>JAQHUG010000299.1:725285-766654 GCA_028555095.1 Dicrostonyx torquatus
TGTGCCACCACCGCCCGGCCTCAATTTTTTTTCTAATTTTCTATTAACTAAATAGAGGTATGTCATCTCCAGGGTGACTCTTACAACCAATGTGTGTTTACAGGTGACATAGAATAGCTACACTGGGCCTCGTTTTCCGTAGGAATGAAATCAGAGTCAAATGATCACATGAAGCTGTAGTGATTTAGATTGTCAGTGAGAATAACGTTCAATTGTGAGACATGTAAAAGAGGGTGTGGGGTGAATCAGTCCAAGGTCAGGAAGCCACAGTCCTCTCCCATCTGGCCTGAAGCTGGGCAGAGGACAGGGTATGCTGTGTGTTGGGTTCTGTATTTCTACAGAAGCTCTAAGTTTCAGATTAAGGGCTTTGGCAGAGTCCCCATTCTCCTCCCTCAAACCCTAAAATTCAGGCTAGCAAGCAGCACCCCCCCCACGACCAAAGCATATCGATAGAGTTCTTCTAGTTGTTTAGGTCATTACAGATAGAAATTCAAAGTAGAGTTAAATTATGAAATTGGGGAATTAAATCCTATATATGGAACCAAGCCAATTATATAGACAACGAATCCTAGATAAGGAAGACCTCAGTCGGGAGGTTTGATGGAGAAAGAAGTTAAGTTGGTTCCTGAAGAGCAATGAAACGATATGCCCAGAGATGAGAAAAACCACTGTGGGAAAGGAAGTGGGAGCAAGGGTGGAGGTGGAGGTGTACATGGCGTGTTCAAGGAATATGGCATTAGATGAAGGATGCACACTGAAATGTGAATTTCTGGTAAAATATATATATATGTCTATATGTATGTATGTGTATATATATTCTAGTATTTGTGTCCTATTGCATGTGTTTGCATGGGGACAAGTGTATGGGAACTATTAGCCTTTCACCTGAAATGACATTTAATTAGTTGCTTTTTATTTTTAATTCCATTTTCTGTCAACCTAGTCAGAGAACTGGGTCATCCAGCTTGATCAGAGCAGAGAAAGGAACATGTGGGGCATGTGAGGAGTTCCTGGAAGAGGTGGAATCCATACTGCCATGGAACTGATGCCAGACTGAGGGATATAATGTTGATCTCAAAGATGTCATGGGACACTGAGAGATGTTGGACAGGGCAATGGCATGGATAAGACTTGACACAGGATTTTGTAGGATAGGGAGAGCAGGTTCCTAAGGCCTGGGTTTTGATGTAAATGAAGAAATGAAGGATCCATTAGGGGTCAAATTGACCTGGTTTTGAAAACTAGGTAGACATGGCTATGGGAAGAGAGGACAGACTCTCTCTCTCTCTCTCTCTCTCTCTCTCTCTCTCTCTCTCTCTCTCTGTGTGTGTGTGTGTGTGTGTGTGTGAGAGAGAGAGAGAGAGAGAGAGAGAGAGAGAGAGAGAGAGAGAGAGAGAGAGAGAGAGAGAGAGAGACTTATGGTCCACTCAAAGCCTATCAAAGGTAGCTGAGTCAGGGAGTGACTCGGGGATTTGGATCCGATTTTGATCAGAGATGTATGGAGTTTGATGGTGGAGTATCCAGGTACAAGAGCAACTAAGAGTTGGAAACGTGAAATAGCTGAGAAGGGAGAAAAGGAATGGCGGTTACAGCAGCCCATTACTACTGAGCACTTACTGTATCTCAATGAAAGGTCAGAACACTGATCTCCATCACCGTATTAGATGTTCCCAAACAGTTCCTGGAAGATTCCATTGGTAGTCATGTCTGATAGGTGAGAGTAGAGCCCAGAGGGACCAGCTGTCCACATTTCAGTACTACAGTCATTGAAAGACAACAGGAAATGGCACCAAAGCCTGTGTTCTGCTATAATCTAGATTCCCGGTCCTTTCCTGTTCTAAGTCTGAGTAGACGTCATAGAATTCTTTGCCTTTGTTAGTAGTACTTTCTTATTGGGACTGCCAGCCCACAAATAATGACACAGAGACTTCTTACTAACTATGAAAGCTTGGCCGATAGCTTAGGCTTGTTTCTAACTAGCTCTTATAACTTAAATTAACCCATTTCTATTCATTTGCATGCTGCCATGTGGCTTTTACCTCTATCCCATTTCGTGCGTACTATTCATTTTGCCCCTGGCTGGCAATTCTTCCTTCCCCAACATTCTCTTGCCTCTAAAATCCTGCCTAGCTATTGGCTGTTTAGCTCTTTTATGAAACCAATTACCATAACATATTTCCATCAGTGTAAAAGAATATTGTACAACACCTTAGGTTTAGTATCTCTCTGAAGAAATGGAAATAGTTTATGCAAAGAGGTTTGAGTTATTATTGTTATCATCTTTGTTTTTTTATGAGCCAGGGTCTCACTCTGTGGCCCAAACTGGCAATCTTGCCTCAGCTTCCCCAGTGCTGGGATTACAGAAATGTATCATTACAATTGACTTTATTTGTTATATTTATTACCTGTATTATTTTCCCCTTACTACCTCAGTTTTCATTTCCCCTTGATTTTTCTACTGGAATAAAGATTGTGCAGTAGAATGAGACCAGGGTGTCTATCTCCTGCCTCTGTCCCTGGCTACCCTCTAGTGGGGTCATCTACTAAAACCCCTCCATCCAGGCCAGAGGCAACAGAGGCTTACTGGGAAAAGCAGGCCACTCAGCATCTCAGTAGTGTGGCCAAAGTTTGTAAGATGACTACATCACTAGGCTGTGGTGCACACACTGGTTTGGAGGCTGTTTACATTAGTAGGACTGTGGAAAACCCTTCATGAAATTACACAGACCCTTCAGGGCCAGCATGTGCAAGGCCCCAGATTGCAGGACCAACACCAGCAAAGAATGAAAAAGAAATATATTAGTTTTATTATTTTTGAATATTAAAGATGATAAAGATACTAAGACAAATATTATAAAAGATGATAAAACATTTAAAAGATAAACTTTTAAGATGCACATATAAGACTATTGTCAATACAACTTTTTGAACATCACAATGTATCTTTTTAAGTAGAAAATGAAAGTCCAACTTGGAAATGCACTTCAAGGAAATAATCGAATTCAGACAAATATGTGTGCAGACTTATTTTCTTTTTAAAGAATTGCTTCTTTGTGTTTTGCCTGCTTGTATGGGTGGAGGCAAACCATCTGTGTGCAGTACCCTCTCAGGGCAGAAGAGGGCGTCTGGTCCTCTGGAACTGAAGTTGGGGGATGATGGTGAGCTGTGAGGTGAGTGCTGGGAACTGAGTCCCAATCCTGTCCCTGTAATTGCAGCAAGTGCTCTCAACAGGCCAGCAGTCTCCAGGCTCTGTAGAAGAATCTTTATTTTCTCTGGGCAGTGATGGCACACGCCTTTAATCCCAGCACTTGGGAAGCAGAGGCAGGTGGATCACTGTGAGTTCGAGGCCAGCCTGGTCTACAAAGGGAGTTCCAGGGCTGTTAAAGAGAAACTCCGTCTTGAAAAACAAACAAACAACAACAACAAAAGAGCAACAGTCAACACGTTATTACTAAACAGAAAATACAAAGAAATAAGGGAGTTGCTTAATAATACTATTTCATAATTTTCAATTTCATACAGCCATTAGTCTCCATTAGAATATTTAGGGCCGGGCAGTGGTGGCGCACACCTTTAATCCCAGCACTCGGGAGGCAGAGACAGGCGGATCTTTGTGAGTTTGAGACCAGCCTGGTCTACAAGAGCTAGTTCCAGGACAGGCTCCAAAACTACAGAGAAACCCTGTCTCAAAAAATCAAAGGAAAAAAAAAGAATATTTAAAGACGTTGGGAAATAGCCATACTTAATGTTACATGTGAAAGAAAAGGCTATAAGATTATATATGTGGAATGGTCGAACTTACACGCATATGTGAAGGAATTAAGCATTGAGAGTTCATAAACTGACATGTTCACAGCAGGGATCTTTAGTCAGAGAAGTCAAAGTGACTTTTCTTTTCTACTCTGTCTTGGGATAAATAAATACACACTATTTTATCAGTAGGATCACAACCCCAATACTATCTATAAAGCGGAGAGCCGAGTCTCTGCCCTGTGCCCTGCTGTCATGGCCGACAATGTTTGTGCTAATTCAGCGCCATTTGTGGCCTCCTCACCTAGTTAAGAGCCGTATCCTGTTTGTGACAGTGTAATTTATGGTAATGGAAATGCTTGTGATGCACTGGCCTGCTCTATGACTTCACTGTATTCATTGGCAACAGGAAACAAAGACACACACACACACACATGCTTTTTTTTTCTTTCCGTAATTGTTTTAGTAATAATTGACAATTGGAGGAAATGAATGGCAGAGAACAATTACAGGCAGACAAGATTGCAGCAGCTTGGACTGGGAATTTCAGTGGACCCTGTCTCGGCGTTATTTCTGCATTCACTACAGAACCCCACAAAGGCATTATTGTTTTCTTCTCAATCTACTGTGAAATCACTATTTTATTTATTTATTTTACTGGCAGTGACTCTATTCTTTGCTGTAGCATCTCCCCCCCCACACACACACCGATACGTTCTGAATTCGGTAATCCAATATCCATATCAGGTATTGGTGTTGAATAGTTGATGTCCACTGCTCTTCTGGGCCAAGATGAGCCTCTCCCTGTGCACAAATCCAGGAATGCTACTCAATAACATCTTTGGAATTTTCCTGCATCAGACTAGCTGTCTGCAGCTCAGACATAAGCTGTTAAAATTTTTACTTTTCATTGAACCTGAAACAATCACATTCAGGTTTCTATTTCTGCAAAATGATCTCTTGCCTTTGTTCAGCAGCAGAAGACAGGGCTAGGGAGCAAGAGGTTGGTGGGCAAAAACTCAGGATGAATGATTCATGATTCATGGTCTGACTTCCTTGATGTGAACTGGGTATAGTTAATAACTTCTTAGATGAAAATGAAGAGTGTATTATCAACTGGAAAAGGCTTAAGGGACCAAAGGCGGCTCCACTTTTTAAGGACTTCTATCCATGGCTGATATGTTGGGGAGTATTAAGATTCTGTGCAAGGAGGGACTGAACAAGAAAAGGCCGTTGCAGCCTTTGCTCCAGTCCTATTTGCTTCCAATGAATTCAGTGTGGAGTAGAATTCTGCAGTGGCTCTGACTACTGCTTTTATTAGGGAGGCCTTAACACCAGTGGAATCCAACAGGAGTAGAAAATGAGCTTCCTGATTCATTTTACCTTGACAAGTGACTGAATTAAAAAAAAAGATAAAAATAAAAGGGTTAAGTGAATTTTAGCAATTTGTTTTATTTAACCACCTACATCTAGATTGCTACTAATTCAACATTTGATCTCTGTAAAAACTGTTAATAAGATATTTTACATTTTCCTTTTTTCCTATCATCTTCGAAGTTTGTTGTGTATTCTTGCTTACTGCACATCTGGATTCAGAGTGGCTTTGGTGTCTAGTGGCTGCTGTGCATGGCCACACATGTAACGTGTGGGTTATGCATACACAGTGTTCAGGACTCCTGCTCTCCTCCATTCTGCCCAGAGAGCTGGCAACTCTTTGAGGTCTCAACTAAAATGGAATAGTTGGAAGCAGGCAAAGGGTTGGTGGCTTTTGTGGTTTGGTCTATTAGAACATCTCAGAGTTTATTGAGTCTGAGCACCTACTGAGTTCTCAATTGAAAATGCGGGTGAACAGGCTGCGGGGCGGGGAGGGCTCAGTGGTAAAGAGCTTGCAGAGCAGTTCAGAGGACTTGCGTTTGCATCCTTAACAGGCCCAGAAAAGGTGGAAATGGTGGTCTGTATCTCTGTAGCCCCAGAACTTTGGGGACAAAGACAGACAGATGTTGGGGCTCACTGGTCTGCCAGCCTGCCCCAAATGGCAACCTCCATGTTCAGTATGAGTCTGACTCAAAAAAATAGGGTGGGAATTGATAAGCACCTATGATTGACTCCTGGCCTCCATGCCGGGCTAGTGTATCTGCACACAGACAGGAGAGTAGTGCAGGTTCAAAACCAAGACATATTAGGTGCTTGTAATAGATTTTATTGGTCTTGAAACTGCATTACTCGCCTGTGGGTATCGTGTGTGTGTGTGTGTGTGTGTGTGTGTGTGTGTGCGCGCGCAAATATTCTAGACCTAAAATAGACTCTTCTACACAGACTGCAACTGAGCTCCAGGAAGCACTTGTGACGTTGTGCTTCTGATGTTGCTAAAAAGGAATATGTTTATGCTAAAAAGGAATATGTTTAAAAAGGAAAATTTTAATTTTAGCAATTAAAATGTGCATGTGTGTGTGCACACACACGCAAACACACACAGACAGACACACACGTACGTCACACAGTTCTAGCATTGTGGCTACTTGATGCTGCTTTATGAGGGGTAGGAAGCGCACTTCAATAGCCTCGTGTGACTCTCTGCCCTGGGGACTCCCATGCCAGTCAGCTGGGGTGATAAAGATAGCTCTGTGGCTAAATGAGGAGATCCAAAAATAAACCTGTGGAAGAGGATCAAGCCAGAAGACCCTGTAAGTTCCCATGACCCTGTCAAAGGCAGAGACTTGGAAATCCAGGCCCCATGAGCCTTGACAAGGGTCTGCAGCCAACTGCAGCAGTCCAATTTGGGGTTCCTTTCTTGTTACACAAGGTTTGGATTAGGAAAGTAGATTTAGAGCAGTCAGAAAAATTCCAGACTCAGAATAAAAACTAAAGACGTCTAAAATGCAAGTAATGACCACTTACGGTGTGGCTCACATGTTGGGAATATTCCAGAAGCTTGGGGATTTTCTTGGACCTCTGAATCCACTTTCCATTTTCTCCACAAAAGCAAAGCTATAAGTAGTGATAGAGCAGATGCACCTAAAGTGCCATATGTCTTCAATGGAATTGTTTCAATGTACCTACGATGAATGTATAACGAACTAAGTTCTGGCTTGATAAGTTATTGTTTAATATAAATATGTTACATTTCTGAAATTACTTATTTTATTTACATAGGAACGCAACGGTTTATATGGTATTTCTCCATTGATGACATATACTTCATACACTAATTATATTAAAAGGTTATACTTGGTGTGTAGCTGTATTTAGGCTTTCTGTGATTTACAAATAGATGAGTTTTGCTGAAGGATAGAAGACAGCAAATTGCAGAGGCAATTAGAATTAAATAGTGAAGTATATTGGAAATCAAACTGTACAAAATTGCTCAGGACTCCTTGGGGGTGGGTGAGGGTGAGACTGGACTTGGAGGAATGACTGCAGCCTCCAAGAAGCAGGGGGTGGGGGAGGTATGCAATCAGTCTTCACTTCCAGTTTTTATGCCGTGGTGAGTAGCTGCTAGCTGGATCCTGAAGGTACTGCCATTTTTTGGTTTTGTTTTTGTTGTTTTAGTCAAGGTCAATAAATCTGGGTCAAGTGAGCCAGTGTTTAGTTTTACAAAACAGTAAGCGAATCCAGGGACCTACAAGAGGATTGGGACAGAAGTTTGGGAAGGGGAACAGAGAACACCTCGCTCTGCTTGATTCCCCCACCAGTAGACTCTTCACGGTCTTGATGTTCCTCCAGCTGTAAATACTTTATTGCTTGATTGTGCATGCGTGTGTGTATGTGTGTGCGTGTTTGCACATGTGTCAGTGTTTACTCACCATGACACTCATGTAGAGGTCAGAGTACAACTTCTGGGGAGTGGGTTCTCTTCTTCCACCTGGTTTAGAAGCAGGGTCTCTCTTGTTTTACCACTGCGCTGTGTAAAAGAGTTTACAGCTGACTTCCCAGTCTATGCTGCCCATCTTGCCATGGGAGTGCCAGGAATACAGATGTGTATGCAGTACCATAGCTGGCTTTTTAAAAATGTGAATTCTGAATATTGAACTCAGGTGGTCAAGCTTATGTGGTAAGTGCTCTTTACCCGTAGAGGCTTCTCCTTCACTCTTCTCCCCTTTCAAAGGATTTCACCCTCTCCCACAAAGGTAATTGTTTGCCATTTCTCTCTAAACCCATTCTCCCCAGGTACACACGTTCTTGCCACCAATGTATAACCAATCCTGACCTTACTTAAAGAGCTTTGGGAGAATTTGAGCTTATGCTTTAGGTCCAGGATTGTCAACTTGCCTGCAATATCCGTCTTCTTGGTGTTTGTCATACTCTCAAACTTAGTGTTACTGAGATAAGAATTCCATCCTCTGTCGATGTCCACTCTGTGGGCAATGCTCTTTGAGAGTCTGACATCACTACATTCTACTGGGGCCATATGCCCATCATGTCCTTCACCCACCGTGAACCCAGTTAATGTGTCTCGTTTCTATTCCCAGCATTCCTCCTTCCATTCTTGTTTCCTTTTACCTCATTCCTGAATTCTCTTGGTGACCTTACAGCTGACTTCCCACCCCCAGAGACTCCCTCCACAAACTCTGCTTTCTGAAGTCCTAAGAGAACAGTGTGTCTGGGAAGGGGTGCAAACTGCCTATGATCTTAGTCCAGGTTGCCAGAAACAGAACAAAGAGTCGTATCTGTTTCAAGAAAAGTTGTGTGTTGTGCAAATGGAAGAAGTGACCAGGCAGGTAAGGGCTTTTCTCTAGAAACCAGAACATCAGCGGCTAAGGCTGCATGATGGAGCACAACGGTTGCTTCTCTTTCCCTCCCTTCAGAATCTCACCTGGCCCCTTCCGTCTTTCTCTTGCTTCCTTAACCTTACAACATGCCCACACACAGGACTAGGAAGAAGTCTAGCAGCTCCCCAGTTTATATCTCTTAGAAGTGAATGCATGCCAGTTGGGTAGTGGTGGCACATGCCTTTAATCCCAGTACTCGGGAAGCAGAGGCAGATGAATCTCTAGAGTTCAAGGCCAGCCTGGTTTACACAGTGAGTTCCAGGATAGTCACAACTACACAGAGAAACCCTGTCTTGAGAAACCAAAAAAGGATGCATCTCTCCAGGCAGTGGTGGTGCACGCCTTTAATCCCAGCACTCGGGAGGCAGAGGCAGGTGGATCTTTGTGAGTTCGAGACAAGCCTGGTCTACAAGAGCTAGTTCCAGGACAGGCTCGAAAAACCAAAAAAAAAAAAAAAAAGGATGCATCTCTTTCAGCCACTTTATGTCTTTTGACTTAATCCATTTACTTAGCAAGTAACTATTGATAGGTAAGGACTATATGTTGTAATTTTTGGCTACTTTCTACTCTGTGTGTGCACAGATGTGCTTGCCCATAAGTGTGTGCATGGAGGCCACAGTTATGTTAAATGTCTTCTCTCACTCTCTGAATTACTCTTTGAAACAGGGTCTCTCACTGAACCTAGAGCTCCCTAATTGGCTAGACGGGATGATAGGCAAATTTCTGGGATACACCTGCCCTCCACCCCAGTGATGGGTGCACCACACCTGGTATTTTACATGGGTGATTGACCTGCAAAGTCAGGCCATGCTTGTGTGTAAGCACCAACGAAAACATTTCCCTAGCCTGTTGTCTACTGTTTTCGAGGTCTTTGGTTCATTCTTCCTTGGAGGCTGACTTCCTTTGTGGTTTCATTTTTTTTGTTGTTGTTGTCATTGGGGGAGTATGCTTTGATTCCTAACTTTTTTATCTCTTGTTTGTTCTACAAGGTTTGTTTTGTAGTTACCACCTGAGGCTTAAAACATCTGTTATTTTTAGACATCTATTTTAAGCTGAAAACAATAACTTTTTGTTACTAATGTCACAATTTACATCATTTTATATTGTGTATCTACTAACAAATGAATGTAGCTATAGCTAATATTAATACATTTTGTATTCTGTTTTCATATTATAGTTAAAAGTGGCTAAGGCATCACCATTGTGATATTAGAATATGGAAGAAGAAATTGGAGAGATGGCTTAGTGGTTAGGAGCCCTGGCTGCTCTTCCAGAGGTCCTGAGTTAAATTCCTAGCAACCACATGGTGCCTCATAACCATCTATAATGAGATCTGGTGACCTCTTCTTTCCTGGAGGTATACATGCAGACAGAACACTATACAGAATAAATAAATCTTAAAGAAAAAAAAAAGAATATGGGTAGATCCATACTTATAATGGGCTCACAATTTTACTTTTTAGTTTTGTAATGGTCAAAATTGAGTCCATTCAGTTGGAACCATACTTCAAATTTCATATTTTGATAATTTTCCAGCCAGTCTGTGGTGATGCTGGGCAGTGGCCGTGAGTCCTATTTCCCTGTCAGGTGCACGATGACAGAAAAAAAATCTAGCCCTCTCTACCCACTGGGTTACAATGCACCAAAGGTTTAGTGAATTAAATGCATTCTTTTACTTTCAATATTTTTGACATCTGATGAGCTTTTGGGGGATGCAATGCCATTGTAAATTAGGGAGTATCTGCATTCTGAACTCAACTAAATACTTACTTTTTAACAGAGATGAGTTTAACATTTTTAAATTTGATTTATTATTTTGTGTGTGGGGGGGTATTTTTGCCTGTATGTGTGTGTGTGTGTGCACTGTGTGTGTCCAGTGCCCTCAGAGGCCAAAAGAGAGCATCAGCTCCCCTGGGACTGGAATAGCAGTTGTAAGCCTCCGTGCGAGTGCTGGGGATCAAAGCTGGGTCCTCTGGAAGAGCAGTCAGTGTTCCTATTCTCAGAGCCACTGCTCTAAGCCCTAGGGAGAAGTTCGATACTTTCCTGTAGCTAGTTACTGACTTTCCAGCTTGAAGACCTCTCTCTAGCTCCTAAGGAGTGTCTAACTGGAGATGAGTCCACACCTTTTGTGTGTCTGGGGCGGGGGAGTTCCTTTCATCTCTTTCTTTTCTGAAAGTTGATCTTGCCAGGTTTGCTATCTCTGGTTGACAGATTTGGTTTAAAGCTTCTGTATACATCATTCCATTATCTCTTGGCACACAAGGTTTCTTCTGAGAAACCTGATGATTGTCTTCTGAAAGTTTTCTCTTTATGTGATGAGTTGCTTTTCTTCTTGCTGCTCTTCCATATTTGCTTTGTCTTTGAATTTTGAGAAATGATTCCATTGTGTCAGCGTGACAATATCTTTCTGTGTTAACTACCTGAGGTTCATTGGAGTTCAGGGCTCCGAATGTTTATCTTTCCGTCTAGATCTTACAAGGCTTCTGTCAACTCAGTTATGCACTTTGGAGTTCACAGAATACGTAGAGAGAGCAAACAGGGCAGAAGCTGACTGGAGGAAATAGCAGTGTCTTCCTGGCATGGCATCAGAATTCCTTCAGAACGAGGCAATGCTTTTTATGGTCTTACCTTGGAAGCTGAACTGTCACTTTTTATGAATCTCGTCCATTGGCCTGAGAGAATCTGCCTGGATCCAGTGTGAGCCAGAGCGACCTAAGAGTTTATGAGGTTAGCTGAGGGACATCTACAGGCTGCTACATGTGTGTACCATACAAAGCTGTGATTACAGAATCTTATTTCCCTTCTTTTTTCTGTGTAACCTTGGCTATCTTAGAACTAACTTTGAAGACCAGGCTAGTCTCAAACTCACAGAGATCCCCCTGCCTCTGCTTCTCAAGTGCTAGGATTAATGGCATGTGCCGCCACCACCCAGCTTCGTGTGTTAAATTTTCATGGTAAGGATTTATGGTGTCATATGTGTGTGCATGTGTGTGTGTATAAACATATGACACCATGAATCCTTATATGTGTGTGTGTATATATATATATATATATATATATTTATGAACATATATCCCACACCGTATCCATGCTATCATGTCCACTGGCAGTATCCTTGCTCAGGACTCAAGACTCACGGAAGACTTAAGACTCACTCAACGGGAGGGAAATCAAGTCTGGTACTTAACATTGCCATCACTCTCTGGGGGAGATTCTACACCAGCCACTTTTCTAACCCAACAAAACCCCTTGCTACATTCTAAGTGTTCGTCCTTTTCCCCCCAGATAAGTGTCATCCCTCATCAAGGAAACTTCTCTTTGTAACAGCCAGAGACCATTACAGAAAACCACAATGAATCATAAGTCAGAGTTGTGGTACCCAGTGCCAATGGATCCATCTACAACACAATTCCTGCAACTAAGGCTCCGGAATCACTGCAGAGAAGGGGGGCAGAAAGATTGCAAGAGCCAGAGGAATAGGAAGTTTGCTGCGAGATTGTGTTTCTTAGCAGTGTCAGAAGGACAGTTGTCCAAAAACACCTTCTCTGTGCCCTTTCTTTTCCTTTTGAAAATAAATCCATGAGACACATATCACCACTCATTTTGTTGATTTACTATTAAGGTAGACTCCTCAGAGCAGTGGTGTAGAGTTGCTCACTGTCCCTCAAAAGTACTCAGGCTGAAGGAAGTAGCTGAGAAGTTGGGTCTTTGGGCTCTTCATTCTGTTCAGTTTTCTATTTTAGCAACAGAGTGATCAGGACAATCACAGAGCCTTTGAAAATTGGGATGGGGTAGAACATTTGGTAAGATGCTGTCTTCAAGTAAAGAATTGCCATCATGTTCCTAGTTTCCTTGTATCTCACCCACAATTCCCTGCACCTCATCCCCAATGTGTAAGATGAATGGAGGCTGAATACTTCCAAACATAGGCGGGCGGCCCAGGGAAACCACATGGCCTCCTTTTGGAATCAGACTAAAGGATTAGTCTGGAAAGAATTTTCCATCTGTTTCCTTGATAAGACTGATTAGAACCATCTATCTAGCTGTGCACACTCTGAACTAACAGGCAGCGAACTGTACCATCTGGCCTGGCTAAATTTAGCGCAGCTTTCTTCAAGGAGTTCTGGCTCCGTCACGCAGGCAAAGACTTCACCTTCCCAAATCCTAGGAAGAATAGGAGTTAACCGGTGCTAGAGATTGTGCACTTTGCCTACCAGAGACGGCCTATACTCGGGCAGGAAGTGTTGTGCGAGCTCCCTCAGAACGGCTGGTCACCTGCTAGCCAGCTCATTGGGCAGGTGTTGGGTAGTCTCTTGTGAATTTCGTTCTCTTCGTGTTCAATTTACGGCACAGATAAGGCGTTTGTCTCCGTGGAGCTTATCCCGTCCCTCGTTTTTCCAACTGCATCAATCGGTGCCCCCTTTTTTGACATAAAGAACTTGCTTTTAATTACTTTCAAGACTTTGGAATAAGTAGTTTAAAAGGGTTGAGTTGATGAGACGCGTCTCTCTGGTCCTCTGATGTACACACAAAATTATACCTTGTGGGAACTGAACTGAGTTCAGGTCTATCTTCTTGTTTATTGTTTAATGAGTGTTTATACTCTGATGGTAAATTTAGACAATCCACACTGTGGTCATTAAAATATTATATAACTTTTAGTTTTTAGTAACACTTTTTCTTTTTTTTTTTTTCACTTTCGTTTGAATTCTTAAAGTTCATGGTATCCCATTTTTCCCCATTCATGTTTTGGCTGTTGCACACTCTGTGTCCTTTGTTTTATTTCTTTCTTTCTTTGTTTGTTTGTTTAAAACTTAGCAAGAGTCAAAATGACAAGATAACTCTATCAGTAATCTTATTTTACAAGATGACCCAAAGACACCCATCCATCATATTTCCTTATATTTTCAACTTAACCATTGCTCTTAAGGAATTATGGTTATCTTTTCTTTTTTATTTAAATAACTTTTTTCCATTTTACATACAACCATTTTCCCCTCCCTCCTCTCCTCCCATCTCCTCCCCTTTCTCATCTACCCCAGCCACCTACCCACTCCTCCTCCAGTTCCATTCAGAAAGGAACAGGTCTCCCATGGGCTTGCACAAAGTATAGCACGTCAAGTTGAGGCAGGACTGAGCTCCTCCCCTTACATTAACTTGGGCCTAGGTAATCCAGCATGGGACCAGGTTATCAAAAGCCAGCTAAACGCCAGGGAGAGGTCCTGCTCTCACTGTTAGAAGCCTTAGTAAGAGACCAAGCTACACAATTGTCACACACATGCAGAGGACCTAGGTCAGTCCCATGCCAGCTCCCAGAGTGAATGTGCTCCCATGAGCTCAAGTCAACTGTTTTTGTGGGTTCCCCCATCATGACCCCCGTGGCTGGTCCAATTCCTCCTCCCTTTCTTTTGCAAGACTCTTGGAGCTCAGAGCAGTGCTTGTCTGTGGATCTCTGCCTCTGTGTCCATCAGTTACTGGACAGAGTATCTCTGATGGCAATTAGGGAAGTCAGCAATCTGTTTACAGTAGATGGCCAGTTCAGGCACCCTTTCCACCATTGCTAAGAGTCTTAGTTGGGGTCATCTTTATGGCTTTGTGGGGATTTCCCTTGCACCAGGTTCTCCCTAACCCTAAAATGCCATCACCCTCAACAAGACATCTCTTGTTGGGACATCTCTCCCTCTCCATCCTGCCTCCAACCTGCCTCCCACACCCATTTCACCCAGCCTGCTCCTTCTAGTTCTCATTCCCTCCATCTTCCCAACCTCCACTCCCAGTTTACCCAGGAGACCTTTTCTACTTCCCCTTCTCAGAGAAATCCATACATCTCTCTTTGGGTCCTCCTTGTTGTGTAGCCTCTCTGGGGCTGTGAATTGTAGGTTGATTATCTTATCCTTTTCTCCCAATAACCACCTATGAGTGAGTACATACCATGTTTGTCTTTTGGGGACTGGGGTACCTCACTCAAAATGATTTTTTTCTAGTTCTATACATTTGCCTGCAAATTTCATGAGGTCATTGTTTTTTAAAGCGGAGTAGTTCTCCACTGTGTAAATATACCACATTTTATTTATCCATTCTTTGGTTGAGGGGCATCTAGGTTGTTTCCAGGTCCTGGCTGTTATGAATAATGCTTCTATGAACATCATTAAGCAAATGTCCTTGTGATATGATTGTACATCCTTTGGGTATATGTCTAAAATTGGTATAGTTGGATCTTGAGGTAGTTTGATTCCCAATTTTCTAAGAAACTGCCATACCAATTTCCAAAGTGGCTGTACAAGTTTGCACTCCCACCAGCAGGGGAGCAGTGTTTCCTTTACTCCACATTCTTTCCAACATAAGTCGCCATTAGTATTTTTTATCTTAGCCATTCTGACAGGTGTAAGATGGTATCTCAGAGTGGTTTTAATTTGCATTTCCCTGATGGCTAATTAATAAAAAAAAGCCCAGGGCCAGATGGTTTCAGCACAGATTTCTACCAGAATTTCAGAGAAGAGCTAATACTAATATTTCTCAAATTGTCCTACACAATAGAAACAGAAGGAACATTACCAAACTCTTTTTATAAGGTTACAGTTACCCTGATACCCAAACCACACAAAGACACAACTAAGAAAGAGAATTACAGACCGATTTTTGATTTATAGTTAGAGCACACACTTGAATTAACAAAGTCTAATAGAAACGTGTTTGACCTATGGCAGAAATGTGACACACACCTGTTATCTCAGTATTTGAGAGGCAGTAAGATAGAGTTTGGAACTAGCGTCAGCTACCTAGTAAATCTGTTCACAGTCAGACTTGGCCGTTCACTGACATCTTGTCTCAAAAACTAGAATCAAACCTAATAAAATCAGCACGAACAAAAACCACTCCCAGCCTCCTTCTGAAAAATTAAGACCTTAGAGACTTTAAATTCTGAACTAATTCTCCTTTGATGCTGTTACTGTAAGGGGTGTCTGGAGTCAGCACAGAACAAACAAACACCAATTTCTTAGCACAAAAGAGATTTTTACCCTGCAGGTACAAGCAGGTGTGGGGCGGGGTACAGGAGGTAGGGGTGGCTGCCTCTGGGTTGAACAGAGACAACAGCAGGTGTTCCTGCAGGACTGGATTTTAGGGAGAAAAAGGGGAAATCTGTGTTAGGGTGAGCTTATAAATCTGAACATATTAGACAGTGTAGTCAGATAATGAATTTTGGTTGTTGGATCTTGGAGTTTTAGTTAGGCACAAGAAAGTAAGTGGTCAAATAGACCTTGAGGGCTAGCTCTAGGAGTGTAATCTGATAGTCTAGTAAGGGAGAAGAAAGTGGGGGGCAGAAGAAAAGGCCTGCCAGTGCCATGTTTGCGGTGCTTGGGTCTGTGAGAGAGCCCTTCAATTATGGCTGAGAATTTTAATTCTACTAAAAAGAAAAACAACCCAGCAATGGTACAATAGTAACAGAATAAATCACACACATTTAATCTACAATTCGATCTCATGATATAGCATGCACGCAGAGAACCACCACTGTAACAACAGAGGTAATCAACATCAGCAAACCACCGCAGTTCACACTCAGACACGACCGACTGTATGGTACGAAGATCTGCTAGTTAGTTCACACTCAGATACCTGACTGACTGTATGGTAGGAAGATCTGTGAGTTCACACTCAGATACGACTGACTGTATGGTAGGAAGATCTGCTAGTTCACACTCAGATACGACTGACTGTATGGTAGGAAGATCTGCTAGTTAGTTCACACTCAGATACAACCAACTGTATGGTGGAAAGATCTGTCAGTTCACACTCAGATATGACGGACTGTATGGTAGAGAATTCTGCTAGTTCACACTCAGATACAACTGACTGTATGGTAGGAAGTTCTGCTGGTTCACACTCAGGCATGACTGGCTGCATGGTAGGAAGATCTGCTAGTTCACACTCAGACATGTTCATCTGTATGCTAGAAGATCTGCTAGTTCACACCCAGATATGACTGTCTGTACGGTAGAAAGTTCTGCTAGTTCACACTCAGATATGACCGATTGTATGGTAGGAAGATCTGATAGTTTACACTCAGATACGACTGATTGTATGGTAGAAAGATCTGTTCACACTCAGATATGACCAACTGTATGGCAGGAAGATCTCCTAGTTAGTTTACACTCAGATACAACCAACTGTATGGTAGGAAGTTCTGTTAGTTTCCTGTCGCCTTGGAAGTCCTAAAAGCCTGACAGCTGGGAAGTGAGAAGAAAAGAGGAAGTAGGGAGGTCCTACCAATCCCTCCAAGGTCACACCTCCAGTCACTGAAGGGTCTCCAATTAAGCCCCACCCCTTACAGGTCTTGTCACCTTCCTTCAGCATAGGGAGGAGCTGAGCCTTTAACACTTGGGCACTTTGTGACATTTATCCAAATCATAATAGTACTGAGTTTGTACTTCCCTTAAATTTTAATTTTAGGCCCGTTGAGTTGGCTCAGTGGTTAAATGTGTTTGTTATACAAGCCTGATGACCGGTGTTCAATTCCTGGGACGTGTTTGAAGGGGAAAGGAGAGAACCAGCTCTACAGAGTTGTCCCCTGACCTGCACATGCCTGCATCTTCCCCTGCCACTAATAATATTATAAAATTATAGAATGTTAATTATAGAAGTTGTACCGCTTGTTATAAATATACTCAATGCTAAAGTTAGTCATATAAGAAAAGGAAAAGGAGAATCCTGTTTGGCTTTATAAGAGTGGATATATGCTTGTTTTCATCTTTTCTCATAGCTGTATGATATATACTTCATTGAATATTCATTCTGATTATTTTGACCAACTGTCTCTTGTCTGTTGATTTATTTATTTATTTATTTTGAAGACTGGGTCTTATTATGTACCCCAGGCTGGCCTGGAACTCATTATTGTAAGCCAGGCAGGGCTCAACTCACAGAATCCTACCACAGTCTCCTAAGTATTAGTATGATTAGGCATGAGCCTCCAGATTCCTCTCTCCTTCCCTGGTCTTTGCATTGTTTCCTGTTTTAGTATGATACATATTACAGAGTTTGTTTTTTTATGCGTCTCTATTGCCTTGTTGGCTATTTTCATAGGCTACACTTCTGAAATAGGTTTTCTCTCTCTCTCTCTCTCTCTCTCTCTCTCTTTCTTTTTTTGAGACAGGGTTTCTCTGTGTAGCCTTGACTGTCCTGAAACTAGCTCTGTAGACCAGGCTGGTTTCAAACTCACAGAGATCTGGCTGCCTCTGCCTTCTGAGTGCTGAGATTAACGGTGTGCGCCACCACCACCCACAGCATTATTTCTTTTCTAAAAACCTATGTGGGAAGCCAGTGCAGCCAGCTTTAGAATTGGGCATTTCCATTTCTTTAATAAAAATGAAGATTTTTTTTTTAATCTTCAAAGGTTCAGTTTATACGTGACCAGATGGGGAATAAGAATCCCGTTTCCTGCTCTACGGTGTACAGCACCCTGTGCACCACACTGCCTTCCTAGGTTAGAAAAGGACTAACAGAGAAAGATGAAGTATTTATGGGAGAATCGTCAGCAAGATTGTTAGGAATTTTAAACAAATAGCTGTCTGTGGCATTGGGGCACAGGGGACTTATTTCAAGCCATTATAGTCTCACCGGGCCTTTCAGTTGAGGACACTAAAGTGAGAGCTGAGCGTTTATTTATAGTTGGTCCCTTCTGGGTACTTGGGTGTCATGAAGTCACTGTGTGTCACAGGCAGCAGGGAATTGCCTGCCTGCATTTTGTTCTGAAAGAAAGGACACTGCTCATCTGGGCCAGTAAGTTGGATCCGCAATTGAATTTGTGCTTGTTTTTTTTTAATAAATGTGTTCTTGAATAGCGTGTGTTGAGTTTTGATCAATGAGGTGTCATTTTTCACGAACTAGGCCAGGGGCTTATCCGTTGCTCATAATGTTTAAATGAATGCCTTTCTAAAAACAAAGAATGATTGAAAATTGTGAACCAAGTTTCCTTGTTATAAGAAATACATTTTAAAAAAATCAGGAAGAACCTGGTGTGTGTTAGTGACTTAGAATGTGGTGGCTGGTGCCAAATTCATAGTGGAGTTATTATTAAAAATGCTCTCATTCTAAGGTCTCACTCCAGTCTACCAAACTAAAGTATGCAATAAAGACTTCGATTAGAAGAGTTTTTTTGGTTTGGGCTTTTGTTGTTGTTGTTGTTGTTATTGCCATTGCTGTTTGTTTTTGTTTTGTTTTGATTAACCGTCACACCTGGAGCAATGTAGCTGTGGATACTGGTGATCCTTGGCCCTGTGCTGACATTATATTCCTACCTCAGGTGTCATGTGAGGTGCTGGCTCTTCAGTTACAAGGCAAGCCACACTGAGCAGTGTGTGGGAGGGAATGACCACCTTACCAGTCCCAGTGCATGCTGGGACTAAGCTTCAGGAAAACTTTGGTATTTAATTTCCTTATAGTCTGCTAGTTTGCCTATCAGTAATTGATCCCAGAATTGAAATGGTCTTAGAGTTCATGGGAGCCTTGATATGTGAAGATTAACAAATAATAAAATAGCCAGGGGTGGCAGGCATGTGGTACACACCTGTAATCCTATCATTTAAGGGGCTGATGAAGAAGGATTATAAACTTGAGGCAAGCCTGGTCTACACAGCAAGTCCCTGTCTCTTCAAACAAACTAGTGCACAAGATAAAAATGAAGAAAATTGCAGAAATAGACAGACTCCATATTTTAACTTTGACCGAATTTAATCGAGTTTAATATCCCTTGAAGAAACTTGTTATTCTTCATAAAAATTAAACAGGCACTTTCTACTTCAGTTATTGAACAAGCGTGGCTGATAGGATGTAATTATGAATTTAATTTTTTTTTTTTTGGTTTTTCAAGACAGGGTTTCTCTGTAGCTTAATACAAGACAAAGTGTGGTGTGGAGATGTCCGATCCCCTGAAACTGGAGTTATGAACTCTAAGTTATGAGTTGCCATGTGGGGACTGGGAATTGAACTCAGGTCCACTTGAAGAGCAACCATGTGCTCTTAACCCCTGAGCCATCTCTCCAGCCCATGCAATGAAATATTATTGCTTCTCCTTCTATAATCCATATCTTCCAAGTTAACATTTCTCAGAACTGTGGCCTTTGTATTTTTATTAGTTCAGATTAGGGAAAAAAAGAACAGAATAATGCATTTCTTTTGTCAAGCCAGACACAAGCTCAAGAGACAAGGACAGATTTTTGTCAGTAATAACTATGGCAAAAGAGCCCAACCTAAAGATTGAGTGGCAATGTGGTTTGCACAGAAGTACCCGGACATCTTAAAGGGAAAATGAGGCAGCAACCAAGTCATGTCTCAGTAGAGTCAGAGGGTTGGTGGGTGTTGGTGGTACTAGCTAGTTCTCAAAGTCAGGAAGTTAGGGATCTATCTTCCCACAGAGACTGAAGAACATGGGTCTTGTCCCTCTGGTGGCTGGACCAGGCAGGAAAGATTTTTGACAGCCTTGAGCTTCCTTGGGAAGGTTCATATTTGTAATGGCAAATTAATCTTATAGATGTTGCTTTGACAGTCTAGAAACTATTTTGGAGTTTGTTCAAACAGTGTGTATGTGTACGTATGTGTGATGTATGTGTACTCATGTGTATGAGTACAAGCAAGCATGCATAGGTGTTTTCATGGCACACATGGAGAGATCAGGTGCAGGGCCTTGCCTTCCACCTTGTCAGAGATGGGTCTCTTTGCTGTTTGCCACTGGGCAGCTGGGTTAACTACCCTTTCCAGGCATTCTCCAGTCTCTACCACCCGTCTCTCTATAAAAGAATTGGGATGACAGACATGAGCTACTATGTCCAACTTTGTGTGGGTTCTGGGGTCCAAAATTAAGTCATTATATTTGTGCAACAAGCCCACTGAGCCATCTTTACAGCCTGGGTTTGTTCAAATCCTAGTAGGTCGAGATGGATAAGAAAGACGAGGAACTAGCATTTGGTCAAGAAGAGAATCTTTATCTGCAGAAATCAATAAATTATCAATTCTACTAATCCCAGTTTGGATATTTATGCTACAGAAATAAAAGACATGCGTACAATGATGCTGTGGGCAATGGTGCTTACCGAGGCAAAACTGGTATTTGAGTATTCATCAACAGTATGTATGGGTACACTGATGTATCTATACAGTGCAGTAGAATGTAGAAATAAAAAAGCTGTATTATTGAGTTTGGAGCCAATGTATATGGCCATTATATATTATTTTTAAAAATCAATTGGCAAAGTATCAACTTTAAAAATGGAAAAGCAGATCTATGGTATCTGTCTTTTTAGAATCTCATATTGTTGGCGTGTCAGAAGATATATGCTATATCAGTGAGACAAGAACACAGGTAAGCACCTCATGCATACTCTGTCTTAGTGTGCTACCATGAGCATGTGATGCTTTTAAATGTAAGCATTCCGTAAAGTCAAGCACAAGAGTGCTGCTTTTTTGATCTTGTGAAGTACAGAGCATCCTTACCCCCTTACCAGTGTGACACAGTGCCTATGGTTCATCATTAGAACAAACCACTAATGCACGAGATCTCAACCTATGAATCTTGACGATTGGAAAATGCGTATGTAGGATGGTCTTAGGAACCGAGACACTGCTCAGTAGCAAAATTACAGTTATGAAGTAGCAACAAAAAATATTTATACTCTCTGGCTTCTAGGGGTGATGTCCTCACAGATTAATGAACATCTCTGCTGACTCCTATTTTGAAATAAAAATACTAGTGGTAAAAGCAGTTGTCTGAGTAATGATGCAAGCGAGCTGTCTTGTGGCAGGCGTGCGACCTTCCTCCTGTTGTGAGGAATGGAGCTTCAGCCGGGTTTAAAGAGCCTGTGGTGGTGGTGGTGGTGGGAAAGATGTTTTCAGAGAAAAATACAGCCATAAAGGTAAATCTCAGTAAATTAAATGTAAAAACACAATTATGCTGAGGATGAGGTCTTTAAATAGTGAACAAGAATCTGTATAAAGAGAGGGAAAGGGAGAGCCAGAAAGCAGGACAGAACAAGGAACTGAAAGGCAGAGTCTATTTTAGTCAGGACTAGTCTGTCTGCAAGTTTAGGAGTTTCTCCAAGGACAGACACTGAGGACAGGGGAGCTGTGGGGGCTGGGTACAGAGACCAATTCTGAGGGAGGCTTTTCCCTCTCTTTTGTCTGTTGTCATTCAGAAGGCTTCCACTTCATCTGTGGATTGCGGTCCAAAGATGGACCTGCAAAGGGGCTGTTTAGAACTCAGCTGTGTTTATCCCATGGAAAGCATTCATCCACAGAGAGAATGCTGCAGATGTCCTTTTGCCTGCCGACCACACAGCCACTTAATCATTGTAACTGGCTAAACGTCACATTTGCGGTTGATAATATTAGGAAACTCTTCCCACGATGCCAATAATTAGACCCCCAAAGGCAGTACAGTTGACTAGATCACCGTGCCTGGAGGCAAGTAGGCGTGACAAGATGAACAAGTCTTCTATGGCTTCTAAGAAAACCTCAGTGGCTACCAAATCTCTGAGGTTGGGGGTGATGTGCACGGTTTGGAGTCAGAGTGACAGTCTGGGTTTACCTCTTCTTTCCTTAGACTGCTTGCTAGTTGTGGGTATGCTGGCTAACCTCAGTAAAAGTCACCTGTGAGTGACAATAGCCCATCCATAAAGATTTGCTTTGAGAATAAACCTTCTGCACAGTAGTTAGCAGGTTATATGGTATAGTATTAGCATAATGCAGACATATTAATATAATATTATTGCTATGATAATTGCTTCGACTTGTATATGACTCTCTATGTGTTGTTCTTTTTTACCAAGGAGGTCATGAACTTGAGATTGGGGGCTTTTGTCTCATTTTGATGATCTCTACTAGATGGAACACAGACACTGTATTTCTTCATTTGTTGATGTTGGTTGTTTTGTGCAAGAGCAACTCTGAATGCTGCATAGAAAACAATTTTTCATTTCTAACAGGAATATATCTAGCACTTCATCCCTGTTGTTTTTAGTTTGTTTGTTTGTTCATTCATTTATTTCGAGACAGGGTTTCACTGTGTAGCCCTGGCTGTCCTGGAACTCACTCTGTAGACCAGGCTGCCCTCGAACTCAGAGCGATCCATCTGCTCTGCATCCCAAGTGCTGGGATTAAATGTGTGTGCCACCACCCAGTGTGAGAAGAACTCTAAGTTCACTGTGATTGGGTACTTGCTTTGATTTCTCATAGTTGAAAGGGAAGAAAGGAGGGGTAGAGAAAGAGAAAGGAATAATGCTCCGACCAAGATTCTTAGACAAATGTTAAAGCTAAATAAAAAAGCTGAGAAAATATCAAGAAAAAAGAAAAGAAAAAAAAAAAGCATGTGTCAGGGTGAGTGAGGGGTGGGAGTTGGTCTGGCGAAAGAACAGAGCAATGCTGAACACATTGCAAGGAAAGTGGAGGTGGGTTTAAGTCACCATGCATGTTTGTGCCTCAAGCCAACAGCAGGTGGTGTGGCTCCTCTCAGAGCAGCTTGTGTGGAGCTTGGCACAAGGCAGGGAGCCTCTAGCCAGAAGAGAGTGCTTTCTGTCTGCAGGTCTGTGATGGGACATTTGAGGATCTCTGCAGAATGGAGCGCCTTGCCCAGGCATAAAGTCCAAGAGAGCGCCTCAGAGGTAGAATCTGGGGTGCTTAGGCTGGACCACTGTTCTCTCCTCTTCTGTGTTCACGAAATCTGCTGGTCCCGTCACTTCTAGCAATTTCCTGTCAAATATTCTGTCAAGGACTTGCCCAAGTGAGAGAACTAAGGAGTATCCAACTTTGATATGAACTTGAGCTTTTTTGTTTTGTTTTATTTTTGTTCTTTTTCCCCTCCATCTTCCCCAATCCTTTTTCCAGTCAATGGCCTTCTCCTCTCTGTGTCAATACTGAATGCACAGAGGTTTCTTCCACATCACTTCTGCTCTCTTATTTGTTTTATTCACTCATTTGTTTATTCACTTATTTATTTTTGAGACAGGTCTCATGTATCCCAGGCTGGCCTTAAACTCCCCATGTAGCCAGAGATAGCCTGAACTTCTGGAGGTCCTGCTTCAACCTCTCACATTCTGGGAGTACAGGTGTGACTCTGCTCAGGCAAGCACTCTACCAAGTGAGCCATATCTTTAGTCTCACTTTCCTCTGTCTAATTTTGTTGTTGTTGTTGTTGTTTTGTTTTCTAAGACAGAGTTTCTCTTTGTAATAATCATAGCTGCCCTGGAACTCGCTTTGTAGACCAGGCTGCCCTCAAACTCACAGAGATCTACCTGCCTCTGCCTCCTGAATGCTGGGATTAAAGGTGTGCACCACCACTGTCTGGTTTCCCCTGTCTAATTTTGAAAAGATCTTGTATTAAAAAAAAATGTGTGTGTGTGTGTGTTTGTGTGTGTGTGTGTGTGTGTGTGTGAGAGAGAGAGAGAGAGAGAGAGAGAGAGAGAGAGAATAACTCTCAGAGACAATCGGATAAACTGTTTAAAAATTTTGATATTTGTCTCAGGCTTTTTCCAATGTCAGCATAATACTTCCTTTGAAAAATAAAATTGTTCTGAAGAAATTTACGTGGCGTGATTTTCACTTACCAAACAGCAAATATTTCCTGGCTAGTAATACACGTGAGCATCATTCTTCTGCCACAGTTCCACAGCACTGGTCTCTGTGAGGGGACAGGCTCTGGAGCAGCCTCAGTGGGCTCTCAGACATTCATCATGTTCACGAGTGTGAGAGTTCCCTAAGGAGCAGCCTCACGGTAATGCAATCCACAGTCTTTTCTTGGAATATATTTTTATAACAGGAACTGATGAGTAGAAGGGAAACCACATTTAAAGAGTGTTTACATCGAATTGCAAAATTAGCTTCCTCACATGTCATACCAGTTATTTTTTTTTTTGCGGGGGAGAGGTGGTTAAGACAGTGTTCTCTGTGTAACCCTGGCTGTCCTGAAACTTATTCTGTAGACCAGGCTGGCCTCAGACTCACAGAGATCCTCCTGCCTCTGCCTCCCGAGTGTTGGGATCAATCAAAGGCATGCACCACCATGCTTGGTTTAGCAGTTACATCCTTGACATCTGACTGTGAAGGTTCTACTTTTTAAACCTCCTTCTAACAATGGAAATTAACATTATTTCATTTTTGTCAAGTTCATTGAGTACAAATGATATTTTATGTTCATGCAATTTGTCCATTGTAGGGAATCTGAATTTTTCACATGCATATTGCACATTAGATTTCTTCTTTTGTGAAATATTTATTGATACCCTCTGCTCAGTTATTACTTGTCAATGGTTTATGTATTAAAGCTATTTATCAGTTACCTGTCTGTTGCTCTCTTTATATTGTTTTGACATCTGTGATTTAACTTTGGTTATGGTGGAACAATAGTCTATACACAGAAATCTTATCTTACCAAATAAATATTTTAATTTTTCACTGTCTTAGACTTTTGATCATGACTAAAATATTTTCATGATGATTAAAGAATTTAACTATAATTAAAATAATTTTAATCTTATGAAAATAATCATTTTATTTCAGTTTATGTTTCAAAACAGCAGAGAGAGAGAGACAGAGAGAGAGGGAGGGAGAGAAGTATAAAGGACAAAGGGAGATTGTGGCCAACAGTGCCTATTAGTTAAGAGAAATTCAAACTATTCTCATAGTTTCTGGACACACACAAAAAAACTGCCTAAGCTACCACCATGGCCCCTGCCTGAGAGACTTCACTTGTAGGTAAAGTGTGAAGGAGGCATTGGTGTCATAAAAAGGGATTTTTGAGACAAGTCTGTAGCAATTTAGTAATCAGTCAGCATGCATGAGACTTGTTAGAAAACAGGAGTCGGAGAGAGGGTTTGCACATGCAGGGCTAGGTAGAAAGGAAATCCATGGAGGAGGCTGAAGGAACTTGCAGTAAGATTTCATGGAAGCTACAGGACATTCTCAGAACCACGTAGTCAGCTGGGCTACATTTTAGTAGCCAAAAGTTCAAGTAAGATGAACAAAGACACACCCATTGCTCTTGGTGTGTAGCCAGGCGGAGTAAGCAATGTCTGTGAAGCCTTCGGAATGTGAGACGGAAGACAAGTGATTTCTCCAGAAACTTAGCTGGGAAGAGAGACTGAGATATGAGAATAAGAGCAGCAAATCAGAAAGATCGTTATTCTGACATAAGAGCCATGAGAATGGGCACAGCTAGGTGGTGAGGAAGATGAGCTGATGGGAGACAGGTGTGGCTACAGGTGAAGGTCTAGGACCGTTGAGATTTACAGGGAGAGAGGCACCAAGGTGGGAGGGGATCCAGGGGTAGGCAAGAATTTGGAGATGAAGGGAATGATAAGCACCTGTAGGCCGGTTGGCTGCAAAAGTGTTCTTTCCCATGCACGGTTGGAAGATGACACACACCACTATGGGGTCATCTGTCACCTTACTAGACCCGGAGTACAAGGGGTCAATGTCTTGATCTCCAGGCTGACATTTTGCCTCATAAGTACCATCAGGGTCTGCCCTTGGTTGTAAATAGAATTGGCGAAGAATCTCTATATTGTTTTCTCCATTAGTCACTGAATAGCTTCCCGGAATCTCTCCTTCCTTGATTGCTTGGTGCAAAATGGATTGTCAGAATAATCAGCCCATTCTGCTGTAGATGACTGATGTGGATCATGAGGTCCAGAAGTTTCTGTTACTGTAAACACGGAGTATAAATAATCAGGAGAGAATCTCAAGTGATTAGCCATCTTCGTTTGTGAGTGGAGATTGAGACACCAACACAGGAGCGAAAAAGCCTCTGGAGGTGACATATTTCAGGGTGCCGCATCCCCAGGTCTGGAGTTTATAGCTGCTGCTGACTTTAAACTCCCATTAATAGGTTTGATATTCTCAATGTCTTCCATTTATACTCTGGGCTTTTATAACTAAGAAAAAAAAATAGACCTGAAAAACTGATCCTCTTTCTCCACATCTTCCTCCCCCTTTTCTTTTTCCTACAAACTTTTATACAGAGGGAGATTTCTAGTTTAATTTCACCACAAATAATTATAAGATGAATCTCAGTTTGGAAGGCTGGCCATACATGTCCCTGTGCGGAGAGAGTTGACGCTTGTTAAAACTCAAGGCTGATAGTAGCATATTAATTACGACCCAGAAATCCCCTCGGAGACTTTAGTCATCCGTCTTGATGGACTCTTTTCCAAATAAGCTGATTCTGCCAGATCTCCGTTCTTACTTGGAAGGTGAGTTCCGAAGTAGTTTTAGGAAGCACCACCTTAACATTCCAAGAAGTCAGAGACTCCAGGCCAGACTCCTTCTAAAGTCACACACTCCAGGGGTTTCCTTAGGAGAGAAAGGTGATGAGGGCAAGAAGGAGAATTAAACTCTGGTGGGACAGATGGATCCAATACAATGGGCAGGCAGGCGGGCCGCCGCTGTGAGCCATGCAGCAACTGTTTCTGTCCCAGCTTCCCAGAATGCGAGGTGGGTCAGCAACACACCTGCAAAGAGATGTTTCTCTTTCCAGATGTCACCCTGGCTGACAATCTCAACTGCCCTGTGGTTCCCCAGAATGTTGACACCAAGGCAGCAGGCAACCATGAGGTTTGAAGCCACAGGAAATCATTTCCAATGGCTCTTTCAGCAAAATGCATCAGACTTTCTTCCTTCACCTCTTTTGTCCATGCCTCTGGCCATTTCTGGCTGCAGCAGCCCTGGCCTTGGAGAGGTGTGCCAATTGGTGGGGGAGGTGGAGGTGGCGGTGACAGGCACGACTAAGCATTCTTGGAGGGTTAAAGTTCACCTTCCTTGGGAAGGTCCTTTTAGTTGTGTGAAGAACCACCCATACTGGAGCCTAGAGTTCTGAGAAAATGAAACCAAGCGGATTGATTGCTCTAAGGGCACCTGACTGATAGAGCAACTTCCACCTGTTGACTGAACTCCTGGTTCCTTTTTCTTGCTGACTAGACACCCTAGAGAAAACTTAAGTGAGGTGGGAGAGTAGTGACTGTCTGCCTCCCTACCACCACAGAAGCGCAGTTCTGTCTGCAGTGACCTGTCCTCCCGGTTTGACTTATCAGCTCTTGGGGCATTTGTCTCAAAAAAGAAAACAAATGGTGGAATGCCCTGCATGCTAATGAAGTGGCCGAGCCAGCCCACAGCTTAGGAGAAGGTTTGCCAACCGGGAGAATAATAAGCTTCAGTTTCTGACCTCCTGGCACCGCTCGGGTGGTTATCAGGAGGTGCATATGACAGGTTAAGACACACAGCCTGGCTGGAAGGAAACAGCTGCTGGCGGCATGCTTCACGCTTGGCAGCTGGACAGGCAGAGTGCTGGTGTGAGGAAGAGAAAATCACTCTAGTAAGTAACCAGAGACTTTCCTCTGTGTGCGTGTGGTGTGGTGTGTGTATATGTGTGTGTGTTTGTGGTGTGTGTGTGTCTGTGTGTGGTGTGTGTGTGGTGTATGTGTGTGGTGTGTGTGTTTGTGGTGTGTGTGTCTGTGGTGTGTGTGTTTGTGATGTGTGTGTGGTGTGTGTGTGTGTGTGTCTGTGTGGTGTGTGTGATCTGTATGTTTGTGGTGTGTGTGGTGTGTGGGAGGTATGGGTGTGGTGTGTGTGCTTGTGGTGTGTGTGTGGTGTATATGTGTGTGGTATGTGTGTGTGGTCTGTATGTTTGTGGTGTGTGTGTGCTTGTGCTGTGTGTGTGGTGTATATGTGTGTGGTATGTGTGTGTGGTCTGTATGTTTGTGGTGTGTGTGTGTGGTGTGGTGTGTGAGAGGTATGGGTGTGGTGTGTGTGTGTGTGTATGGGGTGTGTGTATGTGTGTATGTGTGTGGTGTGTGTGTATGTGTGTGGTGTGTGTGGGTGTGGGTGTGGGTGTGTTTCAAGCCACCACTAGTTTTTTATACATGTGGATTTTGGTACCCTGTGACACTGTAGAAGGATGTTTTATTTGTACTTGTTAATTCATGGTTTTTACTAACTTTTTAAGAATGTGTTCTTTTTAAACACGGTATTGTTTGACTTTGAGGTTGAGAGATTGGGCCCCTGTCTAGCAAAGGAGTTGATTTCTAAGTGTCCAGGATGTTAGGTTCATAGCCAGGATTTAAATCACAGAGTAGTGAACTGGTGGACAGGAGCTGACGGCTGGAGCTTTACAAATATGTCACACTGACACTGGAAAACATAGCTGTTTAAAGTGACTGGTGACCATTCCAAGTCAATTCTGAAAAAAGATTGACGTAACGATGTGTCAGAGTCTGCCACACATATCAAATGTCACATGATATTCTACACATGCTTTCTGGTTCATTGAGCTTTATAATGCTTTTCTTCCATAATCTTTCACACCCTTGTAACTTTAAACCTAACACTTGGGTCCTTCTTATTTAGTGGCTGTGTGGTGCTCAGGGTTTTTCTTTTGTTTTGTTTTGTTTTGTTTTTTTCCTTCTTGTTGATGACGTGGAGTTTAAAAGTGCTCAGTTACAGTGCTTGCAGCAAAGTGGGGGGAACGCTGGTGGGACTGAGCTGTAGTTCAGGGATGGTTTGTCTGTGTGGAGGACAGAGTAGGCAGGGGTCTCACTGATGATGTAACCTCTAAAAGTGGCAAGTCTCTGAATCAGTGCAGCAGAGATGACCAGGTGGTTCCTTTTTCTGGATTGCCTGGACAGTCAGTCCTGAGGGACTAGAGAGGGGCTGCATTCATTTGAACTCTTGGACATGGTGTTTTGCTTGAGACGAGACTAGCATACTCTGAGTCCAGCTTCCCCAAGATTACTGATGGATTGTCCTCAAGGGTCAAATAGATTTGCTTGTGACCTCCGCTGGAGGGCACACAGGGTCTTTTTCACCCCCTGCCTCACCCCTTTGCACTTGGAGATGGAATGAAAATAATGTAGGGTGTGGTGGTTCTGTCACTAGGTCTCCGAAGCACAGCTGAATTTGAACATCTCTTCAGCCTAGATCCCTAAGGAGACAACTTTGGGTGCCCTGTGGGGTTGGGGTGAGGATGGGGGTGACCAAAAATAAAAGCCAATTAACAACAACAACACAAGGCTAATCTGGCTAGTCTGGTGCTGACACTCTTCTTCTTTTCCTTAAATTGTGGAAGAATCTGCAAAAATCTAGAGTGTCCAAGGAGAAAAATAATAGCTCTAATTCTTTGTTCCTCTTTATGCCATTTTACGTGGTCCTGGAGTCAGCTGGTATCTTCCCTGTATATCCTGTGACTTTCCTGTGTAGGGTCTTACCTCTTTCCTGTCTCACTGCAGACAACTGCTCTTGCCTGGGCCATTCTTGAGAGTTCGTGTTTAGCAGAGTTCACGTCTTCCACAGGTTGACAGTGGAGAAAACAAAACAAAAACGAAAACCTTGGCAGTGAAATCTTGTCTCCAGAATAATAGAACCTTTCACAATAAAAGGCAGCGTCTATTGAAGTCTAAACTAAGGACCGTTCTCTGCGGAGATAATACATTTATGACAGTATACAGGGATGAGGTAGAGCTCAGTGGTATAACACTTGCCTAGCATCCTTGAGGCCCTGGGTAAACATTTCCTCCCCACCAAGCATAGCCAATGGGTTGTTTACATGGGACTCAGTGTCCTTTGAATTGTCTACCTGCTGATGTTTTGAACACTCAAAGATCTTAAGCAATGCTGTGATAGCCCCCTTTCAAAGTACCGATAAAGAAATATTTTTAAAAGTCATTAATTTTATATGCAAATAATATATATCACAGTGTCAAAGAATTTTTAGATCTGGATATGAATTATAAAATGTTCAGTTTAACACATGCATTTTGAAGATGGGGAAATTGCAGTACCTCTTTCTACTGTAGTATGTTATCAATGTAGAAGCAGAAAAAAAGTACCTAAGGCTTCTGTTACTGATACAGGAGATCATCAGCGGTGGTGAGCATAGGGTGTGCTTATTGTACATTTACCAAACCGAATGTCGCACACAGGTGTATGTATTGTCATAGATGATGTATGGACTGCTATGCGCTGTCTTTTCAGTCTTTGGCTCAGAATGCCGTGACTTAACACTTTTCTCAATTGTGTGATGGTGTGGAAGGGACAGGAATTCAGTGGCAACCATGCTCTGAATCTTGAATTTGAGTCTTCCTTTCTTGACATGCTGTATAGCAGGGTGAGCTACAACACTCATTTAGCCAGATGATCAGCAGGGCAAGCCACTGGTACCCTACAGGGCACCTCATTGCTGAGTGTTGCTGTTATCTCTCCTTAACTGTTGAATGCATTTTCAACTGACGCCGTTTTCAAGTTATGACAGGCGTATCAAGAGAGAACCCCACTGCCGGTTAAGAAGTGTGTATATGTTTTGTATATTGAAGAAAGTGAGGCTCACCAGCAGAGACACCTGGGTTAGATTCTTGACTCACATACACTTTTTAAAGGGTGGAATTTATATGTAAATCCAGCCATTTAAAGATCCCTTCAGATGAAAATGAGTGTTTCTATACCAATACAATTAGATACACAATATGTGTGTGTGTGATGACTTTCTAAACTCCCCACAAGAGGAAAGACTCGTTTCCCCCTGTGACAGTCCCAACCCAGACTCCACAGGAACACTGAGGGATAGTTTACTTTTTTCTTCTTTGAAAAACAGTTCACAATGAACTGTTTGTGTTGGTAAAGCCAGCCCCAAGAGCTTTGTTATTAATTTGGACTGTTCCGCACACCTGTCCTTTGTGGCTTTTCCAGCATTTTTTTTCCTTCGGTAAGTGCTTTTGTTTAGGGGATAGCCACTCTACCCAGGCCGAACACTGAATACCTGGCTGGCTTGGTAGTGGGGAGACTATTTTCAGACTCGTTTGTATGGTTCAGCTTAGAAGGCTGATCGTTTGAGTAGACTGTTTATTCGCTTAGTCACAGAAACGGCACGAGCCTTCACTCTGACACTCCCAAAGTGTCACCTGCTTTAACCTGTTAACCAACACAGATGGACCACACCATCAAACAGTTGAAAAAATCGTTAACTTAAAGTACCACGAGCCAAGGACTGGCTCGGTAGCATGTAGCGTTACGAAAACATACACACACCTCTGCACAGCAAAAGGCACAGTAAACCTCATACCTGTGCAGGTGTGATCACACTTGTGACTGCGTAGTGCCACGCAGAATGGGTCCCACGGCAGAGGGCTGACTGACTGGGAGTGGGGAGGAGGAGAGCTGATGACTGTTGCATGTGCCGTTTCGCTCTGAGTCACTCTTATCTCCCAGTTGGCTATGCATCTAGACATTGGCTGTCTCACTTGCTGACTGTGAATGTGAGGTTTTCTGGGTCATCAGTCAGGTGAAGCCCTTACAGAAAGTGACTTTTTAAATCTTTATACAAATTTCACCTGCCTCTCTACATCACTTCATGGGGCTAAATGCCAAAATCGTAGAGAGGAAGAGGCTCTGTATGATACACAAGGAGCAGGGGCAATGGGAGAAGTTTTCAGTCAGTTATGGGGAACCTTGAGCAAACAGGCATTACATGGATATGTAGTAAGAGGTGAGGGCTGTGTTCCCAGCACCTGAGAGGAGCGCAGGCCTGCCCAGCTCCTGGGCTGTGTTCCCGGCACCAGGTTCCTGGCCGCTGGGCTAGCTTACGTTTGAAATAACCAGACGGAAATGGTATTAATTAAATTACTGCCTGGACCATTAGTTTTAACCTTTTATACATATTAGCTTAACCCATATCTAGTAATCTGTGTATCACCACGTGGTCGTGGCTTACCGGAAAGATTCTAACCAAAGTCCATCTTGGGCTGGAGCAACATGGCGTCTGCCCCAGTGCCTTCTCTCTCCCAACCTTCTGTTCTGTCTACTCCACCCACCTAAGGGCTGCCCTATCAAAAGGCTGAGTCAGTTTCTTTATTCAACCAATGAAAGTAACAGAAATATAGAAGGACCCTCCTACACCATGGATACCTTGAGAAAATTATAGGTTTTTTTCAAAGCCATTATCACCAGATAACCTATTTTGAAGATCAAAATAGATCTTTTATAGAAAGAGGAGACAAGTTTAAACTTTAATTTTACTCACTGTATCCCTTCAAAAGTAAGGCTAACTCAATAGTAGCTCCCCATGTCATCTTCTAAACCAGAACACTGGCAATTACCTTCAGTGGGGATTAGAGTTGTCCCTTAGTGTCCTTAGATGCTAAGGTCCAGGACACCATGGACATCATGATCTAGGTGCCCCAGTCCCCCATGTTAAATGGCATGGTGTTTTCATAGAACCTGTGTTGATCTTCTGGTATGATTTAAATCACTTGTGTCTGGCGTGGACTTGTGACAAGATTGTTCTTCGCTATTGTTTAAGGAATGATGAAAAGGACCAAAGGTTGTACTCCTTCACTACAGATACCGCTATTTTGAAAAACATACTTTAAGTTCTTGATTAGTTGCATTTAAAGATGTAAAACCTTGAGGATATGAAGGATCCAATTTTTAACAGGAATTGCTTATTTCTAAGGAAATGGCATTATTCGGTGAGTGCTAGGCAGAGACACAAAGAATGAACTCAGATTTTTGACATCTTTCATAAGCTTTACTTGAGAGCCGGTACATAGCAAAATCAAATGCTTGCTTAGTTTCTTGGACGTCTTACAATAGAGAACCAAATCCTATGATGCAAAGGATGTTTTGTTTGTCTTGGCAGATTTTGTGATTTAAAAATAACTATTTTCAGCCGGGTGGTGGTGGCGCACGCCTTTAATCCCAGCACTCGGGACGCAGAGACAGGCGGATCTTTGTGAGTTCAAGACCAGCCTGGTCTACAAGAGCTAGTTCCAGGACAGGCTCCAAAGCTACAGAGAAACCCTGTCTCGAAAAACCAAAAAAAAAAAAAAAAAAAAAAAAAAAGCAAACCAAAACCTATTTCCAAGAAGCTAGCCCCATGATGGACCCTTTTTTCTCTTTGTATCAGTTTCTCATTTACTAATTGAAGTTAGCCATTGGAGTGTCATGTTCTCATCACTTTATGAACCCAAGTTATTGGGTGTTCTTTCCTTTCAAGCGGTCTTTGTCCTCTCAGAGTCTGTGGTGTGTGAAGTTACTGTGCTTTGATCTAGGAGTCCATTTTGGGATTGAGAAAACAGAGTTTTTCTATGTGAATTCACTGGCACTAGGCACTCTCTTGCGTTTTTCAACCATTTCCTGAAGGGGTATGGGCATCATTCCCATTGTCTACAGAGAGGAAACTGAGAATGAGGAAATGTAGGGAACTTGTCCGCAGTCATGGAAGAAGAAGGTAACAAAATTCAGTTTATATATAGTCTATTGGCCCCGAATCCCAGGAAATTTTCTTCGTTTATGTTGTCATCCAGGGAAGATGAGTTTCAACCATGTCATCACTGTGCACATTTTGAGTTGTCTTTTGTAATGAAAGGGGTTGTAACTTGCCATCATCTGGTAGGCAAAAGATAAATGAATGACTGGTTTAGGGTACACTGGCCGATGCATATTGTGGGTATTAAAAACATTTATGGGCAGCTGATTCAGGAGTAAGGCCTTCTTGGTCATAGACACAAAAATATTGGCTTAAGGTATTATTTGTAGTGGAATTTAGTGATCTTTAAACTCTTTGATGTGGCTACGTTTGAGTCTTAGCAATGATGGCATGATGTAACATCAGCTTTGAGGAAGTCTGTTTCTGAGATATAATAAGTTAATTATGTAATTAATTGATTAAATTACAAAGTAGTCAGTCTGTCCCCTTGCATGTATTCTCCTTGCCTACCAAAAGCATTATCATTCTTGGGAGTGCTGCCAACCACAACACCCTCACATCCAGGGAGCCAGTGTGTGCACTTACTGGCTAGAAGGATCTTAGTTTATAGACTAATCAGGACTCTCTGCTGTTGACCAGTTTTCCTATATGTTCATCATTTATTGGCTAACAACATCATCAGTATGTTGGTAAAATCTCAAAAACGGCAGTATGTGCTGTCGATTGTAAATGCAGCCATACAGGGTAATAGCCAGGGGAAATACAAGTGCATAAGTTTTTGTAATAAAAGCTATTAAAATAACCTTTGTAATATGGCTATCTAAGGTAACTTTCTTTGAATTAAAAAAAGTCTTGAAAACATTTAATTCGTGGACTGACCCAAAAGGCCTTTTTTCCCCTCCTTAGTGCCTATTGTAATAATCAGAATTTTCCACACCTTCCAAGAGCATACAAAAAAAATTTAAAAAGAAAAAAAAAAAGACAGTGAAATGGTTGGTTGTAGGCTTGCAGTCATTGTTTTCATTTCTGTTCGTGGAATCCAAAGAAATGTAAACCTTGACGTCCCTATTGTAATGGAAGGATTTCATTTACGTCTATTTAGTGACATGATTCAAATAGCTGCAGTGATACCAATGCCTTCTAAGTTTCTGTCTGACAGGATTGGTACTTGTGTTTTCTGTTGGCTTCTTTATTTCCCAAATACTGTCTCGTCTTTTCTCTTAACCGGATGGACTGTCACCACCCTGCAGAAGGCCGTGTTATTATGGCATTGATTTGCTTGAAGATTAGGGATGCAGCCACAGTTCTAATTGAGAGCGTGCTCCTGGTAGGGCCTGGCAGAGAACTAGCAATGGAGCAGAAAGAACGCGTGGAAATTTACATCTCTTCCCAGAGCTCCATTTTAGTTATTGCTTTCCTATTGCTTAATTTTTTCAAACCCACATACAAGCAACTGCATTAGAGAGTGTTTAAGTGATTTTAATTGCCTTTCTCTTTCCCATCTGCAGCATCTGTAACGCGGCAGAGACCTAAGCAATTGGTCCAAAGGGAGATTGAAGGACTAGGAGCAGACTTAGACACAGCCATCAATTACGCAGAGCTAGACTCCAAGCTTATAAAACGGCTCCTTCTCTTCTTTGCTTTTAGGACCCTGGACAGTTTTTTCCACCCAAGAATCCGAACTGCTTCCCACTAGGCTTCCTTGGTATATTCTTTATAAATTAGCATCGGAAGTCCCAGGAGAGAGTTGTTTCTAGAAATCTGCACTTGCAGGTCCCTGTTGCAAAGCACTGGAATCAGAGACCTAGGGAGAAGAAAGATTCTTTCTTAGCTAAACTGTAGTGACTCACACTACGTCCATGAAGGATGCTCCTTCTCAAATTTCAAGTTAACACAGACTCCTGGAGCTCATAAATATCCAAGAATTGTAAGCAGTTTTAAATTGAAGAACTGAGTACAGCCGTATTTGGTTTTGAGATACTCACGCTGCCATTTCAATCTGAATGAACACTGTAATCTGCGCAGCTCTTAGATCTGTTTGCTCAGAGTAGAAAGAATTTCATTTCTATATGGAATGCCTGCCACTCAAAGCCCATTGGCAGGCTGTTTTAAAGCTCATTAGTTTTTGTGGCATGGGCAGTATGAAGGGTGGCTCTGCAAGTTTTTCTGTGGCTTGCTTCTCATCCCAGACACTCTTGATCCTGCATGGCCCTGGCCCTGCCTCTGTCTGTGAGGGTTTTTTGTTTGTTTGTTTGTTTGTTTGTTTTTGTAGTAAATATTTAAACTGTGCCTGCGGTATAAAAAGGAAATAGCATTTACTTTTACCTCCTTCAGAGAGTAGAAACTATTGTGAGCATTGTACTGGGAGAGAAGGAACAAACTTCAGAAAAGTTAAGTACCTGGCCTTTGAAAAGACCATGCAGGCTGAGAGTCTAGCTGGAAACGATGCCCATAAAGTTTTAATATAGTGGTGCCTTCTTGTTATAGAATATTCTTTTAACTAGGCAAAGACATATTATATTTGTTTATGCTGCAGAAGTTACTTCACCTGTGTAAAGCTGTGTCACCTTTGTTTCTACTGCATCTGTTTAATTAAAAATATGTGTTGCATCTGTTTCACCTCGCCTGCCTAAGGCACCTGATTGGTCTAGCAAAGAGCTGAATGGCCAATAACTGGGCAGAGAAAGGCTAGGCAGGGCTGGCAGAAAAAAGAGAATAACTAGAAGAAGAAATCTAGAATAAATATGTATGTATTTAATTTTTTTGAGACTGAGTCTCTCTACATAGCCCTGGATGTCCTGGAACTCACTCTGTAGACCAGGCTGGCCTCAGACTCACAGAGCTCTGACTCTGCCTCCCAAGTGCTGGGATTAAATGCATTACCACTGTGCTTGGCTTGAAAGAATTTAATAAAATTAAAAATATATATATTAACAAAATATGGCAGACACACAAGAAACTGCATCTGTGGCTGTGTGAAAAACAAAAATCCCTCAAAGAGTAGCACAATTAGGAGGTGTGACCTTCTTGGAGGAAGTATGTCACTGAGGGGTGGGCTTTGAGGTCTCCTAGACCCAAGTTATATCCAGTGTCAACATTAACTTCCCGCTGCCTGCAGATTGAGGTGTAGAACCCTCTCAACTCCTTCTCCAGCACCATGTCTGTGTGTGTGCTGCCATGTCCCACCATGATATCAAACCCCAGAACCTCTAAGCAAGCCACTGCAATGAGCATTTTCCTTATAAAAGTCATTGTGGTCATGGCATCTCTTCACAGCAATAGAAACCCTAGCTCAGACACCACTAAAGTTCAAGGGAACAGAGGAACTACGTAGACAGACTATGGCCTCGTATCAAAGTATGACATACAGTTGCAAAGTATAATGACTACTCTAAAAGGTGTGTGACTTTTTCACCCAACTCCAAAACACGAGAGTTTGCAAAAGGTGAATTTAAAACAATGAAAGGACTCCCCTGACCTCCTCATCATATGGTGAAAATGTTCAAACAAACAAACAAAAAAGTTGCAAGAGCTGGACAATGAATTCCCAAATCTTGCTAATGAAGTTAAACAGCAGACAGTTTTCTGCATTTGTGGCTTAAGCATCTGTCCATGGATCTGTTCCTCTCTCTTTCCCATTGGCCTTTTGTTACCAAACTAAAATGCAGGCAGGAATATACTCCACTACCAATCAACTCCTCAGGCACATCACTAATAAGAGTGCAATGTTTTGCCGGATCTGTGCTTTTTACAAGAGAGGTTCAACTTATCTGTACGTATTTTCTCTAGAGAAAAGTTGCTGATTCCAGAAAGATCAAACAACTCGTATCATTCTTTCTGGATATCTATGAACCTCGAAAATGGTGGAAAGGCCTCTTGATATTGAAGAACTGCTCTAGGAGCCTTTAAGGCAGTGGTTCTCAGCTTGATGGTTGTGACCCCTTTGGGGGTTGAATGACCCTTTCACAGGTGTTGCGTGTTAGTTATCCTGCATATCAGATATTTACATTGAAAGTCATAACAATAGCAAAACTACAGTTATGAAGTGGCAGCAAAATATATTCCGGTTTGGGGATCACCGCAACATGAGGAACTGTCTTAAAGGATTCAAACATTAGGGTGGTTGAGAACCACGGCTTTAAGGCAGTCTCAGATGTGGGCTTGGCAAAGCCACGTTTCTCTCAGTGAATATGAATTGAATTTGAATATGAAGCAACTGACACCCAGAACTGTGTAGCAACAGCTTCAGAGTAGAGGAGCTGGAGCCAGAGTAAACCAGCTCTGAGGGCTTCACAGCGAGCACCACAACGCCTCTCCCAACTCTGTAGGTCAATAATGCAGCCAGGTAGCTGGTTTGTAGGTGAAGAGGTGCCGAATGCATTCTCCACAGACTCCCTGGAGAGGGTGCAAGGGGACCAGCTGGGCAACAGGGAAGGAGATGAAGGGTTCCTATGTATAAAAAACCAAATCACTGTGTTCCTGTTCATTTTCTGACTCCCTCCTAAGTGGGTTAAAGTTGTTTGTACTAGGTGGCAAAACCAAACAGCAAACAAAATATAATTGGAACTATTAGGAAAACCAGAGACAAATTATTTTAGTTAGTAACAAATTTGGGCTTTAAAAAGCCTTTGAAATGTTCCAATTATGGCCATTTTTGATAGGTTACCCTTGCTGATTGATTCCAAAGTTAAAGGCAGGCAGAGGTGGTGAGTTGTAACTTAGCTGGAGGGTGTATGCGTTGCATATGCATAGGCCTGGGTTTGATCCCTGGCCCTAAGAAACAAACAAAAAACAAAACCGAAACAATAACAACAACAAAAAAAAATGAACCAGGTTAAGATGATGTCCAAAGATACATTCCTCCAAATGCTTACTGCTAATGAAAAAAAAATCTGTACACTTTATTTAAACCCTGGAAAAGGCAACCAAAGAGTTAGGCCTTCGCTCACACCAAAGCAGACACTCTGGTAACAGACAAAAGTAAGTACATAATGGACTTCAAATTTTATTCATTAGTCATTTATTTATTTTTGTTTATTCATATGTGTTTTCAGTTACATGCGTGCCAAAGTACACCGAGGAGGAAGTCGTTTCTCACCATCGGTTTTGTTAAGGCAGTCTCTGGATTCTCATCCTACACTGTACTCCAGGCTAGCCGTGGTTACGAACGTGGGCCAGCACATCCAGCTCTTTCTCTGAGTTTCCGGGATCAAATTTGGGTCATCATAGTGAATTCTGCCTGCAGAGCCATCCCTCAGTGATGAAATTTTTGCTTTCTATTTGGAGGTTATGTTTGTTACAGCGGTGGTTCTTAATTGAGACTTTACCCCACAGGGATATTTGCCAGTGTCTGAAGATGTCTATGACTGTCCCAGATGGAGATAGAGTGTCTACTCAGCAGGGACCAGGGATATGGCTGAACATCCTACAGTCCACAGGGCAATCACCACAGGAAGAGTGATCCAGCCTCAGATGTCAACAGTCTCCAACATACTTTAAATTCAATTGAAAGAGCTCCAAGGGTGAAAATCACCAAAAAAACAAACAAACAAAAAACAAAAACAACAACAACAAACAACCCAAGATCATAACTGATAGATTAACCAATTAGAAAGTCACCAAATTTTATTTATTAATAGTATAGAAATAAAGCTTTTAACTATTATAGAGAGTAAAGCTGTGCTTTTTAGTATCCTTTGAAAAAACATTAAATGCATATAGTACTCCACTTGAGGTGGAGTGGACTGTGGACTGTTAGTTTTTTTAGCCAGAGGGCTGCACTGTACCAATGTCTGAACCCTCCTGCCTGTAGATCAGAAGGATGTCTCCAGTCTTCATTGTTGTAAGCCTTCCTTGAGCACAGCTTTGGGCCTGTGAACACTTGAGGCAGTCAACTTGCAAGCAGAAAAGGTATTGTGAGCTCACCGATTTTGAGGTCTCAGATTATGATCCATTGGCACCAGTGCTGTGGGCCTTTGGTGGCCAATCATGGTGGAAGCATTGGACAGAACGAAACCTCTCATCTCATGGGCAGATATTGAGAGGGAGGACCGTCCCATAGCTTCCTCTCCCAAACATTCCTCTTACGTTTTCCACCATCTCAGCCACATGCTAGGGAGAAAGCTGTCACCACACAGGCCTTTTGGGACATTCCAGATGCAATCCATAGCAAAGAATACAATTGACTAGAGGTTTCGTGAAGGAGCTAGAACTAACCCTGCTGTCTGTGCTAACTTGGAGGCTCCTCTCAGTAGCTATTGTGGGAGGGGCTGTTAGTGGCTGGTTGAGGCCTAAGCCAAGGTCAAAGTGGCATCTGGCCAAGGTGCTGAAGGCTCCCAGATGGGAATAAGGAACAACACCTCTAGACCTGGAGGGAGAAATAGTTACTTTCTTTTCTTCCAGACAGGGTTTCTCCGAGTAGTCCTGACTGTCCTGGAAGTCACTCTATAGACCAGGCTGGCCTTGAACTCATCTTCCTGCTTTGACTTCTCAGACATGGGATTACAGGCATGTGCTGTTGTGCCTGGTCATACTTTAATGATTGGATAGTCACACTGAGGTTGCTTATGTGATGTTGGGAAGAGGTCACAATTTTAGTGGCTTAACTTTTCGTGGCTCTGAAAAGCCGATGGCATAACTTAGGAAGCATGATGTCTACTCCTTCTTTGTCCTGGGTGAATCCATTTGTTTGAAGCTGTAGATATGTGTTAAGACAAACGGTCTTGTGGCGTTTCAGAAGTGGTCTTAAAATTTTATTTCAGGCCCCTTTGAGTCTTGCCCTTGCCCTAAGCCCTTGCACACAAATACAGGAGCCATAAATGCCATGCCTGTATGACTGTCAGTGGATAGCCAAGCCATCTCTCTATATCTAGATGACAAATAGACAGTTTCACGGTTGAAAATCCACACTTCCATAGCTAGTGCTTTACTTCAAAATCAGCTTTCTTTGGCATTCAGTTTGTGTGTCTCAGAGACAGTCCCACCCCATTGTGAATCCGGCTTTTGATGCTTACTACAGTGTGGGATTTTTCTTTCGGCCACTATCCTCTTTGCTTAAACATGGCTCCGTGATTATCACTTTGGCCACAGGGATCTTCTTCTGGAAGAAGGTGGCAAACTTCGTAACTAAGTAAAAAGTCCTCTTGAAAAGTGGAAATGCACCTTGTGTCTCCCATTCCCAGAGTCTCTTTCTGAATCAGAGGTGTAGTTTACAGGGTCAACCCAAAATAGTATCAGAAAACTTGAATAAACAGAAAGATGAAACTGGGTGGTGGGGAATCCATCCTGCAGCTGCTCTGGCCAGTACACAAGCAATCTGTTCTTTTTGGTTTCTCTTCGTAGAGTAAAACAAAACAAAACAAAAACAACAGAGGAGGAACCCCAGTTCAGCTTCTCAGTCAACAATTACTGTGATGTTGTGGAATATTAGTCGAAGACGTGTTTCATTCGTTTGTGCCATGGAACATTTATGTAATGATGCAAAGATGTGTTGCAGTCTTTTGTGTTGCATTTGTTTAACTCTGTGAAGCTGTTATTGGTCTAATAAAGACCTGAATGGCCAATAATAACTAGGCAGGAGAACAGGCAGGGCTGCCAAGCAGAGAGAACAAATA
>JAQHUG010000299.1:767070-779971 GCA_028555095.1 Dicrostonyx torquatus
AAAAAAGCTGGCTAGAAACAAGACAAACTAAGGACAGACGTACTTAAGAATAAGCCTCTGTGTGATAATTTGGGAGCTGGGTGGCAGCCCCACCAAAGAGTAAAGAAAACAAACAAACAAACAAAAATCCCAACTACACTGTGACTTTATTTTATTCAAGTGTTTATAGAACAACACACAGGAAATGATCCTGAAAAGCCCACAGTGGGAAGTGCGTGTGACTTCTACCAGCCTACAGAAGTCAGAAGTCCCTGGTTGTAGTTAACAAACCCAGAGTAACAGGAAAAAGAAGTGGGACGGAGTGAAACACTACACTCTCTATAGTGTACAGAACCGAAGGAATGTGCCTCTAAGTGCAATGCGGCACGTTTTATTTAAAGATAGCTAGCTCAATTCAATGCACATTTGCATTTTTCTTCATCTTCCTAAAATATACCAAAGGAAGTGTTAGAAGACACTGATCCAAGTGATTCATTAGTGAATTCCATTATACTGAGAACCTTTTTACAGGTGTGTGTGTGTGTGTGTGTGTGTGTGTGTGTGTGTGTGTGTGTAGGAAGCATGGGTGTGCAAGTGCAGATGGATGTGTTTGTGTAGCTGAAGAGGCCAGAAGTTGGTGTTGGGCATTTTCCTCTACCACTCCATTTTATTTACTAAGGCAGATCCCGCCCCTGAGTCAGGTCTAGGGACCCAGTTTGTATATCTTGTCGCTCGTCTCTGTCTCCCCAGCGCTGAGATTACAGGTGAGCTGTCCTGTGGGTGCTGGGGATCTGAGCTCTAGTTCTTAGGCTTTTGAGCCCACCATTTTATTCACAGAGCTAGCTCTCCTGTCTGAGAATTTATTAGGAAAGAAAAATACAGAAATCAGAGGAAATTGCAAACCTTGTAGTCATCTAGACGTTTAAGGGTAATAGGAACTAAAATAAATAATACCTTCTGGTGGGGGAGGCTGCTTGTTCATTTCCTGGCTGCTAAGACTCCCAAAATAATCACACAGAAACTATATTATTGAAATCACTGCTTGGCCAATCACTTAAGCGTATTTCTTACTAACTCTTATATTTTAAACTAACCTATTTCTGTTATTTTATATTTTATCATGAGGTTGGTGGCCTACTGGCAAGGTTCCAGCTGGTGGCTCTTAGCTTTCTCCTCTGGCGGCTCCATGGCTTCTCCCTGACTCCGCCTACTCTCTCTTTTTATCTTTTCCTGCCTGGCTATTTTCTGTTAAGCCGTTGGCCAAGAGCAACTTCTTTATTCATTAACCAATAAAAACAACACATACACAGAAGGACTTCCCATAACCTTCTTACCCTCAGGATTCTCAGCGGCTTTGTGCCCTGGTGAGAGATGAAATCTGCCTTGCAGTTTGACCCTCCCCTTTGAGTGAGCATGAAGGGAAGTTTGAGGAAGCACAGCAGCGGCCTTGTCTTCCCCCTTATCTAATCTATGTGTAAGACCATTCTGGGGCCCTGCAACTTGAAAGGTCCTGCTTAGCTTTTGAATCTGTGAGGGTCACCCAATGAGCCCAAGGTGGGGCTGGCAGAGGAAATGTCAAGAGCGAGCAAGCAGGTATCCAATTCTCTCCCTGCTTAGGAAAAAGACACTGCTTGTCCCTTCTGAATCTATCAAAGGAGGAAAGGCACATCATGGAATGATAAGTGATACTTGGTCTCAGTCTCAGAGGACAACAGAAGATAGCAAGGATTTTGGGGAGCCTGGGAGGCCTTTGCTGGTTGGCTCATTTAAATGCTGCCTTGTGGTTTGCAAACCTAGGATATGCAGATCTGATTTTCCTACAAGAATCAGAAAAACTAGATGTTAAAGTGGAAGTTGGATTTGTACATTGCTTTTACAAATAGCTACAAAAAATTTCTTGAAAAACTTTAAATGCCATTTGCATCACCAACAAATAAAGCCATGGGCTGTGTTGTTCTAAGAAGCCTCCGATCTGTAGAAGAAGGTAGACTTGATTAATGCACGCGATCTTCACTGTGGGGAAAGTTTGGGGACTTGCTGTTAATTATTCGTCTGTCATTAGGTAGGTTCTCTCAGATAAAGGGGAAATGTGCGAAGGCAATGGTGTGTGCGGGCAGTATCCGTGACGTCTTCACAGGGATTGTGTTCTGTTCGCTGCTGTCACGCTAGGGACGGAGCTTGGGGTGGCTATGTGAAACAGGGTTGTGTTTTTGGACCTGTAAGCACATCTGTGAGAGACATTGCTGGTGTCATCCACGTGGCATTCTGACTGCCCTGTTACTGTCCACACAGTCCTCAGTTCAAAACTTGGTGGAATGATTCGGACATGGTCCGAGTTACAGCAAAAGTACCACAGCTTGGAAATGTCCAGATGACAGAAGAGATTTTTGAGATTTTTTTTAACAAATGTAGGTGGTTGGGCTTTTGTTCACATCTTATTAAAGTAATAACTGCCTTCTCCAAAAGGCAAACATTGAATTTTAGGACAGAAACTATCATGATGGACATAATCCTGCTGGGCATTGTGGCACATGTCTGTATTTGCCAGCGCTCAAGAGGGGATTGAGGCAGAAAGGTTTAAAAACAAAAAAAGAAGAAATCAACCATGACAACATATTTATTTGCAACACATAAAACTGGGACATATTGGCTCTCAAGTATTTATTATTTTTCATATGTTAGGCAGTTCTAGACAATTTGGTATTTTTCCTAGTCATTGAACGTTTTTATGGTGTGTGTTTGCGTGTGTGTGTGAGTGTGCATGCTTTTGTGTGTGTGTGTGTGTGTGTGTGTGTGTGTGTGTGTGTGTATGACTGCAGGCATGCTCGCGCCATAGCACACATGCACAGGTCATAGGACACATCAGATGTAGTTCTTACCTCCCACCTTGCTTGAGACTCTTGTTTACCACCATGCTCGCAGGCTAGCTGGTCTATGCGGTACCCAGATTTTCCTGGCTCTGTCTCTTATCTTGCTGTGGGAAGAGTGAGGGCATTTTGTTGCCACCCTTGGCTTTATGCGGATTCTGGGGGTCCAAACCCAGGTCCTCACACTTGTGTGACAAGCACTTCACTCACTAAGCAATCTCCCCATACTATGTATTTTCTTTCTGGAACAACAAAAGAATGTAGTACCAAATGAATGAGATTTTTACACGCTTTAATCTGTATTTTTTCAGTTTTAATTATACAACAATATGTAACTTACGTTACATTGAGTGGTGAGGAATTATCTTTATATCTAAAATTCTGGTGAATACTGAATGTTTGTATGATTATTAAGAAGACAGTAAGATAAACAATAAGATCAATAAATACATGCTCTGCTTATCTCTCCCTTCCTTCCCTCCCTCTTTCCTTCTCTCCCTCTCTCCCTCCTTCCTTCCTTCCTTCCTCCCTCCCCTCCTCCCTTCTCTCTCTTTCTTTCTTTCTTTTTCTTTTTTTCTTTGAAGCAGGGTCTCTCAATATAGCCCTGGCTGTCTTGGAACTCTCTGTGTAGGCCAGGCTGGCCTTGAACTCACAGAGTTCACCGGCTTCTACCTCCAGAGCACTAGGATTAAAGACGTGTGCTACTAGACCTGGGGCACATGCTCTGATTCCTGGACTACAAATCAGAAGCAAATATGGAAAAGAAGCTGCTAGGCATTTTGGTGAGATACAACTGGCAACGGTCAGATATTGTGGGAACTGGCACACTTGTAAAATCCCCACAGGTTACCGCAGAAGCTGTTGTGCTCTGGTTCTAAATTTACAACCAACTCGGTTTCAATTACTATTTCAAGTCTTCAACATCCTTGTTGTGACCAGCAGGTCCATTCACAAGACTTTTAGCGAAGATACTTCCCTGTGTCATCCACCCTCAGACTTGGTTTTAGCCAGCATTATTCCTGGAATCTCATAGTGAACTTTGATCTAGAAAGATGGAGATAGAGGAAAGTAGACACAGTTTCTCATGAAGTAATAGAGTAGGAGACTGGGGAATGGGCAGAATAAGACTGGTGTGTTGGGCCATAAAAGAGGAATTAATTAATGGAAATTCCCTCAAATGTGAGCCCATTAGGATGCCTGGCTATATCATTCTCTGTCCCCTGGGCCATGCCACTGGCTTACTCAAGCTTTGAAACTGACACCTCCTGCTTATCACTCCTCTCTATTGGAGTCAAACAGATCTTCTAAATGATCACAGAATATCCTTTTTAAAATCTTTGCACAGTTCCCTATTGGCTTACATAGCTATAGGATCTTAGCCATGGTATACAAAACCTTTGATAAATGATTCCTCGTCCCAGGCCCACCCCTTACCTAACCCTTACCTCATGTCTACCCCTTACCTCAGGCCCACTCCTTACCCAAGGCCTACCTCCTTCCCCCAGGCCCACCCCAAGCCCTCCCTCTGCTCCTCCATGAATTAGAATATTATGAAAATGAATTTCTTTTTCATAGTCCCCTCTGCACATTGTCTTTTACTGTTTTTAAAGTGTCACTCCACCCGTGACACGCTTTAGACTGGCAATAGCAAATGCATTTTCAGCAATTCTCCACCCTCTAAGACCTTCCAGACAAGACTTTGGCACCCGTGAACTGGTTTCCTCTCTGCGGTGTGTGATTTACATCGCTGCCTGGATCTGTCTCCCTGGGAGTTTGTAAAGAACGGGACTACGCTTTTAGAGACCCTCTATGCAGAAGTGTGTCTGATACCTCCATGTGGATCTCTCTCTCTGCCAACATGTTTTTTGCTCTTCCAACATGACCTTTAAACTTAGGGTTTCTTTCTGCTTCTTCCCATTTCTTGGTCTCCTCTAACTGCTACTTCATGAAAAGCTATCTTCCATTCCTTCTGCCCTTTCTCTCCATCTCTCCAGGTTAGAAGTCACCATCAGACTCCTGACTCTCGGAAGTCTGTAACTTTGGAAGCTAGCCAAAACTAATCTGCACTACCAACTTCTAAACTAGTGGTTTTTAACCTGTGGGTCGTGACTGCTCTGGGGTTGCACACCAGATGACCCTGCATAACAGATATTTACACAATTTACGATTCGCAACAGTAGCACAATTACAGGCATGAGGTAGCAATGGAGTAATTTTATGGCTGGGGGTCAGCACAACGTGGGGAACTGTGTTAAAGGGTTGCAACTTTAGGAAGGTTGAGAACCAAGCTCTAAATGCTTGAGAAATCCCAGAGTTCTTTGCAGTATGTTGACAGACCTTCCTCTATTGGGCTCCCTTCTCCCATATGTAAGTATGTTGTTAATCCGTATATAATATTGTCTTGATGGGAGGAAACTGTATTTTAAATTCCAGAAATCTACATTGCAAATTCTGTTGGGAAGAGTTCACAAGTCCAGGACTTCTTCATTTTGAAATCGCGCCGTGGCTCACGCTCTTCAGCTTTTCACACGTGAATGCTTCTGTTCTGGTGAGGAAGATGGAGTGACTTCTTTCCTGTTGGACACTGGCAGTGAACCTCATGGAAACTAAGCGGGACCTGCGGTACCACAGAATGTTCTAGTAACTTCTGCTTTATTTTTGGTACGTATGAGCTATGATTTCAGGAGCCAGGAAGTTGATGTCTTAGCTGTGGGGATGAGCCATGTCACAGCCTCTTGACTTGTTTTCCTTCCTTTTAGAAAAAGAAGAAGAAGAAGAAATATTTGTGATAGGATAAATACCTGACATAAAAAGAGAACAGCAGTGTCATTAAGGGGAACCCTCCAGTTGGGTGCTTCAAGCTGTCTAAATGTAACTAGAAGCAACGGAAGAATTTAAAAGACTCTTTTTTTTTTTTTTTTTAGTTCTTATGTTTGGCTTTCAGTCAGTTCCAATAAAAAGTCTAGCTCCAAATCCCTGATTCAGAAGCAATTTAAACCGAGATTTTACCATCTCATAAAAGAGTACTATAAACACGCAGGTTTCTAAATAGGAACAAGTGTTTTCACTTATGTGTTAGCACAGTACAGCTTCAGCTGGAGAAGGAAAATAATCCTCATTACTGGTTTTGGTGTGTTCATTATCTGTGCACATGAAACTGGCATCAAAAAGTTGAAAAAAGTTTATCTTTTAAAACTTATTGGTAACCGGGCGGTGGTGGCACTCGCCTTTAATCCCAGCACTCGGGAGGCCGAGGCAGGCAGATCTTTGTGAGTTCGAGACCAGCCTGGTCTACAAGAGCTAGTTCCAGCACAGGCTCCAAAGCTACAGAGAAACCCTGTCTCGAAAAAAAAAAAAAAATCACTGACAATGATAAAATTGCCGAGGTCATAAAACTAGTAATGACAATAAAGTGCTCTATGTCCCCTTGTGTTATTCTTTTTTAATTTAGTTTTATGTTATGCATGTGTGTGCTGTGCCTACATGTGTGTTTGTGCACCACATGCATGCCTGGTACCCGTGGAGACCAGAGAGAGGACATCAGATGACCTGGACCTGGAGCTTGTTGTGAATTGCCCTATAGGTGGGTGTTGATAACTCAGCCCGAGGCCTCTGAAAGAGAAGCCAGTGCCCTTAACTAAGCACCGAGTCACTTCTCTGGTCCCTACTATGTCTTGATTAAGTGTTAGGTTAGTATATAATGTGATGAGTCTCATTGTGGCATCTTCACACATGTGTCACTAGACTCTGTTTGCATTTGCTCCCATGTCCCCTCCCCAACCGGGCTGAGTCTCTCCCTTTCCCAGCTACTTTCTCATCACGTGTTTTCTTACCACACACCTCCCGTCACTCTTTCCATTTCCCATTCTCCTCTCTCATGCTCATCTTCCTAATTTTATGACATGCTACCCCTATGGTTTTTTTTTTAATGGTTTCATTTATTTATGCAGCTTTGTTATATTTGAGATAGGAATCTAGCTACGTCACCCAGCTTCATCTCAAACTTCTGGCCTTAAACCAGTCTCCCAGATAGCACCACCACTCCTGGCTTGATTTGGGCATTTTTCAAAATTCAAAACTGAGTTAGTCATGGTGGAATATGCCTAGAATCCCAGAATTTGGATTCTGAAAGGAGGAGACTCACGAGTTCCAGGATAGCTTGGGCTACACAGCAAGCTCAAAACCAGCTTGTACACACTGCAACCTTGTCTAAGAAAGCAAACAAACAAATCAAAAGATGAATAATTTCATTAAATCCAAGGCCCGGGTGGTGGATGTGGCCTAGTGTTATAGCATTTGTCCAGAATGTGTGAGTGGGGTCGGGGGAAGGGGAGTAGTGGGGCAAGGAATCAGCTCAGAATTCCTCTCACAAGGGTTCGCTGTATTTTGGTAACAATTAATAGGATTTTAGCTGCATTTTTATTTACTGCTGGAGTGTTGGGGAAGGACAGGGCCTCTAGAATGGATTTTTGTGGGGTGAAGATAGGAGATAAGAAGCTCAGGTAGTGACTTGCATGGAAAACATTAAAAATGACCCTTTCTGCTGGGCGGTGGTGGCGCACGCCTTTAATCCCAGCACTCGGGAGGCAGAGGCAGGCAGATCTTTGTGAGTTCGAGGCCAGCCTGGTCTATAAGAGCTAGTTCCAGGACAGGCTCCAAAGCTAAAGAGAAACCCTGTCTCGAAAATCAAAAACAAAAAACCAGACCCTTTCTCCATGTCCTCCTCCACTGCCACCATCCTCACCATCATTGCCATCATCATCATCATCAAATTTACTCTGATGTAAGTGAAACAGTTTTCAGAGGAAGGCAGGCATGTAGCTGTTTCAGGCGACTTTATGCCAGATCCTTCTAGGGTGTTAGGACCACCAATAGGATTACTGTGAAGACAAGATTGGCATCTTGAGAAGAAAATACTGATTCTTTTTTAATTAGAAAAGATGGGGGCTGGAGAGATGGCTCAGTGGCTAAGAACTTTGCTTGTTCTTCCAAAGGTCCTGAGTTCGATTCCCAGCAACCACATGATGGCTCACAACCATCTGTAATGAGATTTGGTGCCCTCTTCTGGCCTGCAGGGATACGTGCAGGCAGAACACCATATACATAATAAATAGATTAAATTATTAAAAAAGAAAGAAAGAAAAGAACTATTTTGTCCAACGTCCCAAATCTTAATTTCCGGGGTCAAACATTTCCTAGCTGGATTGTTATTTTTAGTTAGAATACGGGGTTAGCATAGTAAGTCCTAAGCCTTTGGTGTGGATGAATGCGTCCGTATGCCATATACCCACAGGTGTCTACAGCACTGTAACGTGTGTATGGCTTTACTTCACACTGAGCTCCTTCCAGGAAACACCTCTGACTTGGACTTTGGTTTATTACTAGAGTGTCCCCTGGACTTCCGTATTCAACTTGCATCAGCTAGCACTAAGTGTAGGAATTTGACTGGTAGCATTAAACGCCGGCAGCTAAGGAGAAAACACACAGCTGAACTTTGCGATTTTATTGTTACCCCCACCGCTTCCTCAAATGCAACGAGGTCTTGTGAGTGAGATGAACTCTGAGCTGCTCCTGTTTGGTACTTGGTACCAATGTTCCCCTGGGTTGCCAAGGCTCTGTAACAATGAAGCTTATTCATCTATAGACAATATAGCCAGTGATAGATGCTTAAGAGTCAGCACAGGGAGTTGTGAGCATGTGTTCTCGACAGTGCCTAGAATGGATTTAATCAGATCATGGGCAGGAGGATAAATTTTGGAGTCAGACTTGGAATTTTGGGAATTTGAGGGTAATATGCTATTGGACAATCAATTCAACCTCTTTAGGCTATTTATTAATATTGCTATTTATGCAGTAAAGCTAATAATACTTACTTAGTCTTTTGGATTTTATTAGAATAGCGATCACATAGATACTCCCCCAGCAATGTCACATTCATGCTGTATTTCTAGCAATAAGTGCTATTTTTACATGCTATTATTGCTTTGTTTTCTTTAAATTCAGGACGAAATATCCTACTAATTTTTGTTAATATTCTACTAGTTTAGTAAAATCTTTTAGAAGAAAATGATGAGTGAATAGGTAGCACATAACTTAAGACCCAGGAAAATCTTATAAAATAAGCATGTCAAAGGCAAGAACAGAAAGTAGTTTCAGAGTTGAAAAATACATTATTTTTATTGTTCGATGATCTTTGAACTCATACTCAGCCATGCAAAATGTGGGGATTTTGTTCTTTATGTTATCCATTATGGATATGTTATCCATAGACAATGATTTACCCTTGCTCTAAACACAGAGCCCATCCTCCATGTTCCAGCTACTCCAGCAGGTCTGTGACACAAACAGTTTTGGCAGTGATGAGAACAAAACTGATGGAGCATTCTGGGAAAGCAACTGATCAGAGGAAGCAGGATAGAGAGAGGAATCCGGAGAACCGAGTGAGGGATGGGCTTGGAAAAGCTGGGCTGACAGCTGAAGTAACAAGACCAAAGCTGAAACAACCAAAAAACAAAACAAAAATCTAACTAACTAAAAAGTAGGAACTAGAAAGAGAATAGCAGCACCCCTTTGTAGTTTTGTTTGTTTTTTCAATCTTTGTAAAGACAGCAGGTGATGAAGGTCTGAGCAAGGGGTGAATGGTTAGCCAGAGGCGTGGAATGCCTGGTTGGGAAGGTGGCGAATATGGTGGGTCATTGGTTGTAGCTGCCAGATGAAATAACCTGAATCAATCCAATGGGTAAGAGAGAAGTGATTTCTCTGTTATTATCTCTGTTTCCCTTGATGGATTAATGTCCTCCTCACCCTATCAAACAAAGATAGATGAGATGTTAGTTAGGACCTGCGCCAGCCCTGCCTTAATTCTGGGGCTCAGACTTGCAGAAGGGGTGTGATTAGACAAAGGCAGCAGGAGCTGAGAACCTTTGGTAAGGAAGAGAATACCACATTAAATTGTTCCAGAGAGTTCAAGATAATTTCAGAAACATCATACAAATGGGAGGTACAGTCACTTAAAGAACAAAGAATCCTGAATGATATCTTAATCTCCAAGTGGGCAGCATCAGGTTTCTGCTATCAATGGGCTTTCTGGTGTCTCCTGCTTCCCAGTGTCTCAAGTAACTTTTCTCCTGTCGATAAATCTCAGATCTGTAGCTGTCATAGCTAGGAGAGCTTCCTTACTATCTTGGAATCAAAATGAAAATTCTATCTACCTCCCGACCCATCCACCTCTCCCCAAGCCCTCCTCCTGCACCACTGCACCAAAAGAAGCAGCCTTCAGTCACCTAAGGCCATGGATCCATATCCTTCCCTTGCTGGCAACATTATATGTAAATTAACTTCTTATCCCTTCACCTCCTCCTTCTGCTAACTTTCAGCACTTCAGACTTCTTAAGTCTCAACTTGGAGTCTCTGACAGATACTCAGATATCCGCTCAAAGTTCCTTGATTGTTGCAGACATCGCTAACTCTGCATGACTGAAACTCATCATTTGTCTCCATGAACTTTCCCCTGTTCCTCTTCAAGTTCATTTTCAATTGGAATTGGCACTATAATGCAGCCTAATATCTAGGTAGAAATGTTGGCCTTCTCTTAAAGTCTATAAATTCCCCCTGATCAATAGATCAACCTTGTTGGATCTATTTTCAGTGTATACTCTGTCATCACCTGCTTTTGTCCATTCCCATTGTCACTTGCTGGTTCAAACACCATCATCTCTTGCTCGGGGGATTGTATTTTCCCATCTTTGTTGCTGTTGTTGTTGAGACAGTATTTTATTTGTCTCAGGCTTGCCTTGAACTTATTATTTAAGAAGATGATCATGAACTCATGATCCTTCTACCTCCACCTCCAAAGTACTGGCAATTCTGGAATGTGTCACCATGTTCTGTTTATATCAGTGGTTCTCAACCTTCCTAATGCTGCAACCCTTTAATACAGTTCCCGGTGTTCTGGTGAGGCCTGCTTTATAATTGTAAATTTGTTACTATTATGAATTGTAATGTAAATATCTGTGGGTTTTGGTGGTCTTAGGCAAGCCCTACAAAAAGGTCATTTGATCTTCCTAGAGGTCATGACCCAGAGGTTGAGAACCACTGATTTATGGTGCCAGGGATCAAACCCAGGACTTTGTTTGCATGATAGACAAGTACCGCAGCAGCTAAACTATAGCCGCAATAGGCTTCTTCAGTCTCTGTGCCATAGCTGTAAAAATTCTATGATTCCACAGTGATCCCATTTCTCTCCTCTTCACGGTTAGGACCATAGTTCCCCCTTGCCCTTTGTTCTATTCTCCATTGTAGCTTCTGCTGCTCCTCTAGATTGAGTGTCTATCTCTTTTGTCCTGTCCCTTACCACAGCCGACTTTCAGTTGTCCCAAACGTCTTTCACATCCTCCCCATTGCTGTCTTCTCGCCCACTCTTTGTCTAGCTAAAACTCTTTCAGGTCCGAGACTCATTAAGTGCCCGTCCCTACATACTCTGTGCTGTGCTTCAGAGGTTATTTTACTGTTACCGTTTCTCTAGCTCTTTGTTACAGCACAGAAACAAGAATTTTCTGTCTCTGGGTCATCTTCTCCTTCCCCTGTCCTTCCGCAGCCACACTAGCACCTTGCTTAGCATCTCATATTTAATGGATCCTTAGGATTTGTCACATAAATCACCTGGCAGAACCTTAGTATTATTTCATTTAGAGAATTCAAGATTAAGACTTTTTAATAATACCACCTGTTTTGGTATAGGATTTAGGCATTTACAAAAATTTATCTCATGTGAAGATCAGATATATGTAAAATAAAAAAACTGTGTGTGTTGTTGGGCAAGGTTGCACTCAGCAGATAGAGGCAGGCAGATCTTAAAGGGTTTGTGGCCAGTCTGGTCTACGTACTGAGTTCCAGGACAGTCAGGGATACATAGTGAGATCCTGTTCTTTTTCCACCAAAATAATTGCAATAAGAAAAAACAAACAAACCATGTTCATATATGTATAGAGATATGTACTATGAGAAGTACATATCTTTAAGTACAAAATCCTTAAGAGATTTTGTTGAACCTTTTCTGGAAAGAGAAAATGCTGTAGACAAGACCATCTTTGGGAATTCTAATATGGCTAGCATCATTTCAAACTACTCCTTATTAGATATGGCATTTCTCCTTATAAATTCTGCTCTCCTGGATTTAGGAGAGGCCTTTGGTATGGTGTTGATGTGGGATCACTGTGGGATTGGTGTGGGGTTGGTGTGTCCCCAGGCACCTCTGGGAATTTAGTCTACAGCCTGACATCTTTCTCAGCTTTGCCTTGAGAATTTTCAGGAATGGAATTCCAGTACTGATAAGGCCATCTACTCAGGGTACACGACTCTAAAGCAAAGCTATTTTTCATTCCACTTTGCTTTTTTATCTTTAAATGCCACCACTTCTTGCCACGTCTATAAATTGGTTCTATACTTCAAATTAAGTACTCAATTTAAAAGACTTCAGTTTAAGTAAAACTTTGCACATGTGACCAGTAATGTTGAAACCGAATTTTCCTTTTTGAAAAGTTTTAAGTCAAGAGTCTGAAGTGCTCATTTAAATATATATATATATTTAACTATAATTAAAATTTGCATGAGATTGGCCTCTGCTTACTGCTCTTAAAATTATGTGCATGTGTGATCATCCTAGCTAAACTTAGGGGAGTATATTTTGATGGTAGCACCTTCACAAGTTAAACTAATATAAGTCTTCTTGCTATATGAATATTGTGCCTTTGAAACCATGCTTAACAAAATCATTTGGAATGATTTTCTTTTCTTGGAAATAATCAATACTATAGTAAGTCCTAAACTACCAGGAGACTAAAGAACCCAAGCTACAATAACACTGACATTCCTGTTGAGACAATCCCATGTGATTTAGAGTCGGAGTGGTGTTAACCACAGCAAAGTGCTTCAGAATTTGTTAACATTCTTGGTCAATTCTTGGAAACTCTAAATGAGTAATTCATGGAGATAAATATATAACTGTAGTAAGATTTTACATTATATGCATAAAACTAAAACAACAACAACAACAA
>JAQHUG010000299.1:787431-825486 GCA_028555095.1 Dicrostonyx torquatus
CATTTATTTAAAACATGATTGACAGGATACAGAATTGTCCCGCACCACACGTTCAACCCCAATATCAGTCTCTGAGATGTTATTAATTGTTCTTCACACATTTGTTTTGCTGTCTGTGTATCTATTTTATCATTAAGCATTGGAGTCACTCAAGACAATTTTGTTCAATTAGTTCACCAATTTAATTTCTTTAATGATAGAAAACCCGACATAAGGCAGAGGAGGGCCATTGGATAAAATATAGAATGGCTGTGGCCAGCAGGGTGGCTTAACTAAAGGCACTGCCAAGTCCCTTGGTCTGAGTTTGATTCCCAACTCACACTGAAGGAGAGAAGCACTTCCTGAAAGCTGTCCTCTCTCTTCCACACATGAAGCATCCCTACCCAAATAAATAAATACGATATGACCACTTACATTTGAGTTTCAGATAATCAACATGGTTTTTGTATGTCTCAAATATACCAAGGCCATACCTGTTCTAACAACTTAACCACTATTTATTTCCAATTCAAATTTACTTGGATGTCCTGAGTTTATTTTTGCTAAATTTATCGGTGGCAAAGCAAAAGAATGGCGACACCATCTACATTAGTTTGCAAGGAAATACCAGCAGAAGTTGGAGGTAAAAAAGATAATTGGGCATGGGGCTGGAGAGATGGCTGAGAGATGACTTGGCAGTTCAAAGAGCATGCTGTTCTTAAAGACGACAGCGTTCAGTTCCCAGAAGCCATGTATGATGGCTCACAACTGTCTGTTACTCCCATTGCTACCTCTGGCTTCATGAGCACACACCCATACATATACACATAATTAAAATAAATCTTACAAAATATAACGGGGCTTATGAGTTGTTGACACTGTATTTACTCAAGTGATATTAAAGGAAGAAGAGATTAACCCTGCCATCTCTTCACCTCTTATTTTATTTTCCACAGATGACAGTGGAGAATTGAATGACAGCTATTTGCCAAGAATAGTTCTGCTGATGCACCGATGGTATTTATCTTCCACTGAACTGGCAGAAAAACTCCTCTGCATATATCTTTTCAACTCTGTGTAATGTTTATAGTCATAAATCAAGTTCTGTATTTAGATCATCTATCTAAGTCAGTAAATTAAGGTGAATAAATAAATGGTATTATTTAGTCAGTCATCCAGATGTTTTGAACTATATAGGTGTTAGATGAGACATCAGGATGATGGACCGAATAGTTGACTAAATATTTGGTGTTTTGGCTGAACTTGACTATGTCAGTAAGATATGAAGTGGAACAGGAGTTGTAGGCTGAAAGGCTCTGAACTCATCCTAAACATTTAGACTGTTAGTGTAATGAAAGATTATTTAACACTGATTCAATATTTTCCTTCTGTGAGGACAACAAAACCTAGTTTAATTTTCATATTTTCCCCTTACTGGTAAGACACAGTGAATGTTCTAGAAGGATTTTCCCCCTGTAATTTGTTGATTGATGCTAATTTTTGGTTTTATTGACAAAAACAAAGAAATGAAAAATCTGTACAAGGCTGAAAATAAAATTCCTCATAGTTGAAAACCCACTTTGTAATGTGAGCAGCTGCTTACTGGTTTTGTGTGTATTATGGTCCTAAAAAATAATTAAAAGGTACATGTATGATAATGCAAGTAGTCTCAGAGTTTGAGGAAGTTGATTTCCTAAGGTCTGTGTTTGTGTATAATCTCCAAGTGTGTTTTTAAATCTGTACCTTATAGTAACTCAGGAGCCCCTGTATGAGTTTACTTACAGGAAGGGAGAACCTGAGACTTTGAAAATCTGCCCAAACATTGTTGTTGCCTGCCAAGCCTTCCTGAGCCAAGAAGGAACTGAGCCTGTCCACTTCATATTTCTTCCTTCCATCTTCCCATAAACTCAAGGAATAGGAGGATGTTAGAGAGGTTAAGAAGACATTCACCTGAGAAAGCCTGAGAAAGGAGCAAGATTCTGCATCCATTGTCCCACTCCTGACAGAGTGTAGGGAAGGATGGGGAGAGTTGACTACACAATCTATACACTGCTCCTAGAGCTCATCTACAAGCAGCATTCTTATACTTGGTGTGTTTGTCAATGCATGAAACACAAATAAATAGGGATATTTGAGCCTGTTAGAGCATGTGGAAATTTTCAGATGGTGTGAATGTTGAAAACTGACTTTATCGTCCTTGGAGACTTTACTTCCTTTATGCCCACTGTGTCTAGTTACAGTAGTGGTGTTTGTTCTAGGAGAACCAGTGGATAACCTTAGGAACAAATAACACAACCTTAGTATCAACATACCTGAGCATGACGTTTTCAAATACCCATAAGATCTGAGTGCTTCTTATATAAAATACCAATCCTAAGTTTGAAATCTTTGTAGCTAAAATGGTGCTTCTGAGTACTCTTAATTGGGAATTATGTATACTTTGCAGCATGCTTGTAACATCAGTTTGTGGTTGTTGGTTGATAAGTACTCAGGAAGGTGTAACTAATTTATAAGTGACTTCTCCATCAGACCAAAACTATATCCCAGAAGCTTAACAAGTCAAATCTGACTCCTCGGTGTTGGCATGCTCACATCCCACTTCTATGCCCGTTTGACTCTCTCCAGGTTGAGTTCACATCATCCACAGCTTTGAAACCCAACCATTTCACATGTTGGAGTTTTGACAAATTTAAGAATAGCTGCATTGACTTGTTAGGAATAGTCATGGCTCAATGCAGGAAACTTAATTCAAATGCCATATGCAGCATTTTGGAGGGGGCTAAAGGATTGCAATCTATTAAATACATCTGGGGGACACAAACTTAGTTCCTAGTTACCCACTTCAGACTCAAGCCCAAAATCACATAGAGGAAGCCAGATGAAGCCTATTTCTAGACTCGGTAGTACACTTAAGTATATAAATCCACTACACTTATATAATAATATGTCAATAATGATAACATACAGGTCCAAAAATACACTATTTTAAATAGACTCATTTGACTATAGCATTGTATTAGTTCAGGAGTTGACGGTTTTTTCCTTGTATTGTTGGCTCTCCAAAAGTTTTAGAGTTTGGGGCATTTTGCATTTCAAGGCTTTGGATTAGAGCTGCTCAGGCTGTAGCTCAGGTTGCCTGGGATTTGGGTAAATTGTTAGAACAGTGTTGGCCAGGCATGTGCAAAAGGAAGGCACAAGAACATTTTCTTTAACGAGCCTACGTATCAGAACGCCAGGGGAGAAGGCTGTGACGAGTTCCGACTGAAGGTCTGCTATTTCATGAGGTAAAATACACACTTACAGATTTCTCACAGCTTTGGGTTCTGGACTTGTCAGCAATTCCTGTTTTGTTCAAAGAAAAGCCAATACTTTGCCTCGCTGTCTTTGAAACTGTTAATTCTTCTCTGTTCCCGGCAAATAGGGGAGAATTTACCTTTTGGACTAGATATCAGGTAGGGGCTAGTGCCTTACAGAGTCAAACCAGCTCAGAGATCCAGTGGATTCAATGGTTTCTACTCCCTCACCATATGCACTACCATGAATTGTGTGTGTGTGTGTGTGTGTGTGTGTGTGTTTGTGTGTGTGTGTGTATGTGCTCCCTTCAGCTGTGCTCTGTAGTAAGTTAGGAAGAAGCTCAGGGTTGCTGGATCTTGGTTCTCAAGGAAAGAAGCAGAATGATGCATTGTAGGAATGCTGAGGATATGAGCAGATGACTTGGAACTACAGGGGTACTGGATTTTGTGTTAAGTTCTGTTTATAAAATGGTACCATAGTCTCTAAAGAGGTCTGAATGAAATCTTCCAGCTGTCCTTTCTATACCTTTCAGGTATTGGATTCTGAAATTCCCTGCCGAGTTTAATTTAGATCTTGGTTTGATTCGTATGACTGAGGAGTTCCGGGAAGTCGCTAGCCAACTAGGCTATGAAAAGCACCTCAGCCTTATGGACATATCCAGCGTGTAAGAGTGGTGCAAATCTTTTGGTCTTTGTGGGTCACCTCTTTGGGGAAGGGCTAGTGATGACCCTGCTGGAGGGAATCTCTACTATAAGGAGACTCCTTTGGTGGTAGTCTGGCTACAATGAACATAGCTATAGCTATGGTAGACATAACCTATCTCACCAACCTGCAGTTTGTCTCTAAAATGGTACCTTTACGGGATTAGTCTATGTTTCAGAATTCCACAAAGAAACACATGAAAGCCTCTGGCACAGAATGGATGCTGAGTACTTAGTTCTTAAGTCGGAACTTAGCCATTGTCTCCTACGCCCCAGCTACTCAGACCATCACACTGGTTTCTCCTAGGAACCCGTCAGAAAACTGTCTTGGGTCCTGCCTAAGCCTGTTGAATCAGAATCTATACCTTAAGATGACCCCCCCCCATTCATTTCATAGTCTCAGGCAAGCCTGAGAGGCTCTGAACCTCAGTGATTCAGAGGCTCCCCTGAAGTTACACAAATGTTAATCACAGTTGTATTCTGGCTGGTTATCTTATAAGGGACTTGATACTACTTAAATTCATTTAATGCAGACCAGCTGACTCTGCCCAGGAAAAGCTTTCTCATGAACCTAGGTACGGTTGTCCATATTACAATTGTTTATTCTGTTCCACACTGGCCTAGAATTCACTGTGTGATCTGGGCTGTCCTTGAGTTTGTGATGATTTTCCCATCTTGGCTTGCCGAGGGCTAGGATTACAGGCAAACATCAAAAGCATTTATTTTTGCATTTTAGGCATTCTCTTCACCTGGAATACTTCTTCAAGATACTTGACAATGAATGACCCAGGAGTCATCAGGGAGGCTTGTTTACAATGCCTGTGATTCCGATTCATTCCTAGTAAACAGTAAATTCAGAGTCTCTGGAAGTGAGATCTAGGCTTTTGTCTTCATAATGAGTTTTTCAGATAATCCACGTGATACTGTGGTAAACACAGCCTCGGTTGTCTCCCAGTGCCTTGAATCACCTCCTAGATGCCAATAAACTTCCGAATTTATAGGCCTCACCCCGATCTCTTCTTTAAAGTTCAGGTCTTTCTTGGTCACAAGGAATACCAAGTAAGAGATTCAGGATAGGCCATGGCAAAGCTATCCCTGCCAAGGGAAAAAACAACTCCAAGTCTGGGCTCTGTTGGCAGAGGGTGGGTGGTTTTCTCTTCAAATATGGAGGACAGGGCATGTATTTCACACATGCTTCCTGGCAGTAGGCCAAGAGTTACAGTCAGCAGGTTAATATCTTCCACTGAGTGAAATGCGTTTTCGGCACGTTCACCAGCCTCTCTTCTTTCACAGCCCTTCCTATGACTGGATGAGGAGAGTCACGCAGAGGAAAAAAGTATCGAAAAAGGGGAAGGCTTGTCTCTTATTTGACCATCTGGAGCCCATTGAGTTGGCCGAGCACCTCACTTTTCTGGAGCATAAATCTTTTCGAAGGATCTCAGTAAGAACTTGACGGTTATTCTTCCAAGGGTAACATGGGCTGTGCCAACTTTCCCGAGAGCTGTGTGTTCATACTCCCAAGTGTTGGCAGTCTCCGCCACCGGGCTCTGTTGGAAATGTGCCCTCAATTCACAGGAACAATCCCTTTTAACCAAATATAAATATTATCCTGTCTTTAGTTTACGGCTCAGAAGCTATATTTCTGTCACTGTGTTCAATGTCTCCTTTCATAGAATTAAAGCCTGATTTTTCTAAATATTCAGCAGAGATTTAACCATTCAAGGTTTATTTAGTTCGAGTGACCTCTTCCAAATGTTGGAAATGTTCTGTTGCAACTTTTATTTATAGCAAAAGGCAGTGGACGGTTAACTCATTTTGGTATCTGCCCAACTGCCTATGGAAATAGGTCGAGAATTAGGAATTGCAGGCATTGAAGAATTCTCAACGTAAGATAGCCTCTGTCCCTGAGACACAGGTCCTGCAATAGACTTTCCTTCCTACACATCTTGATGGACCCTCATTCCTTTCCTACATTCCTTCTCCCTTCCTGTTCTCCTTCCTTCCTCTCTTGCAGTCCCTTCACAATGCCTCTTTGCTGCTACCCACTTCTTTATGGTGGATCATAAACCACCGTTACTTCAGTGTATCTCATGAGCTCAGGGGAATTCACTCTCCTTCCAAGGAGCTTAAATAAATCACACCATTGCTGGCAAACATGATGATTTTCATTAGAAGCATGGATTTCTTTCTCTTCCTTCCTTTCTCCCTCCCTCCCTTGTTCCTTCCTTCCTTCCTTCTTTTCTTTCTTTCTTTTTTTTTTTAACTTTTGGTCATGCAAGGGATTGAACCGAGGGTCTCGTACATGCCGGGAAAATGTTCTAGAAGCTGCATCTTTAGCCCAAAAGCAGAGATTTCTAAAAGACCAATGCATTCACCAGTCGTGTTTGTAGAGAACCATCATGATGCTTCTGAGGCAGGCCAAGGAAGGTGATTCCCTGATTTGTATAGGATAGGATACAAGGCTCCTCCCTAGGTGGTGATTCCCTGATTTGTATAAGATAGGATACAAGGCTCATCCCTAGGCAACGGCATCTCCCCTCACAGCATGAAAGTACATCTGGACTGCTAAAGAGCATTCTTTATTTTTTCCTATCTCCATTTTTTTCCTTGAAATACTTGAAGCTTATTCTTTTTTCTTTCTTTTCTTTTTTTTTTTTTTTTTTTTGGTTTTTCGAGACAGGGTTTCTCTGTAGCTTTGAAGCCTGTCCTGGAAGTAGCTCTTGTAGACCAGGCTAGCCTCAAACTTACAGAGTTCCGCCTGCCTCTGCCTCCCGAGTGCTGGGATTAAAGACGTGCGCCACCACCGCCAGCTTGAAGCTTATTCTTATTTGAGAGTATTATATTCCGTCCACCTCCTGTTCTTTAGTGTGTGTCATTGTATCTTAAATGTGTTTAACTGGTAGAACTAAAAAATGGAAAACCTTAGTTCTTTCCCAGCATGATACTGATCCTGTCTGCCTTAAGATTCCCAGGCTAGTGGCCTAGATGGATCTGAGGGTTTGGGAAGTTCAGAATTCTCTATAATATAACTTTGAATTTTACCTGTTTCCCCCCCCTCCTCCAAGTGCTAAAGATGCAGAGGTCTTGAACTTGAAAGAATCCTTTATGAACGGGGAATGGAAGAAATTACCATGTTGTCACGAAAGGCTAGCTCACCCCTTTATCCAGCTGTCTAATGTCTGCTTTTGTGATAGCTCCATTCTAGTTTAGAATCTGATTCTTCCTCTCCCCAGTTCACAGATTATCAGAGCTATGTCATCCATGGCTGCTTGGAGAATAACCCAACTTTGGAGCGATCTATTGCTTTATTTAATGGAATCTCTAAGTGGGTCCAGCTGATGGTTCTCAGCAAACCAAGTCCCCAGCAAAGGGCAGAAGTCATCACCAAGTTCATCAATGTAGCCCAGGTTCGTCTCATACTCAGCTCTGGGTTTAGGGAGTCTGTGTAGTCATTAATACTGTTGAGAACTTTGGTGTTTACAATAGAAGAGCACTGGACAGATAAACCACTCATAGATGTCCAATTCACAATCCATACTCCTCTAACATCACAGGATTGTTTTAAGCACCAGTGTTGTAGAACTATTTGATTATGTTCTGTGAAATACGATACCCTTTTTTTTTCTTTTTTAAATAGAGGATTCAATTTTCACTTCATCTCAAATTGATGTGTTTTCTCCCCAGATTCTTGTTATTAAACACTGTGCTTGTATTCATCTGCAATTTGGGAAACTCAAAATAACTCTTAAAAATCCTTACCAAGTACTGGTGTTAACTTTTTTTTTCATTACAGAAACTCCTTCAGCTAAAAAACTTTAACACCTTGATGGCAGTGGTTGGCGGCCTTAGTCATAGCTCCATTTCCCGACTCAAAGAGACCCATTCTCACCTCTCTTCAGAGGTTACAAAGGTATGGTGGATTCTGATCTGCATTCTGAGCAAGCAGTACAGATTGCGGTAATGTGCTCTGACCAGTATTACACGGGAAGGCAACCTTTATCTCTTAAACCAATACAAAGTTACACATAGGGATCTAAACTGGAAGGGATTAGCCCAGTGGCAGAGTACATGCAGAAAACTAGATTGCTGCTGGTGGAAAGGGTTACAATAAGAATGTTCTGGCCAGGTTGGTGAGATGGCCCAATAGGTGAGGATGCTTGCCATCAACCCTGGTGACCTGCGTTTGATCCCTGGAACTCTCATGGTGGAAGGAAAAAACTTATTCCCAACAGCTGTCCTCTGATCTGTAGATGCAGGCTGAGCCATGTACACCTCCTCTCCAAGAAATAAATAAATAGAAAAAGAAAATAAATCTTATCCTAACCAAAGATGAATATATTGTAAATGTCACCTAATATTTCTTTGGTACTTGCTGTGTGAGTGGCACTCTGATAAATACGGAGGATACCAGATGAGTATACAGACTCAAAAGCATGCATCTTTAAAAGTCAGTTCTCAAACTGATATCCTGTATTATATTTATTTGCAGACCATATCAAATAACCATTTTGCTTACTGAGCAGAAAGGAACATTTTCCCTTATACCAACCCTTGCCTGTAGTAGCAGTAGAGTGTGTTCTGTTTTAACCCTAAGGAAGGTGAAGATGAAGACGATCTAGATTGGTTAAATAATAAATCAGTCTATTGTCTGACAACCCTGGCAGTCCAGCAGTAAGCAGAGGAAAATGGAGCAGGCTGTCCACAAGAGAGTCAGGCCCAGTACTCTTTTCTGCTTTTCTTGGTTGACCGTTTCCCGCATCAGCACTGGTGCAGCCGATCCTCCTCCTCATAGCTGAGGAATTCCAAGTCACATCTTCCAGAATCTGGGAGTGGACAGGAGAGAAAGCTGTTAGTTGAAAATTCTACTTTTCCATCTCTTTCCAGAACTGGAATGAAATGACAGAGTTGGTCTCTTCCAATGGCAATTATTGCAATTACCGCAAGGCCTTTGCTGACTGTGATGGCTTCAAAATCCCCATCCTTGGCGTGCACTTGAAAGACTTGATAGCCGTCCATGTCATCTTCCCAGACTGGATGGAAGAGAACAAAGTGAACATCGTGAAAATGCACCAGCTCTCCGTTACCCTGAGTGAACTGGTCTCCCTGCAGAATGCCTCTCACCACTTAGAACCTAACATGGATTTGATCAACCTGCTCACTGTGAGTTGCTGGGGCCTGTGCTGCACAGCGCTTCTGCTCCTTAACTCTAGTGCCATAGAAAGGCATGTCGCAATAATTTGCTTTCAGTGAAAAAATGATTTAGGGGTTAAGACCTAAGGAGTCCCAGTGAATGAGGAAAATGGAAACTTAACACCAGTAAGGAGTGCGATTTGAGACTATAGCCTTGGAGCAAACACATTTCTCTTCTTTCAGATGAACGTAGCTCTGTCCTTATGAACCCCTCCTGTAGGTCTTTCTCCCCTAAGAGCCACTGTAGCCCTTTGCTCTCCCTCAGCATGCTTGCCCAACTGCTCAATTCTTTCCTCGGGTCCTCAAGTCTTCTGCTTCTCTTTTGGTTGAGAATTCAAAGACGCTATCTTTATTCCTAATTTTAAAGTTTTCATTTTGTATTATATGTATGTGTGTACATGGTGTATGTGGGGGGGGAGGTGGGGGATCCTTTGAGCATACCACAGCACACACGTCAGGTCAGAAGACAATGGCGTGCAGTTTGCTTTCTCTTTCCACATTTGTGCAAGGAGTGCCTTTACCAGCTGAGCCATCTTGCTGGCCCCTTCTTGCTTTGTTGTTGTTGTTTAGTTTTCAGGCTTTGTTGTCGCTGTTGTTTGCTTGTTTGTTGTAGACGTGGGTCATGCAATTTAGCTCAGGCTAGTTTTGAACTTGTGGTCCCCCTGGCCTCAGTCTCTGAAGTGCTAGGATTGTTGCTGTGGGACATCATGTGCTACTTTTAGACTTTCTAGAGTATTCTTTAGTCTCTTCCAAAGTGCTGATGAATCTATCACATTACATCTTTGTACTTTGCATTTTTCCTTAACTGTACAAGGCATTATTCTGCAGTAGCTAAATTTTTCTGCTCATTATTTATTTATCTATTCATTCATTCATTCATTCATTTTTTACTATACGCCCAGTACTTTCACAGTACCTGGCATGACTGAGAACTCAGAAGACAAAGTGAATGTTGTATTTAGGAGTAATGAGTGTCAGATACTCTTATTATTTATTTATTTTGACACTCATGGCAGATTGTTTAGATGATCTTCAGGTCTAGAGCTTTTTAAACACAGCAGGTGTATAGCAGAAGACATCTTCCATTGGCTCCTCTTTTCGAATAGGAAGAAACACAAACAAGTTCTCTTACCCTTGCTTAAACAAGGGACGGCACAACCTCCCTATTTGGCTTCACAGCAGTGCAGCATCTGAAGCTTGACTTCTATGGTGCACTGATGTTTCCTTTTTATGTCTACGGAAAATGAAAGCAACAACTCCTCTAGGCTCCAACAGTCTAAATCCCCTAGGATAGCTACACTGGAGTAGGAGCCTGGCTCCCAGACTTCATATACACTGCTCCTAGAACAATTAATTGATATCAAAGGACACATCTTTAAGTAGAATGATAATATTAACTGTACTCTTAATGTGAAGTTGAAGTGATAAACTCACAAATCTCTTGGGTGTGTGTGATAAACAGTAAACGAAAAGACATTCTCCGGTGGGGAGCCACCTCACAATAACTCAAGCACCTGCACCAATTAATCATTTGCCATGTAAATATGTTTCCATGAACCAGTGCCCAGAGTTGTTGCCACAACCAGGCAACAAACCACAGGACAGACAGGTGATGTCTGACAAGAAGTGCCACTGCAGGCCCTAAGTTTCAAGTGTCTGCATCTAAGCTGTATTCCTAACCTTGTATATAGCTTCAGAAGGCAGGTGCCTACATTTGGACAGTGTCTCAAACACCTAAAAGACAATGATGATTGTCCTTTGATATCAATTGCTTGCTCTAGGGACAGTTTATATAAAGTCTGGGATAAAAGATAATGTAGAGACATTAAGTTTGAGTTTTAATTACATCAACAAAAGGAAGGATCTCTCCATGGTAGAATACTTGCCTAGGATGCACAAAGTCTTGGTTCTAAAAAAAAAACAAAACCTAAATGCACCAAGAAACATTATTAAAAAGAGGTGTTTAGAAAAATTTTGAATATTTTCTAATGAAAGTTCAATAGTACAAATGGAAAATCTGAATTTAAAAAAAAGCTAAGAAATAATTCTTTTTCTGTTAGAAATAAACCAAAAGAATAGAAATGATGCCCAAGTGTGCCCACTCTTTCTTTTAGGTGCACTGAGGGAAAACATCAAAGCTACTTAAAACCATATTGAAGGGCAGCTCCACGTAGCCCAAAGTGAAGGCAAAAATCCTAGATGAAAGGTCTTGATCTTAGCCCTGCCCTGTGCTAAGCCGTTCTGACTTTGCCTTTCTCATAATGTTGCTGTGTTCATTTCTGAGGTCTAAATGTCTATGAATCTAGAAATACAGAATGGCAGGGCATGAAAATAAAGAAACATTTCTGTGGTGTTGGCATATGGCCCACTGACTCCCCGGGGAAGCACAGGCCTGCAGAAGAGTCACGACACCTGAGTCAGTTTCTACGTAGGCCTAACATCTTTCTCCTCTCCCCACAATCCAGTAAAACGTTTTTCACCTGCACATCCATTTTTTTTTCCTGACCTCTGGGGAGGTAATGTCCCCAACACAAGTCCCGAGGAACCACACATGTTCACTAGAGTCTAGTGGCCACTTCATGAAACACATCCATGTTTGGATTTGAAACACACCACTGCTACTGTCTCAGGCATGAGAGCAAGTCTGTAAGCAAAGCTTTTAAGAAGAGATTCATTTTTCTCCGGGTCAAGTTGTCGCCCAAAGTGACTGTGTTCTCTAGTGACCAACATGTGCTTCAGACATGGAAAGACAGAAAGTGAGAGGTCAAGTTAATGAACAATTATTAAATGCCTACCCTGTGCATCGGGCTGTCTTCCAATGCTGGAACTTTCCATGATCACCGATTCACATGACACTCCCCATGTATCTCTCTGATATATTCTCACAAGGGCCCTGTAATGAATCCTGGGGTAAACAGAAAATGTCACACCCCCTCTGCTCCTTCATTTCTCAAAGATGAAGGAACTGAGATTTATGAATACCCCCAAAGCCTAAAAGCAGCTAACTTCTGGGTACAAGGGTGGGGAACTTTCTTCCTTAGGTAATGGACTAGGTCAGCTTTTCATCACTATAACAAATATCCAGTAAAATTGGTATTTATGAAAACAGAGACTTGTTTACTTCAGCCTGTTAACAGTTGGCCCCGTTGCCTTGGCTCTGTGGCAAGGCTACACGTCAGTGTGGCAACACCTGGTGCAAGGAGACCACTGAGCTCATGACCAGGGAAGAGAGGAGGACACGGCTGAGGTCCCACAATGCCCTTGGAGGAATGCTCTCATGATTTGAAGACTTTTCCCTGGGCTTCACCTTATTAATGTCCCACTACATCACAGTGGTGTCAAGCCACGGCAGGAGCTTTAACCCATGGGACTTGGAGGGCACTTTTAAGATATAAATTTGTAGTGGATGATTGACCTTGGATGGAGCACAAGCTCTCTGCTATGGACATATTATTAACATATAGTATATTTTGTGTTCCTGAAAATTTAAACAGTATTTTCCCCAAGCCTTTCCCCTACTTATTTAGAGAATAAAATTTACGGGCTGGAGATATGGCTCAGCCGTTAAAGGCTAGGCTCACAACCAAAAATATAAGAGAATAAATTTTATGAGGCAAAGACCATGTCACCTTCTTATGGTGGTGTCCTTTGTCCCTTGAACAGCATGGGTAACTGAAGAGTGAAGGAACAGAGCGGTAGGCTATTGGGATTTAGATAGTGAGCGCTCCCTTTTAGGGGCGATCTGGAGAAGGCATCTCCCCTTGAGGACCCAAGTCATATACTGAGGAGGTCTCAAAACTGGTGCCTCTGTTTCATAACATATGAAACAGACAAATTCTTTTCATGGTATTTTTAGCCCCATCAGTTACTTTTACCATTTTGAGCACATGCAAATAGCTGGAAAGCCCCTGTGTTTTCACAGTCTCTCTCTCTTTTTTTTTTTTTTAAAGAAAATAAAAAAGAGTGAAGAAGGAGGAGAAGGAAAAAATGATTATTAAACTTATGAGTATAAATACTTTTATAAACAAGTGCATTTTTGTTTTTTTGGTTTATTGAGACAGCCTTTTGTTTTATAATAAACAAAACTGAACATGAAGTCTAACTCTAGATCCAGCTGTGCTGACAGGATTGGAGAGTAAATGCAACTGACAGTGGACCAGAATATTGCCTGAAATCTCCAGGGGCAAAATATGTTAGACAAAAGCTGTTCATTTTATTTAAAAATGGGAAGTAGACAGGGAAAATCCTTAGGTCCCCAAGGAGATCTGAGAGAGGAAATAGGGTTGTGACTGGCAGGGCAGAAATGGTAGCAGTAGCTCAGGGGACAGTTTTCTGTTCACAGATAAGCACCATGCCATGTGGCTGCTACATTGCTTAGATGCCAAACCTGCATTTGTGACCTTCTAAGTAAAGCCATTAAACTGAAACCTTCACCAAAGTCCTGGCTGGAAGCTATGTTGATCAGGATGAAATCAAGAAGCTTAGTTGCTTGCTCAGGATCACAGCATTGATAAGAAGAAAGAAGACATTTGGAGAAGACCAAACCATGCCCATCACTGGGTCAGTTATATGCCCATCTACCATGGGAAAATACCTAACAAGGGTACTCGCAAGAACATCTGGTGTCTTATGGGCATTTCTGATTGAATGTCTTGGAGCTGCTGTTACCTCATTCGAGATGCTGGTGCCAGTCATTATGGAATTTGGACATCACAGGACTTGGAGGCAAGTCAGGAGAAAGGAAACATGCTTGCGATTCAAAGCTGGAGCTAACTCCTGATAACAAGAAGTTTGGAAGGAAGACTGCACTTGGCTTTCTCTCTGATTTCTGGAAGATCCAACCATGCAAGCCCTCAAAGTGCAACTGAGGCAAAAAACCAGATGTAACCGCCCACTTTCATGAGGCATGGGGCACAGCAGCATCCTCAGTTGAGGATTCACCAAGTGGTAGGCGACTTCCCATGGTGGCTGTGTTTTATTTATATAATAACAAGAAAGTTGTTTGTTGCTGGTGACCATTGAACTCCAGATTGCTGACTTTTGACAAACCAGAGCTGGCAAACTTGGTATCAAATGTCAGACAGTCAAATATGTATTATACCTGAATAACAGCTGCTTTCGACTTTTCAGAGATCATGTTACCTTTTGTTGCTTCCTTAGCAGAGACCTGATGCTCCTTTCCATGTACCATAAAAAACTTCAGCACAGAGAGAAGATTGAAAACCTAAGAGCATCCACAAGGATTCTTCTTTTTCCAAATAAGTCATTGTGGTACTGTATCAGCTATTGCCTTGTTGCTGCACCAAAATATCTGGCAATGCCTTTAATCCCAGTACTCAGGAAGCAGAAAGAGGCGAATTCTGAGTTTGAGGTCACCCTGCTCTATATTGAAAATTCCAGGTCAGTCGGGGTTACACAGTGAGATCTCCATCTCTAAAATCAATATGAGAAAAGCAGCTTCAAGGATCAGTCTAGTATAACAAGAAAACCACTGCGGCACAAGCTTGAAGTAGCTAGTCCCAGTGTGTCTTCCTGCAGGATGCAAAGAATGATAGGCTGAAGCATGCCTAGGACCCGGCTTACGGAAATTTAGGCTAAGTCTTTCCACCCAATTAAGCTAACCAAGACAGTCCCCCACAGCTTTGCCCAGAGATTTCTCTCTTTGGTGAGTCTAGATCCAGAAAAATGGATGATACTCATCATCACAGTTACCAATGTGCCCATCAAATATCCTTTTTGTGTGTCCCGTTTCATTCTTTTGAATGATTGGCTGCTTCCTAGAGGCATTTGCCTCTGACAAGTGTGAACAGGTATGACTACCGTTTAGAGAAAGGTAAATACAGTGTCCATTCTTAGCAAACAAGGGTTTCAGGACCTGGTAGGATTTTGAGACCGTTTTATAGCAATGTCAATTTTATTCTTCTTAGGAAAGAACTTCTGGTAACAAAGTCTTCAATTTAAGTGATGTGCAGAGTGGTTGCTAGAGCAGTGATGTGACTGACCTCTGGCACATATATGATTGACCAAACATTTGCCACATGAATGAATGCTTTGGGATTTTATGGTGTCAACTTCGTTTGTAAAGGAGTTCGAACTAAAGCATCCGAGAAAACAATAGTTTGTCTCTGGTTCTCTTTTCATCTCTTTTTCTTTCTCTTCTTTGCTCCATACTCACAAATGATGAAGATTTATTCTTAAAGCAAAAAGTTCTTAGAGGACATTTGTCGTGCCTAAAGGCCAATAGCACTGACTCTATCATTGTTGATGGAGTGGTGTGGTTCATTGAGTCTCCTGTCATTGAAGGGCACAGGTGGGAATTGTCTGACTTACTCTAAACCTCATGACTTGCTTCAGACGACAGGGAGCATGCATGTTAAAGTGTTTACACATTGTATATACTCTCCAATCTTGGTGCAAGCTGTTGTCCTTGCCTGTGCTGGCCTTCTCTTCCTCTAATTCTTTCCAGGTCACAGCTACCTCCTGAATCTTTCCTGATCATTTCAGTCTCCAGGGATCCCTGTGTGTAATAATAATAGCAATGAGTACCCATATACCAATAATAACAGTATCAAATAGCATTTGACAATTGAATCCCATTCGCCAAGTCCTTGGGAGTACTTTGAACATATTCTTTCATTTGATCCGCAGCTAGTTTGGTGGAGAATTGTATAGCTATTCAGATTTCACAGGTCCAGAAGCACAAATAAGTTGGCCCGGGCTCCAGAGTTCACCGACGACAACCTCAGGTCTTTGCATTTACTCCTCTTTCCCAGAATAACTCCTGCAACTCCAATTGGAGTGCGACATCTCACTTCACACTTAACACGCAGTGATGGGAACACAATTTTGTTGTTGCCGTTTGTTTGAATTCTGTTTGTTCGAATTAACTGCCAGACTCTCGAGGGCAGAGAGTCACTTTTTACCCTTTGGTGTCACCAGGACTCTGCACAGTGCTATAAACGCAATAGAATCTGGGCTAGTTTATTCTTTATTTCTATAGTCCTTTAATCAGGTCCTGAACTATACAACTGTCCAGTCTGCATCCTGTAAAAATCTACACTCCCCCAGTGACTCAGAACTGAACATGTAAGATCTGTCCAACCAGCACTGCAAGGAAATGGAGTCCATTGTGCTTTTCTTGATGCTGATCACCATGCCAGGGTTAATTTTTTTCTTTTGAAATTTTTATTTTCCACCACTGCATGCCTCTGTATCTTTTAACTCACTTGTGCCCATCTAGATTACTGGGCATGAGACTTAGAGCCTTCAATTTGAAAACATTTCAGCAATGTACATAAAGAAATGTGGTCTAACATAATCATTCATGTTGTTTGATTTTGCCATAGCTTTCTCTGGACCTCTATCATACTGAAGATGATATTTACAAACTGTCGCTGGTGCTGGAGCCTAGAAATTCTAAATCGGTAGGTATAGGGTAGTGGTGGGTTTTTTGTTGTTGGTGGTGGTGGTTTTTTGTTTTGTTTTGTTTTGTTTTTTTGGTTTTTCAAGACAGGGTTTCTCTGTGTAATAGCCCTGGTTGTCCTGGAGCTCACTCTGTAGACCAGGCTGGCCTTGAACTAATAGAGATCTGCCTGCCTCTGGAATTAAAGGTGTGCACCACCACCGTCTAGTTTGTAGGCATTGTTTTTCTCTCAGGGCTCTAAACACCAATGCTTGTCATTTATTGTCATGGGCCATTTCGATGGTGTTTTGTGTTCCTAAGACTGAAGAACTTTGGAGATCTGTATTATTCCATTTGACCAATGGGCCAGCTTATTTCCATAGGTGTTTCTGGATTATTTCTTCATATTATCAAATGATAAAGGGGAGGGAAAATATCATCAATATGCTGTTTTATCATTGATCTTTTATCTTTTGTATCCCCCTCTAAGAACTCACCTACACAAAGACTTTTAAAAAGTAAGAAAAAAGGTCAGTCATTCTAGTATTTAAGATCCTGTGTTAGGTATGGTTTCTGTCTAGATCCCTTACATCCTTCTGGGCTTTGTATAAATAAATAAATAAATAAATAAATAAATAAATAAATAAATAAGTTGGAGAGATGGCTTAGTGGTTAAGAACATTTGCTGCTATTGCAGAGAACTGAGTTCGGTGGCCAGCACCCATGCCGTGGCTCACAACCACCTGCAACTCCAGTTCTAGGGATTTAATGTCCTCTTTTGGTCTCGACACACAGGGCACTCTCATATATTCAGGTCCAAATACTCATACACACAAATAAATATAAAATAAAATAAACAGAAACAGGAACAAACAAAAATATCCATGAGAACAGCACAACATCCTCATGCCCCATAAAAGTAGTTTAAGAAAATGTTAATGTCACAAAAACTATCCGATTAAGAATGGTTGAAGAAGACACCTAAGGTTGACCTCTAGAGCCCACATACACATGCAATACATGCTTGCACACATGCATGCACACACATTCATACACCCAGCCCCATGGTGTGAGAAGAAAGGGATGCAAAACTGTGAGTGTGGGCATGAATCGATCTAAATTGTATACAAGGTGTTGGTCTTGCTAACTGCCCACCAGTAGCACCCACCTCATCGTTGTTTAGGGTTTAAATGAGTTATGGTTCCTTTCAGATCCTCTTGCAAAAAAAAAAAAACCGTATCCCCAGCTCAGATCAAATAAAAAGCCTCCCAGAACAGGTTTGCCTGTGTGCACCAGTGAAATACTGCCCATGGATGAGGGTCCCACAGAGAGCAGTCAATAAACCGTACAACAGCCTTAGCTTGACTCCCGATTAGACTGTGTATCCTGTTCGGGTTGTGTATTATTGCCACCACATTCCCCATGTGACTAAGAGAAAATGTCTTAAAAGACAGACAAGCCCTATTGGAAAAGCCCGCAGAGAAGTCAGTGGCCAGAGAGAAGACAGAGAGACCCAACCATTCACACAACAGTTGGATGGGAAATTAGCACCTTAACCAAAGCATGGGTGAAAGGACAGGAACTTGGCCATGTGCTGGTTATGAGCTGTTGTATGCATTCAATGCAAATTGATCACTAACCCAAGCTATGTAAAATACAGATAAAATTAGATAGCTTTTGTTCTTGAGACAGGATTTTGCTATAAAACTTGGGCTGGCCTCAAACTCCTGACCTCAGTTTCCTAGGTGTTGGAATTACAGGCCTGTGACACTGTGGTTGACTTGATAATTGTAATCTATATTTATGTATGTGTGTATACATATATACATATGTAAAAGTCCATGTTACATTACCATGTAAACTTCTGGAAATGGTCTGATGATATTCTATAGTTAGTGAACCCGGATGGGTTATTGGAGTGGTGTAGGAGTACAGTTTTTATATATGTATATGTATGTATGTATGTATGTATACATATATATGCACAAATATATGTATATATTTACTTAAAAGAATAGAATGGAGGCGGCTATTAAACAAAGAGCATATCAAAACATAACCTCAGCCATGTGTGCTAGTACACGCCTAGAAGGCTCACACTCAGAGGCTAAGGCAATGGAATGGTAAGTTCCAGGGCTACATAGCAAGGGGCTTTGTCTCAAAAAGCCCAAACTAAGGGAAGGCATGTTTTGAGTTACTGGTTCGATTCTATTAACAAAAGATGTTGGTTTATAAATGTGTAAATTTGGCTATGGTGGTCTCAGGAGGCAGAGGCAAGAGGATCGACACCAGTCTGGTCTATGTTGTCTCAGTCCTACTGGGGTGACATAGTGAGACACCATTTCAAGTAAACACTTGAAGCACTATATAAACTTAAGTCTTTACTGCTATTCATATATGAAATTTTCTCTCCTGGTGGAACAAGGTCCAGCTAATAGTGAAAAATGTGTGTATGTGTTCTTTTAACAGCCTACCTCCCCCACAACGCCCAACAAGCCTGTGGTGCCCCTGGAGTGGGCTTCAGGGGTGATACCAAAGCCAGACCCCACCATCATCAACAAACACATAAGGAAGTTGGTGGAGGTACGTAATTGAAGGAGAGTAAGGAGAATGTTCTAGAAAGCCTCCTTCTCTTTCCTGAACGTGCTATGATTGTCCAGAACTCAGATGACCATGAAAACAGCAAATAGGAACAATTGAGCTTGATTGAGGAACAAGTTCCTCAACTGAAACTCCATGCTTCCTGCATCGGCCCCAAAAAAATTTATCAGAAAGTACCTTTCTGTCTCAAGTATTCTCAGCTCCCTCTAGCTCCCTTCTTGGCCATTTGCCAGCTCTGTCACTGCGATGAAGGACATTAGGGATTAGAATTGTTCTTGGAAAACCCACTCCAGGTGAGTTTGTTACTTCAGAGCAGGGAAACACCCTGTGAGCTGGATTTTTTTCACCTGCTGTATATGATGAGGGTTTAATGATACAGTCACATAGTTCCACTAAGGTCAGAAAAATCACTCAATCCAAGTCAAGGCCTTTTCAGCGTTCTCCATGTAGAAAGCAAAACAGATTTGGGTGTGATGGTGTACTCATATAATACCAGCACTTGGGAAACTGAGGCAGATGGATTGTGAGTTTGAGGACAGCCTGGACTACAGTGAAACCCTGCCTCAAAGGATAAGAGAAAGAGAACACGGAAGAGGAGAAGCACCAATGTGGAGGAAGAAGTGGGAATATCTCTGTCATTGGTAATTGATTGAACCCCTGATTTCATAGACTGGTGCTTCATCTATTACAATAAGGCTGACTCTATGAGACAGAGTATCTGTGATATACATAGTGTTCTTTGCTGGAAAGTGATGTTTCAGAAGAACGCAAAGGATGTTCTTCATCTTGGAAAACCCAGGGATCTGATAATTTCTGAGAGAAGTTTTATGTCGTGTATGAGGCATAAAGAAATAGTTAAAAGGCATAGTGTGGAGGGCCATACTTTTTATAGAGTACAAGAATTTTGTAAAACAAATTTTAGTACAGGTTTTTTTTAAATAAACTTGTCTTTAATTTGATTAAACTAATGGTAAGCATTTTAACCCAAACTGGGCCAACATTTCACCAAGGAGTTCAGATTGGATTGATGGGAATGAGATGGTAAAGGACAGAGGAGAGAAGGGAAGGAGGGGAATTGAGATTCTCTTCTGAGCAGGGGGCAGGCAGTTTGCAGGATGAGGTGGGTCCAGATAAATGCTTTTTGACATTGCATGTATCTGGGGACTCTTGGTTCAAGCTGTCTCTCCTGTTGCTAAGTAGACCCTTAGAATGCTTGACTCCTAAAGGAGAGAGTCCTCATGTCTCACTTACCATTCTGAATGATTTTTAGCTTGTACATTGACTTTGAACTGTAAAATATATTTGTTCATTTGTAAACACTTCTTGTCTCCCAATATGAATAAAAAAAATCCTTACTGGAATTTTTAGGGGGATAACATTCAACACGTTTTCAATTTTTGAAGTTATTTAAATTTGTAGTTTCATTTTCCATTTTCATAGTATTGTAATCAATAAACTCACCAGCCTAACTCCTACTCAACCCTGAGGTCTCAGTTTAGACTTCTTTTTCCTCCAGGAAATCTTTCTTTATCTAAATTCAACGCTCCAAGCCATCCACTAACCATTTACTGTTTTATAGTGTTAAAGATCCCCCACCAGATTCTAGGCTCTTTGATTAAGTGTACAATCCACATATTGTTGCTCACAAGATTAATGGCCGACCTATGTGCACTCATGGTAAATAGTTTTTTCTCCTTTGCAGTCTGTGTTTCGAAACTATGATCATGATCACGATGGCTACATTTCCCAAGAGGACTTTGAGAGCATAGCTGCCAATTTCCCCTTCCTGGATTCCTTCTGTGTGCTAGACAAAGACCAGTGAGTTCCATTTTTTTTTTTTTTTTTAGTGGATCTAGCTTAAAGCAGAAGGTTATCTTTGCGGTGGGACGGGCAAACCTGCATCCTGCATGCCGACAAGCTTTGCCCGGCTGTTCTGATAGAACAGTCTGACTTTCTACTAGTTGTTTGTCTTGGCGTCCCTAAGCCTAACCAGTTGGGTGCTGTCACAGGTCAGACCACGTCTCTGTTAAGCGTAAGTGCCTGTCTGGAAATGAACCAGCTCTCAGTTTCTATGACTACTGCTTCACTACCAGCTCCGAAACCCACGTCAAGAGAAGTAGAAGTGACTAACCTGAGGGCAGATGCCTGTAGCTCAGGCTACTTGGCAGGCTGAGGCAGGAGGATCACAAGCTCAGGGCCTGCTTGCGTTCACAGAGAAAGTATTCAGCATCAGCCTAGACAACTTAATTAGTGAGACCATGTCTCAGAATAAAACATACTAAAGGATAAAGGTCAAGTGAAGGATTGCTGTGTAGAGTTTCCCACTCATTTAAGTCCAGCGTTCCTACTGACTAGCCGACATTCCTCTTTCTAGTAACTTACAGGGTAAGCTCTCTCTATCTCGTGGTTCTGCATACATCTTGGTTCCTGGAATTCCTAGCATGTGAGAGAACATGGTCGACAGGCACAAAAGTGTCTTCAGCTCCTTTGATCTTTGAGTGCTTTGTATCACATCTGTTGGAAACTGGAAGCTCCTGTGCCAGGAGCAACTTCTTATCAGGAGAGCTATATTATGTAAGATGGGATAGAGAGATGCTCGGCAGCAAGCTCCTTTTTTCTCTGTCTCTCGAGCCATGAAAGAACCTGAGCCAGGTTGCTGCCTGGTGGTTAAACTCCAGTTGCCCTATGGTATAGTAAGTGGATCTCTGGGGCATATATGATTCAATGATTCTACATCTCTGTGTGTACACACACACACACACACACACACACACGTCTTTCTAAATGAATGTAGTCCAAATTAGACTTGTGTGTCTGTCTGTTATTGATGCATATGTCTGCACAAATTGTATGATAAATGTTTTTAAGAATGTGAAAGATACAAAATGCCTTAATTTTATAAATTCTAAGTATGATGCAGGTTATTTTTCATATGAGATGGAAAAAAGGACCTTAAATCTGGGGTACAATTATGACACACCATTCATGGCAACAGGGGAACCTGTGGTCATATGAGTTGGAAAGGGAGGACAGGGACTTTGGGAGGCTCTGTTGATTTGGAGGGGTGTGTACAGGGAGAGACGTCTAGAAAGTTATTGAAGACTCAGTATGAAATGTGTGAGGACAGTCAGGGTTGGAGGTGCACACTGAGTTTTCAGCCCCACAACACTATCTGGTTGCTGGAAACTCAGTGCAATATTTTTTTTTTCTGGTGGGAAATTTGCGGGGGCAAGATCAGGGCTCCAGAAAGAAATATGTGGACTTCCCTTTCCACTCATAGACAATGAAAGTAACAAGTGGAATTCTGAAGAAAAGACAGAGAAGGGGAAGCAGGAGAAGAAAGAGTAAAGCAACATGGCTCAGAAGTGCAGGCTCCATAGAGGAGAAGGTGTCAACAAATAAATGTCCCTGTGTCACACACTGTCGTGAGGTTCAGAGTTTTCAAAAAATGAGAGGAGACCACTAAGGATTGTCCTTAGTGACAGTTTAGTATGATGGCAGTGGGAGAAACTTGACTGGGTGCTATAGAATGATGACAGAAAATGCTAACAAGTGATGTTTTTGATAACTTTGGGAGTTGGCAAGAGAGAAAGACTGGTGCTGGGGAAGACAGCAGGAGCAAGGAATGAGATTAGAGAAGGGAAGCAATGGGCATCTCTGTAAACTGAAGAAATGGGTGAGAAGATTGGGCAGAGCCTGGGAGAGAGCAGAGGTCTGTGGAGCCTGGAGAGCAGGGATGGGAGCAGTCCTTCTGATGCCATAGGAAAACCCAAGAGAGGAAGAATAAGGGGATCCTGAACAGGGCAGGAAAGGTCAGATCTCTGTACCTGGCACTTGCCTGCATCACACGTGTTTGTCCTTACTGGTAGACAAGTGACAGCAAGCAAGGTGTGTGATAAGCAGAGAATACATAGGTGGAAGAGGAGAGTCAGTCTGTGGAGATGAGATCTGCAGGATTTGCTCTAGATAAGCCGTGGATCTGGGGGACACAGATGCAAAGGTTCCTGGGGGAGCTGCCTGCAATGAGTTGGGCTGAATAAAGTTGAGAGGGACAGCAGCAATTTCAACCTTATTGCTAGTTGTATCACAATAATAAAAACCCAAGACAGATATTGGGCTTCAACCTAAAGGTCAGAAAAGCAAAACGGCCAGTCACTCTTACCTCAACCTCAGTGTGAAATGGCAATCCTGCCCCTAGCAATCTCAGGATGAGACTGTGTCTGAGAGCTGTCTCCTCTCATCTTAAATTCCTCTCCAGAGCTGGAATTAAAGACATGGATAGAGCCAGTGACTGGCTGCTTTGCTTTTCTGATCTTCAGGCTGAACCCCAATACCTGTCTTGGGTTTATATTAATTGTCAAGGACTGGAAAGCTGTCCTTATGGAAGCTTGCATTCAGTAATAACAGCGTACACACACACACACACACACACACACACACACACACACAGCATCTACTTGAAGAAAGGTTTTTTTTTTTTGTTTTGGTTTTGTTTTTTGTTTTTTGTTTTTCGATACAGGGTTTCTCTGTAGCTTTGGAGCCTGTCCTGGAACTAGCTCTTGTAGACCAGGCTGGATTGAAGAAAGTTTTGAATATTTGATGTGTCTTGGAGACTCATCCTCCTTTTGAATGTTTAAGAAAAGTGAACATCTCTCTTTTGCTTTTGGTCACAAAGGTTTGGGAGGTGGGTATCAGAGTGTCGCAGCTACTTAGTGATACAGTATTCACAGATTCTTCTCTTCTTTGACTTTCCTAACAGGGATGGCCTAATTAGCAAAGATGAAATGATGGCCTATTTTCTGAGAGCTAAATCCCAGCTACACTGCAAAATGGGACCAGGATTTATCCATAATTTTCAGGAGATGAATTATCTCAAGCCGACCTTCTGTGAACACTGTGCAGGATTTGTAAGTCAGATTTTCCGTTTCCATTTTTTTTTTTTTTGCAGCCCCTTGGAAAGGCAGGGAAATGATTTCGTCAGTAGAATCCATTTCCTTTTCTGCATCAGAAATAAAACGTGTGGTGAGTCCCTGAAATTAAAGATGAAATAAAAACCAAACTGAGATCTGTGAGTTTAGCTATGCTCTGGGAGTACCCCAAACCGAGACATGGAAGGGTGCTGAGCTCCGTGAGCTAGACAAAGAGCTTCTACTACTAATGTCTGCCAGGGGAAGTATCAGCCTAGAGAGCTCTGGCATTTGTCACCACTCTTGGTAATGGTTGCCCTAAAGAGGAGCATTTATCTTAGCCAGTTCCTCCTAGCACTCATTTAACATGTTCGTCACTACATCCATCATGGCATGGCTCAATACTTCCCAACTCAAAGAGGAAAAAAAAAAACCCTTTGGGGATAAGGCGGTCATGATAATAAATCACATTTACTTAATGCTTGGCAGTAACAAAGTCCCTGGGCAGCGATGTGAGGAATCCCTACAGCATGCCTTTGAGGCAGGCATTTTCTCCGCATTTGCCCTGGGAAGATGGAGAGGTGTGATAGAGTGGCTAACCCAAGTCCTTCACGATTGCAGAGTTCTAATCAAAAGAGCGTGGACTCCAACACGGGAGCTCTGAGTGGGAGTCCTGCGCTTGGCCCTCTCCACTGCAGTACAAGAAGACTGTGTACTGACAGTTCTCAACCTGTGGGTAGCGACCCCTTTTGGTGATCAAATGACCTTTTCACAGGAGTCAGATAGCAGATATCCTGCATATCAAATATTGACACTACGATTCATAGCAGTAGCAAAATTACAGTTATGATGTAGCAATGAAAATATTTTTTTGCTTGGGGGGTCACCACGACTTGTGGAACTGTAGTCAGGGTCACACACAACATTAAGAAGGATGAGAACCACTGCTGTATACTTACCCTGACACTGGTTAGTGGAACCAGCTTTGGGCCCTCTCCCTACCAGACTTTTGAACTCTGATTATCTTCCAGTTGGTACTCAAGTAAAAGAAGATGAAAACTTTGAGGTCAGGGTGGCCCAGCACCTAGGCAAGATAAACCACCCGAGCTTAACTGTTGGTTCTGTTCAGCCATCACATGCCAGGGCTGACTGCATCTGGGCTGCCTGTCAATTACACTTTTCCCATGCCCTGCTTGAAGGACTGGCTTTGGGAGACCCAGGGCACACATCTCTCTGAGAATAGGTACATAAGGCAACTTCTGAGAATAGGTATATAAAGTATAAAGTCAGTTCCAGGTACTGACAGCAGCAGCCCCCAGGCCATTCTAGCCAGTTTACATCAGTCCCAGGGACAGAGATGTTCCTTTTCTTACAGCATCTCTGCTGGGTGCGTCCTTCACCGCACCACCCTATTGTACAACAAATGCATTTCCTTTTTCGTGTGTCTCTTGTTTCTCTATTCCCATGGGAGTTTGGGGAAGTAGATAAACCTGAAAATGCAAGTGGGGTGAGACCACGGATACCATTGCAAAGCCTGAGCCTTCAGATGGAAAGGTCAGACTGAGTGGACTTGCCAAGGCAGAACTGGGAATCGGGATGCTTATTTGGTCTCTAGTGGTATAGGACAGATTTGAGGTTACTCATTCAATCTCAGCATGGAAGCCGATGTTGCCTCCTCCTTACGTGGGGATGCCTGCTTCAGAGAAGAAGGGTGGTCTTGGATTCTGCATCTTCTGCCCACTCATCTGACTACACTCGCTGTTGCTATGCTCTGCTCCTGGAATGAAGCACACAACTCTGGATCTGGAGTCTCGAACCTTGGCTTTGAACCTCAGTTTTGCCCCTCTTACTCCATGCTGTGGGCCCAAGTTAATAACTACCATTGTGGCTGCTTTCCCATTTGTAAAAGATAGTCAATGCACTGCTTACCTGGCAAGTTGTTGGAGAGATAAATAATATCAGGCAAGTTACGAGCCTGAAAGTATCAAGGGGTTGGGGAAAAGGGGAAACAGCATAAACTTTTTGAAACTGTTCTCTTGGCATTTTTAGAGGTTGCCTGAAATTAACTCTTTTAATTTTATAGTCCTTTTTATTTTTCGAAATTTATTTAATTTCATTAGTACAGCTTGACTTGAGCTTTGCTCACATAGTACCCAAGAGTCCCCTGATCTTCAAGGGATTTATAAATACAGCTCTGAAGGCGCATCCTTGAAAGGAATTGTGAGACTGCCAGGAACCATTTTCCAGGGCCTGGGCCATCTGCTTTTGAAATAAATTCTATTTTAAGGGTAAGGAAAGCAGTGCATATATTTCAGAATCGGGATGCCAGAACTGAAAGTGTGCTGGTAATCCCCGTATTTTATAGAAGAAGAAACTAAAGGCTGGAGAAGTGAAGAGAGTTAGTTCCCCAAGGTCACGTAAGTCATTGGCAGCTGGGGCATGAACCCCAGCCAGATCTTCTAACTCTCAGTCCAGTGTTCTTTATATTATAAAGAATGTCAAGTATTGTACAAGCCCACGGTCTCTGATCAAAGAAGCCTGGGAAATGCTCCCAAGACTCACCTAAGTTGGGTCGCCTTTGGCTGTTGTTGGCTGGCACACTGACCCAGTGCCTTTTCCTGGCAGTGTTTCCACCTGGCTCCTAAGTGAGCTCAGCAAACCAAGTCCTGAAAGGACTCTTGCTTGATTATATCTCTTTGCAGCAGCTCTGCAGTGGTGCTAATAACGTATTGCAACTCCCATTGGGGCACCCTGTCTTTAGGGGTGGGACTCCTGCCATAGTCCAGGATAGGTTTGAACTTGAGACCCTTCTTCCTTAGTCTTCTGAATGCTGGGATTAAACACAAGCACCACCACGCCTGGAGAGGATGCCACTTCTTCCTCCTCCTTCTTTCTCCTACTCTGCTTCTTCTTCTTCTTCTTCTTCTTCTTCTTCTTCTTCTTCTTCTTCTTCTTCTTCTTCTTCTTCTTCTTCTTCTTCTTCTTCTTCTTCTTCTTCTCCTTTTCCCCTTTTTATTTAAAATAGACTTTCTCTCACATAATATATCCTGAATATTGTTTTTCCTTCTTCTACTCCTCCCATTTCCTCCCCATGCAGTCTCCATTCCAGATCCACCTCTTTATATCTTTGTTTAGAAAAAAAAACAGGCTTCTAAGGGATAATAATAAAATAAAATAAACAAAAGCTAACACATTGGAATAGGACAAAACAAGGAAACAGAAGGAAAAGAGCCCAAGAAAAGGTATAAGAAACAGATATACACGCAGAGACCCACTTGTTTGAACTCCCACGAATCCCATAAAAGCACTAAACTGGAAGCCATAGTATAGATCCAAAACACCACAGGGGCTCCTATGTGTGCTGCCTCCGTCTCTGTGAGATCATATATGTGCTGATCAAGTTGATTTAGAGGACCTTGTTTTCTTGGTGTCCTCCGTCTCTGTCCCCTCTGACTCTTACATTGTTTCTGCCTCCTCTTATGTAGGGTTCTCTGACCCTGGAGGGGAGGGATTTGATGGAAACATCCCATTCAGGGCTGAGTGTTCCAAGGCCTCTCATTTTCTGCATATCTCTGGTTGTGGGTCCGTGTATTTGTTCCCAGCTGCTACAGAAGGAAGCCTCACTAACGATGGCTGAGAAGGCACTGATCTATGAGTATAGGAGAATGTCCTTAGGAGTCATTTTATTAATATGTTCCTTTAGCAGCACAGTGGTGTTTGGTTCCCTCAGGTCTCTTGCCCATCTAGTTTCAGGTTATTGGTCACCGTTAGTGCTGGGTATGGGCTCCATCTGCTGGAGTGGGCCTTAAGTCAACTCAGATAGTGGTTGGTTACTCCCAAAAGCTTTGAGCCACTGTTGCATTAGCATCCTACAGGCAGGACACTGTTGTAGATCAAAGGGTTTGTGGCTGAGTTGGGGTTTACTTTTCTCCTTTGGTAGCACACAGAGACATCAAAGATACTAGAACCTAGGGGTGAAGGATCATGCAGGCACCAGCTCCACGTCTCTATGTTCAGTGAGTTACTTAGTGTTGTCTTCAGCAATAGGACCTTGCCATCAGCTTGTGGAGAGCAGCCTATAGTCTTGGCAACAGCCTGGGTGGTTTGGAGGCTCCCATGGGACCCCTTTGGCCCATATCAATTAGATATAACCCATTCCTGGTACAGTAAGCTTCATTTTGTGTCATGAGAAGTCTAGTTAGGACAGTGTCTCCCCCATTATTTTGAGATTTTATTTAGATCAATTTCATACATGCATATATTTTAGTAGGCTTCTAACTATATTAGGTTTCCATATTACCCCTCAAATGGCCCTTAATTTTACCTGACTCTCCCCATATGTATTCCCTCCCTCCTCCCCCATTTCCTCTTCATTTGATTTTCCCCTTCCACCACCCCCAATCCAACCGTAATTATCTATTCTATTAGGGAGGTCTATCTGTCCTTACTTGCCCCTTACTTTGTACCTGACCTTTGTGGGTCTATGGATTATAATTTCATTATAATTAAATTCACCAGCTTACATCCACATATAAGTGAATACATACATATTTGTCTTTCTGGATCTGAGTTACTTCTCTCAGAATGATCTCTCTTTTTTTTTTTAAAGATTTATTTATTAATTATGTATACAGCATCTGCCTGCATCCCTGCAGGCCAGAAGAGGGCACTGGACCTCATTACAGATGGTTGTGAGCCACCATGTGGTTGCTGGGAATTGAACTCAGGACCTCTGGAAGAACAGTCAGTGCTCTTAACCTCTGAGCCACCTCTCAGCCCAATGATCTCTTTTTCTAGTTCTAAGATTGACTCTTCAGACTCCTTCTGGTCCCACCCTAGTGGCTTTGTTCACACAGATGCGGCCCAGAGGTAGCGGTAAGAATGCCATCACTCTTAAAGTTTTCCTGGATCATTGTCTTCACGTCTTCTATGACAGAAGCCAGCTAGATGACTTTTAAAGCTTCCTGGGCTCCTGAGAAGCTGTAACTAACCTGACCACCCTCTTCCCTTTTCTGCCCCCATCTGGTATCCTGTGGTACTCTACTCTGAGCTGACCTGTCTGTCTGTGGTAAACTATCCAGAGGCAAACTGTAGCCCTGCCCGAAGGCATTTGCATCTCACTGTGTTCTGGGAGATCTTGGCACTCTGAAGGATCAAAGGAATCTCTGAGGTTCCCTGGTAGAATTCCCTTGTCTTCATGAGAGAAAGGGGCAGTCACCCCCTTGCCCTTACATCACTCTGCATTGGCAGCTGCTTTTGTTTTCAGGGCCGGATGCCCATCCTCAGGGGGCTTGTGTGGCATTCTGCATTGTGAACAGAGTTTCTACTTGTCTCAGGAGGCCACTGGCCCTGTTCCTTTCAGCATCCTTTTATTAAGCAAGCAACAAGCACCTAACCTATTAATGAGATTGGGAGTTTTCCCATCTTAAGCCCACTAAACTGAGCTGAGCCCAATACTGAATGTGCGGGTGTACCTGCCACCCTGGGCAAATGTTATGAGAAGGTAGGAGGAAGGACAGGGCAAGGGCACCTTCCTCACAGGGTTAGAGCTACGAGGAGGGCAAAGCACCCACTGTTACTGGAGTTGTTAGGGTCAGAACCTCAGACCCAGGAGCCCCACCCACCAAGCTAGGCTTAGCCAGCTGACCTCAAGATGCCAATTAGACAAATAAAAGATGATTCAACGTGGCCACAATGAGAAGAGGAACAAATAAAGAGGCGCAGCAAGTCTGTCTTCTGACACTTCAGGTTTAGGCTTACATAGAGCAAGGAGACACATGACCAAGCTGTCCTTGTGGAAGTGTGGCCTGGCCCAGTTTTGACCCATTGTTGTCCCAGCTCCAGGCTCTCCTGTCAGGTGGTCTGAGAAGCTGCCAGAGAATTGTGGGAATTCTTGGAGGGAGACAGGCCCCTCCTCTTGCTGGCCTAAGACTTTAGCCTTTTCCTTCTCTGGGTGTGAGGTTGCCCGAAGTCCCAGTTCCTGGGGGACCATTGCTTCATTCAATAGCTTGAGGGAGAAAGGGAAGGGAATGCCAGGACGGTACTCCACAGCCAAGACTGTACCCACAGCAACTTGCAAACACCTCCCTCGTTGAACCTGAGGTATTTGTTGTGTCAAAGGACAAAATTACAGTTCCAGTTAAAGGCTGTAGATTGTGCAATTTTAGATTCTAAAACCAGGCACTGTGTCATTCCACAGAACAAAATTAGGTTTTCCAGACAGGGAGAAGGTGAAGCCACAGCAGCCTGGTCTTTGCCTCTGCATGGAAGGGTGTGACGGGGAGGGGGGATAATAGAAAAATAAGCCAGGCATGAAGGCACATGCTTGTAATTTCAATGCTTGTGAGGCTGAGGCAGTAGGATTGGGAGTTCGAGACCAGCCTGGGCTCCATAGTGAGAACCTGTCTAAACAAAACAGAAAAAGGAACTGAGAGCATGAGTTTACTCCACCTTTCTGTTTAAGGATTACGGTGTAGGTGACAAATTGAAACTGACCATTTAGGGAGAATGTGGCTGTTGTTTCTCCTGGGAAGGTCAGATAAAACAATTTCAGCTGTATGGTGTGGAGCTTCAGTATGGGTGCTTATAGTCTGATTTTTATTCTGGTGCGCTGGGGTCTTCTATAGCAGCTATGTCCTTCATAGTGCCTGCCTGTATCTGTTATTTAGCAGTCACTTCCTACCAGCCGACTTTGTGGAAGTCACCATGTTCTTGGCTGGCAGCGTAGGAGGCCTTTTGACATCTCCCGCAGCCTTGCTGCAGACATGGTGCATAAGATCAATAGTCCGTTCTTTACCTGGCAAAATCCGAGTTAGTAAGTACATGCTGAAACTGCTACAGCTCCTGCAGGGGGCGCCAAAGCAGCCAGGATCATAAAGGAAGGCAGGAAGGCCCGCTGGCCACTTCTACATGTGGCTTCAGAGTCGCCGACATCTAAACAACACATCAACTTACTAACGCTAACTGTCCATGCCAACGACCAGTTGGCTCTGAGAAAGAAAAGGGAAACTGTCACCACAGCTGAAGGGGGCTGGGAGAAGGCTCCTCTTCCACAGGAAGGGTGACCAGAGCAGCTACATCCTGTTTGTGAGCTGCCAGTCACCCAACTTCCCAGGGCTGCCTTCTCTGTGGCTTTGTTTTCTTTTTCTAGGCTTCTCTTCCCAAGTCCTGACATTCCTTTGTCTTCTGTTTCAGCTCTGGGGCATAATCAAACAAGGCTACAAGTGCAAAGGTAATGCCTGTTAAGATGCGGACATTTGGGGTAGGAAGCAAATCTGTCAGATTAAACCATACATGCTCTCTTGGCCAGATGGAGAACTTGGGTCTCTGGGGACAATGGAAGCTAAAGGGTTAATGTGTGCTGGAAGAAGGCTCTAAACCTCACAGTGTCATCTGTGAAATTCAGATGTGGGGGAGGGGAGGGGAGGGTCAGACACTCATGCCTGCCTCACACTCATCTGTGGCACCTTTGGGCCCTTTTCAGACTGTGGAGCCAACTGTCACAAACAGTGCAAAGATCTCCTGGTTCTGGCCTGTAGGAGACTTGCCCGGGCACCTTCGCTGGGCAGCAATCCTGGGTCACTGCCTGGAAGCCCAGCCTTGCCCCCAGGTAAGCCTCTCTGTGTTCTTCACTGCCACGGTGTCTCTCCACACCTGTCTGTCATCTGTGTTCTGTATCTACCTAGGGTCTGAGTCATAGAAGCAGCGAGGCTAGTTGCTTTCTTAGAGTTCTTGGAATGCTAAACCCTTAATTCTTTGGCTTTTTTGGTGAACTCACTAACATGCTCACCTGCTGATGCTTTAATTCTAGCCCGCATCGGTTCCTCTGGGACCTTGCATATCAGATTCCTGGCATCTGTACTATAACAGGGATGGTTTACTACTGAAAAAATTGACGTCAAGTAACAATCACTTTCCTCTTCCTTCTAGTGCAGGATGAAGTGTTTGAGTTTCCTGGGGTCACTGCTGGACACCGGGACCTGGACAGCAGAGCCATCACATTGGTCACAGGCTCTTCTCGTAAAATCTCCGTGAGGCTACAACGAGCCACCACTAGTCAAGCTACCCAGACAGAGCCTGTGTGGTCAGAGGCTGACTGGGGAGACTCAGGGTCCCACACATTCCCCAAAATGAAATCCAAGTTCCATGACAAAGCAGCTAAGGACAAAGGCTTTGCCAAGTGGGAAAATGAGAAGCCCGTGGCACAGGCTAGTGTGGATGTTGTAGACCGAGGCACTGCATTCGAACCGGACCAGGATGAAGGGCAAGATGAAGCCAAACAGGATGGTGAGGTCAGTGCTGTGAAACCACAACTAGCATCAGAAAGGAGGAGGCTGAGGGTGCTGATAAGGGCATGGTGGCTCTGGACAATGGCCTCATGACTTCCAAAGCAGTATGACTAGAAATCAAGATGCATCCTTTGAGAGCTACTAGCGAGTTATTGGACCCCAGAATGATGATTTCTTATCCCTTTGGGTCTGTTTCACCATGCAGAAAACAAAAATAGAATTCTGCAATGTGAGGAGGTCATGTCTATATTGCAATGGTGCATCAGGGACCTGTAACTGTTGCATATATTCAAAGACCAGTGCACTACACATTAGCTTCATTTCCCAAGCCAGAGTCAGGCTCAAACTCAGGGGAAACTTGTGAACAGAGAATCAGATTCTTGCCTGTGCTAGAACAGAGACACTTAATGATACTGCCAAAAAAAAAGAGGGGTGGTAATCCAAGATGTGAAGGCTGAAAGGTTCTATAAAGTGGGCTCCGTCACCCAAGAGTCACGTTCGGGTCACCCTAAATAAACTGGCATGCGCATGGAATGTTAGAATCTGCTGAAATTATAAATCGATTCAAGATGGAGATAATTCAATAGTCAACAGTCTATAGTGTATTAAGAAAATAGACTTGGGGACATCAAATATGTCTAATCTGTAAAGTAATGCAATTATTAGTAAGTCAAATTCACACTGTATGAATATGTATGTATGAATATACAGTGTACCTATAGAAAGTCAGACATATACATATGTATGTACCTACATTTTCTAAGTGCCCTTCTATATGTTATAGAAAAAAAAATTCTGAGATGGAAACATTTGAACAAGGAGCATTTTAAAGGAGGGACAAATGTTTCAGGTAGCACCGTATGGGAACACCTCGTGTATTGTATATGAACTCTAGGATCATAGAGTAAGACTTCCATGTGTGAGTGGACAATCTGGTTCTCTTTAGGATTCATTTGTTTGTGTCTGAGTATTTCATGTCTGTGTGTATGAATGCGTGAGCCTGTGCACATGTGCCTAGGTGCAGGCATGGAGGTCAGAAACAGGCGTTAGGTGGCTTCCCCTGTCTCTTCCTCTCCTCTCTCCTTTTTATTTTGTTTTTCTATTTTATTCAGGGGTCTGTCTCTGAATCTGGAGGTCATGTTCCTCTGCTAGGCTGGAACTAGTTAGTCCAGCAGTCCGGTCTCCTTGTCTCTTCCACCACCATCTCATAGGGCTGGCCAGGACACCTAGCCTGTTTCAGGGGTGATAAATTTCAAACTCTCCTTCTCAGGATTGTGCAGCAAGCACTTTGAAACATTGACCCATCTTTCTGATACCTGTTATTGTTTTGTCTTGGCTTTTTTTTTAATTTATTTTTGTGACACGGAGTCACACTAGGTTGCATGGGGCTAGCCTCCAACTCCTGGGCTCAAGAGATCCTCCTCTGAGTCTCAAGTAGCAGGGACCACAGGCTCAGGCCCTAACTGGTTGGCTCTATGATCTTTTAATTCCTTCCTAGATATGGAAACTATGAGGACTGGTCCTTGAGATCTTCCCTCACAGTCGCCTGGAAGACAGCATTTTAGGAACACTCTGTTTTTGTTAAATGAGACCCAACTATGCAACAGGCTTTGGTTTGTCTTGCAGGATGGCTGAGATCAAGCTGGGGATACTAAAGGCAATCATGTCAGCTTTGGGGAAAAGAAAAGCTGCGGAAAGCACTTCCAGCTCTGGGAGCGGTCTGGAAAAGAGATGCGCACATGTTCACGGCCTCAGGTCATCCCGGGATCTCCTTGACTGGACTACAGGACAGAGGATTTATCCCGACTCTGAACTATTTATATCCCACACTCTGCCCCTGCTGAGATGCCACAAGCACTGTTATGTAGTGGGCAGTTTCTCAAACCTCTCTAGAGCTGTTTATACGCAGGGAAGGCAGGCTCCGGTGCATGTGCATGTGCACCCGTTCTCTAAATTCAAAACTTGGCCCTTTTGGACAACATTATTTCTATAAATTGGTGTGTATGTGTGTGTGTGTGTGTGTGTATGTGTGTGTGTATAGGGGTGTCTTATAAGGTGTTGAGACTGAGCTCCTTTTGCGTGCCTTTTAGATGGGACCGGGACTTGAAGTTTCGCTGAGGGACAAAGGCATTCTTCAGACTCTGGAAGGCAGTGATTCCTCTGATGCCAACTAGCTGTGAGCTATTTCGAGTGCCTCACCACATAGTGGCTGTGGTGTGTAGTGCCACATGTGTGTATCACCTAGGTCTTACCAATCCTGCCTCACTAAGGAGAATCACAGCCCCCAAGCTCCCCTGGCAGTCATACTAACCGTAGTGGAAAAAAAATTATATGCCTGGACACCTAATTATGTTCCCAATCTTTCTGAAGATTCCCAAAATAGAATGTTAATTAAGAAATCAAATCAAGTTCCCAGGGATAAAATTTAGTAGAGAACAAAAAACAAGCAAACAAACCCCACTAAATTTCTAGGTGAAAAGGAGAACAGCCAGTTGGGAAACCCAAAAGTAACCTTAAGATTTTTGTTTTAGATAACTTCAGGATGCAACTTAATTTCTCCCTAATAAATTCTCACCCACAGCTAAAAGAATATTCACAGAAAGAAAAATTTACCATAAGCCTCAACTATGGATTGATATTCCAGTTGAGTTTAAAATATTAATAATTTAGATGTCTTCTTTTAGATGTGTGTCTTATGATAGTGATTCCTGATGCCCAGAGATGGAGACAAAGCTGGGCTGGGGTTACACACCTCTGTCCCTCCACTTGGGGCAAGGGTAGGAGGACCCTCCAGTCTGAGGTCAGCCTACTTAGCAAGAGTCTGTCTAAGAAAAATAAAAATATAAATGAAAGAAAAATTGAGGTGATTGAGTCTGTCACTGAGGGGACCAGCTGATGCCCACTGACCAGTCTTCCACAGAAGTACCCTGGTCCACATTTGATGGCTAATGTGTATCCAATGTAAAAAATAACTGATGGTTCTGCTCTGGTCCTTAGGGACTAAGAGCATGAGAACATGAAAGCTAAGTGGGTCTCGTATCCTTAGGTACCGTGTGGGTGCTGGGAATTGAGCCTGGGTCTTCTGGAAGAGCAGTCAGTGCTCTTAACTACTGAACTATCTCTTCAGCCCCGGTTCCGGGGTCTTCAGACTCTGGCAGAGCTGATGTAATGTGCCCCAACGGCTCTGGAATGGGAAATGATTTGGACTGGGAATACTGAAGAGTAAGTCAAGTCATTAATAGGAGCTGAGATTAAGCTAGAAGCAAACTCACTTAACAGTGTCAAGCACCTCAAAGGGCAGTGCTGTTGGGTCTGTGTATATACACTATCTGTTACTAGTCATAAATACAGCTAAATACATGTTAACAAATTAAAAACAGAAAATGGTAACTTAAGTACAGGAAACCCTTCTGGAAAAAAGATCAGAAAGAAACCCGTTAAAGAATGTTGGACTTTTTATATTTCTTTTCAGAGGAGTTATTTCACTTGCCATTTGGCTTGGATATTTAAGAGTTTTCATATACATAAGGAATTTTGTATTTCCAGTCTTCCCATGATAAGGAAACAAAATGTACCTTTAATGAAAAATAAACACAAGCAAAAAGAAATATTCCGTGTGTTTTATGTGTGTATATAGTATGTGTCTGTGCACTGTGCAAACATGAAGGCTATCTGTGTGCTGAAGAGGAATTGTGGTCCATAAAGGACTGCTTCACTTTAATGATGACTTCAACAATTTCCCAGAGTCAATAAGATAGACAATCCCATGGCAGAGAAAAGCTAAGATGTTTCTTCCTCCAGACCTCTTTTTTATAGTAGATTGTCACCTTGATTTTCTTCTTTTTAAGGAAAAGTCTTATTTTATGTGTATGAATGTTTTATGTACATGTAAATAAGTGTACCACATGCATGCAGTGCCCAGAGGCCAGAAGAGGGCGCTGGATTCTCCGGAACTGGAGCTACCCTTGTTAGCTGCCATGTAGGTACTGGGAACTGAACCTGGTTCCTTTGGAAGAACAACCAGTGCTCTTAACACCCGAGTCATCTCTCCAGCCTCACTTTTATTTTCTTGGGCAGGGTGGCATTCTACGGGTAGCTAGGAAGATAGGGTCTCACTGTGTAGCCAAGATGGCTTATGATTTTCTAGGTAGCCTGGGCTGGCCCCACACTTGAGGGTACTGCATAGTACCTTGTTGCTATTTCCTTTAAGGGGAGGGGCAAAGCCAAAGTCTTCACAGTGAATTAGGTAGGTCAGGGCATATTAGCTATTTACATTGATTCTTCATTGATCTGCTTAATCCAGAGCAGCTGCAATTGGCATTTGAAGCCTTTTGTTGAAGGTCTGCCTCCTCAGCAATGTCTCCAGACTTTCATAGTAACATCCTTTGGAATGTCTATGAACTTTGCTGTCAGAAAACGATGAAGGCAGACTCCTGGGATAAGAACACCAAACTGTTAACTGGGACAGGAAGCTCGTAAAGTCTCAAGAAACAGTACAATGACAGAAAGATTCTGGATTGACCAGGATAAAACTTATCAAACTATTTCTTTTCTTTTCTTTTTTTTTTTTTTTGGTTTTTCGAGACAGGGTTTCTCTGTGGCTTTGGAGCCTGTCCTGGAACTAGCTCTTGTAGACCAGGTTGGTCTCGAACTCACAGAGATCCGCCTGCCTCTGCCTCCCGAGTGCTGGGATTAAAGGCGTGCACCACCACTGCCCGGCCTAATCTAACTATTTCTAGAGAATACCTTTGGAATGCAACTTACGCTGGACTTGGACCCCTTCTCCACTGTCTGTAGTCATGGAATCTGGGACATGTCAGATACTTCGATGGGATACAGCTATAGATACATCTATTCAGTTTCTTCATGCAAAAAAGACATTTCATCACTTTCAGTGACTTCAGAGAGCCATTATTTAGTTAAAATTTGTATCAAAAGTTACTTTAAAAGGAAATATAAATAAAAATGCTTAAAATCATATGGTGAGAAATCATTTTCTCCTCTTTCTGGTCTAGCACTTGTTTCTTCTTCCTATTTGAAATTAGATGGTCAAGACGAAGGAACTGAATGTCTAAAATATTAATTAGTTTAGAGGAAAAAAAATCTATTTATTGTGCACATGTAAATAGGCCAAAGCATAAATACGTTTAAAAGGCTAAGGGAATTTAGCTTTTTACAGGAGGAAAAGAGAAACTAGTTTTCAAACTAGTTTTTGCCATACACTGACAACCGGGCTGGGTTTTAGAACAGAGAAGATAAGGAAGCACAGGAACCGACTTCATTTTCAAGACTTCTCCGGACATAGGTTTCTTCTGGTTGCACCAGACTCAGCTGGGTAGAACTAGGGGCACATGGAGCTCTCCGATGAAAACAGTCCCTGCATCTCGACCCCTAGTCTTAGTGGCAGTCACATGGGACTTGTGTCCACTGAGAATGAAGTGTCAGGTGTTCATCTGGGGGAGCACAGGGGAAACACCACCTAGGCATTTCAATTAGCAACTGGCCTGAGCATTTCAAAAACAAAATATTACAAAATTGGGGGGATGGGAGGGGAGAAGTTCTGATCAAATGCCATATCCGAATGCAATGTTAGGGACCATGGTTATAGTCTAGGTCAAACATGAAATAAATAGGTTTTTCTATGGTAAGGAGGAAAATTGAAATGTGAACTATATGTTACACCATAACAGTGA
>JAQHUG010000299.1:830006-851833 GCA_028555095.1 Dicrostonyx torquatus
TCCCCCCTATTTACAACACCCTTCCTTGTTTTTGAAATGCTTATTACAAAGTTAAGTTCAGCAACAAGAAAAAGTCTAGAACCCCAAAGCATTCCAGGCCAAATGGTGCAGAATGTAGGATGCTCCTGATCACACGGCAAGTACAGGCCATATTTACAATGGTGTGCCTGGCACAAGAGGCTTGTGAGAGGGCCCTTGTCTTTCAGGACTGTGACCTGACCAGCTGCAATTGGCTAGGAGTTGCTAAGTTGTAAGGATGCACTGTTATGTTATGATTCATTTGTCAGGCTAGGGTACCACATACTGTGCAAGGAAGCTGCTCTGGGCTGTGTATCAACCACAAACAGTGGACAGGTTTAGGCCAAGCTTAGTATTTTTAATAGTAATAACTTTCTCACTAAATCTAGACTTGCATGTCACTGTTTTCTTGGCCTTTTTCCTACCCTCTCTTTTTACCTGTCCCATAAACCATGATTTCCTCAAGATTATATATATGTCTGACCCATTACCTTTCTCCTCCTATCTAAGGGAATTCATGGTCAATGATAATTCTGATTGAGTATCACAATGCAGAATCCTTGTTCCAGCTAAACCAAACCTTTATTCCCAAGCGTTTTCTTGAGTTTTTTGGTGAAACATATCCTTCTCACATCTCTTAAACAACAGTTTTGAGACAGGAGAGCTCCTGTCTGGGCCACTCAGCAGGTGTTAGACACTTCATTAAATGTGTTGTCATCATTATTGCTAATGGTGGGGAGGGTTGACACCCTAGTTGACAGCTGTTGGACTCTGCTATTCTGGATGTCTTGAACACAGTAACTGTTAGTTAAGCCACTAGCCAACCCATCCTTATGTAAGGGCCTGTTGTCTTGAATACACCATAGATACCTTGAAGAAACTATAGGGCAGGATTCTGAAGGTTCACAACCATGACTGTTTCATGTTTGTACCAGGAGGTCTCTCCTTATCACCTTAGTGAACTCTAGATGGCCCTACAATTATCTTCACCTGGCTGGAGGGGGACCACTTCCTGGGATAGCCTGTGACTAATGCAAAGGTAACACGGCCATGGTTGGTGCAAACACGAGGGTTTGCTCGGATGCATACAAACACTCTTTTGGCCATGTGACAGAAGCACTCAGTTTACTTAGCCAGGCAGAGACACACTCCTGTGTTCCTTCTCCCTATGGGACATGGTTACTCAACAATCATCTTTGCTTTTAGAGGAACAACCTGAGGTGCAACAAGGAAGAAAGAAGCAGAAGAACAGCCAGCACACCTAGCTGACGCAAGCAGATTGCCAGCATAAGGGCAGAGGCATGGCTTAGCCAATCAGTAGGCTGAGCCTACTTTGTCAGGTGGCCGGCAGCAGCAGAAGCAGCTATAAGGATGGTAAAAGTAGGAAGAGCAGGTTTCGAAGACCCAGAGAAACAGCAGGTTCTCAGACACCCCAGGGCTGGGAGCTACTCTCACAGGGTGAGAGATCCTGATGACAAGTCTCCACCCAGAGCGGGCAATGCCAGCTGTTGCCAAGAACACTGTAACTCTAGAGGCCCCACCTGCTCTTGCTCCCATTTGCCTGGTGCAGGGTTCACTGCAGGCTCCACCATTAAATGGGGGACACAGAAACATTCAGTCAAGTAAAGTTACAAAATAGCCACAATGAGTGCCCTTCTCTTACTTCAAACTTTCTACGTCGCCATCTACATTATTCTCCAAATCTGTACCTTTTCCCACTACAAGTGTATCAAGCTTCACTGGACCTCATTTTAACCTCTGCTTTCCACCCTGCTACTAAACCTATTCTCTAAGGCCATGAATTAGACGATTTATACAGGTTCCACATCAGTACACGCCAGTTTTATTAATGTGTCACTGAGCAACAGAAGTATTTCTATTTATTATCAAAAGTAATACAAACAATAAGGAAGTCAGGGAGAAGTCTTACAGAACACCGAATGTGGTGATGAACACTACATGAATGTATTTTTCTACTTAAACCCAATGGTCCTTTAAAGGGCAGGAGTCAAGACATGGTGGTGCATGCCTGTGACCCCAGCACTTGGGAATGAGATGCAGGAGGGTCAGTTCAAGGTCACCAATAGTGAGTTCAAGACTGACCTGGACTACAGGAGATTTTGTATAAGAAAAAAAAAAAAACAAAAAACCACAACCAAATATACCATTAATGAAATCAGTGGGCGATTACACCCAATTAAAACCTGTTGTTAAAAGGACGTGAGCAGAGTCCAAGAAAAAAGCCCATGCAACAGAAATGAAGTTGTGAAATGCTTAAGGAAAAAGATGATTTGGTCCCTGAATATCAGTTCTGTACATGAGAAATGGTTTCAATTCTTTCCCTCAGCCAGCCTTAGTCTATGTCTGGTCCAGCTGGACATCAGCCAGGTTGGTTCCACATCATATGAACAGGTCCGTTGGCAGGACACAGTTCTCATCCCGGACGCCTGGCTCCAGCTCCTCATCTGGGGAATGTACAAAGCACGTTAAGGTCTACCTAGTCTGCTTCAGAGATGTCCTAGTAGCTCATGTAAAAATTATCTCCTAGCTGGGTGGTGGTGGTGCACGCCTTTAATCCCAGCACTCGGGAGGCAGAGGCAGGCGGATCTCTGTGAGTTCGAGACCAGCCTGGTCTACAAGAGCTAGTTCCAGCACAGGCTCCAAAGCCACAGAGAAACCCTGTCTCGAAAAACCAAAAATAAATAAGTAAATAAATAAATATCTCCTAAAAACTTGATTTTCCAAGAAATCCCTATACGCCTTACTCTAGTAAATCACTACTTCAGAGAAATAACCAACTCCTGTAAGTTGTCCTCTGATCTCAACACATTTGCCCCTCTCACAGACATACAGTATACATATGTAGACTATAATTAACTTCTAAAAATTCCCACTTGGTGAAGAGACTATTTCTCTTCTAATAATTATCTTTGCATTTTGGAATTCACTTTCAAGAAAACCAAGTCTCACTTTTTTAGGAAGAACGGGAAAATGAAACCTCTGAAAGACTAGGGAGGGATACGCACGTATCTTGCCCAAGATGTGTAGCGACAGCTACACCCAGTGGACAGACTGAGTGAAGCTTTCTAGCCATATTATTATAAATAACGTAAATTCAAAAATAGCTATTTTTTTTCAATTTGTTTGTTTGAACTAGAAAAACAGCTACCTTTTACTTAAGAAAATACTTGTTGGGAAGAAAAGTCTTATGTCTGATACAAATATCCAGAACAATTTGGTGTGGAAAAATAGCTAAAATAAAACTCTTCAAACAATGAGAATGAACAGATACTTTATTGCTCACCTCTCACACAAAACATACCTCCAGCCATTTTCTTTCACAGCTTGACAGTGTTTACATGGACAAAAACCCAGCAGCAAGCATCGTGGGATTTCAGTAAAGGATGTGGAGAGCGACTCGGCCAGGCTTTCGTCTTCTGCAGCAATAATAAAGGGCCTCCTGCACAGAGCAGGGCTGGATCTGACTTCGTAGTGCACTTCCATCACAAAAAGGTCTCTTGCCTAAAGCAAACTAACTTGTAATTGCTTGAGCCAGTGCCATTAACTCGTGCATAAAACAGATTTCTGCTTGTTGTTTCTTCTAGCAAATTTCAAGTAAAAACAAGGTTGAAGGAGGAACTCTGTCTCGATGGATGCAGGTCTGTTTGAGTTGCTATACTTAATTAAGTGCCTACAGGTACTATAGTTCACAACTTAGTTTGCTTTTGTCATCCTTATGGATTTTGGCCGTGTTCATGGTTTTTGGAGGAGCATATGGTACAGTATTCCACCAATAGGATAAGGCTACTGAATGTGCTATCTGCAAAAGAGCTCATGTAATAGGAACCAACCCATCAGTTTTGTCACAAAGCGATGTGACAAAACCTCTTTGAATAAAATGCCAATCAGGGGCAGAGCTATAGTTGTAGAACAGACATCAGAAGATAGTTTACGGAAAACACACACAGGTTGTTAATATGAGGAAGGTTTCCCAGCAGTAAATATAAAAAAGGTCTAGGCAAATCCTCATTTTCAAAACTTGCATATTGAAAACATGAAAACTATTTTAATTCAAGTAATTTCTTCAAAAAGCATGTATGTTCTAACTGGATTAGTCTACTGGTCAATTAAGGGCAATTTAAACTGCCTTTAAATCTTGTTTTTCATAGAAAGGAGAGATATGTTTCTTAAATAAACAGTGTTATGTAAAACTGTTTAATAATAAAAAGAGAGAATCGAATGAAGACCGACAAATGGTTGTCCCAACCAGGAGTATGCCTGCCACCTGTGGTCTTACATTCATTCAAAACGGATGTCAGATTCAGGATTCTGAAACTAAGCTTCTATTACTTGAGCTCTAGCAAAATATAAATTTCTGTAGCCTCAACTAGTATAATGTCTTCCTTGTCCAAATCCAGAATGACTATACTGATAGCCTCCATGTTGGAAATGCTGTTCAAACTGGCCCCCTTGGTGATAAGTCTGGCTTCCTCTTCCTCCCCAGCCTCCTCCCTGGCCTCCACGTCCACCCCGGCCTCCTCTACCACCTCTTCCCCCACGACCACTGCCTCGATCCCCATGATGCCCACCATCTTGGTATCTAGTCTCCTGCTGGTATCCACCACCCTGGTACCCACTTCCTGTATATGAAGATGTTTGGAAACCACCATAACCACCGCCTTGATAGCCACTACTGTGGCCACCGTGGTAGCCACCTGGCTGGAAACCTGAATCTCGATAACCACCATCCTGGTGGGCACCTCCACTTCCACTCCCTCCATCTGTCCAGCCTCCTTGATGTTTATTTCCTCTTCCTCCCCCTCGGCCGCCATGGTCATAGCCACCACGTCCACCTCGCCCTCCTTGTTCATGACCTCCTCGTCCTCCATATGAGGAATGTTCATAACCACCTCTCCCTCCTCCTCGGCCTCCTGCTTGCTGCTGTGGGCCATCTTGTCTTTTTTGCCATGGTGGCATCTCTGGGGGTGGAGGTTCAATTTCATTGGGTCGACCACCTCTGTCAGGCACCCTGCCCATCAATACCTATAGAATAAGAAAGATATTTTAGACATTTTATTTAACAGATAGACAAATGTGAAGGAAAATCAAAATACTCTAGTCACCTTATTGATGGCACAGGCAGTCTTTTCTCTTATGGACCCGCTGCTCGTCCTTAAAATCTTTGATAAGTCTTGTCTGGCAGCCAAAAGATGAGCAACGGAAATGCTACCTTTAGGAGACAACACTGAGCGCTTTGGCTGGTAAACCTTAGCTAATTTTTCTGTCTGACTCTGTTGAAAACAGAAATGTTCAAAGACAAACGTTATTGTTCCGAACAATGCAGGAAACACTGCAACTAAAAAGGTTCAAGATAAAGATAAGGATAAAGATGCTACTGGGTTCGAATAGCAATTATCTCAGTGTACCTTAGCTCTGTCAGACCAGCCAAAGGACTGTACAGTGACATCCAAACGTTTGATTAGTAGCTTCCTCCTGACTTCGTATTCATTGGCTATGGCTTGGTTAATGGCTTCTATCTTTTCCTGAAGCAAAATTTAAGAAACCAGTTAGAATTTACACACGAGCTTGATCTTGAGCGTCTGCTCCTTTCACAAGTGACTGCCCAGCATTTGCCACACACGGTCCTCCCCACTGGCGAAGTGACAGGACAGCAAAGTTAGGCCTGAAACAGTAAGATATGGAAAGCCAAAAAATTCTGTTTAGCTTTCCCATAGTTCACTGCGTTTAGTTGGCCAGCTCAGTCAGGTTTTGGTTTGGATCCACCTGGCGATTAGAAAAATTTATTTATACCAAACTTCAATTTATTTAATAAGTGAATGAAATATTTATAAATTATGAGGTAAGTGCTCTGAGTCATATACAATGGAGTCCCCCCCAAATGGTTTTAAGGATATCCATGTAGCAAACCATGAATCGGAAAGTATAATTTAAGTCAGGTGTAATCACAGTACTAGGAAGGCTGAGGCAAGGCAACTGCCTCAAGTGTGAGGCCAGCCTGGGCTACAAGTGCTGACACAAAAATGGTTCCTTAGGAAGTTGACTCTGGGAGGATCACGACTCACCCAGTGGGCTGGTCCCATCGGCTTCTTCAATAGCGGCTTTCCCACATGATTAGGTGGAACTTTTGCTAATGTTTCCTTTAACTGACACAAAAACAGATGAATAAATATAAAAAAAAAAACCTACAAGTAATAACACATCTCCCTCATTTTCCCAATTCCCATCATATCTTGCCATCAAAAGAAGACTCCTGACAGAGGCAAAGGTGGAGGCGGTTTTGAAACGTAAATGCAAAGACCCATAAGGTGAGACACTGGGGTCCCACTCCTCCGTGACTAGAGAAGCATGGATCCTTCACCTGACCTGGAGCTGTGCCTGACGCCAGTGGGCACTGAATGAGCAATAGCTGAATGGTGAATGAACACACAGAATACGAACTACAGATACATGCCGTGCCCCACAGCGCTCACCCCGCGGTGAACATGAGTCCAGCAGAGTCAGACAGGAAGTAACTTTATACAACAAATACCATTTTCTATTATTTACTCATCCATTTTTTAAAATTAAAATTGCTTGTTCCTAATTATTTACAAATATAAAAAAAAAATCAGTATTCTGTTGATAATGTGTGGCATTAAAATGATTCTATTTTCATACACTAAATTAGGTTCATAGCCAGCAAATTGAGTTTGCTAGCTGAAATATATAGACCCAAAGCAACTGGATTAGAAAACAGAACTTATTAACGTCCTTTCTGTCCAGTCAGTAGGGGGAAGCATAGTAATCATTATAAAACCTCTAAAAATTGCCTCAAGTTCAATCATTTTATTAAGGCCTTAAGAATCTTAATTATTTTTACTTTACTTCAGCTTTTAAACCAAAGTATTAAGTTTCATTTTTGAAAAAGAAACATGTCAATATTTAAAAATAACAAAAACAAAAAACCCACTAAAATATTAATTTCTCTTTAAGGCATCTAGGACTTAAAACCCCAAACTCATTTATTAACATTCCTTATTATTACGTACATTAGGTTCCCATTAAGAGAAATAAACTTAATGCTTCATTTCAAACAAATGTAGGACTATGCCTTTAATACGCTACAATCGGTACTAAAGGTCTTACTTTTTTCTCAATCCCGCTGAAGAATTGGAACATAGTTATTTTGGCTGGAGGTTTGGACATTCCTAGAGCAATACATATGCCTTTCAACTCTTGAAAGACCTCACTACCGCCTCCTTCTTGAGCTTTTTTTGGAGGAGCATTCACACAGAGCATTCTGGCAGCTTCTAGTTCTGAGATGAGGTATGCTGAAGTAAACAAAATGAGATTTCAAAATAAGATACTACAGTTAATAGCCATAAGTCTGGAGTCACAACTCTATAGACCTAAGGATACGTAACTTTTAAAGCTGCAAGAATGGACAGAACAAGAAATGAAAACCACTTTTACCTGCAAATGACATAACATATACACTGCAATGTGACTCAGGTATTTATGCACTGTTTACAGGTTTATTAAAAGTAGGCAACTTTGAAACCAGAGATCAAGGTTGATCACACCTAAAGATCTGGATTCTTGAATTCGACCATGCTACCTCCAGAACAGGGGCTAGCCTCTGTTAAAAATCTTGCACAAGGAGACAGATGGCCAATTTTCAATATTTTTTTTTCCACTTTGAGCCACTTCTAAGCATGATGACAAAACCGCCCAGCCCACTCCAATAATCAGACTGTCTGGAACTGGTCTGCAACCTTTTAATTAACTGTGAAGGTACTGGGCTTCCTAAACGTCCTCTCATTTTCTAAAAGCCTTATGTCACCTCCTTCATCTTTACCCTTCCCACCTGCCCGTTCTCTCCACATTCCTTACCTTGTTCCCCCAGAATACAATGAAACTTTCAAATCACTTCTGGTTTTCAGTACTTTGTCATGTGTGTGTCTATGTGTGTGCACACCACAGTACACGTATGGAGTTCAGAGGACGACCTGCAGGATTAGTTTTCTTAACTATGTGGTCAGGGTTTGCACTCCAATGGTCAGTCTTGGTGGGAAGAGCCTCCACCCTTGGAGCCATTCTTTTGGGCTCTCAAGTCACTTTTTGTCACTAATCCCTTTGAGTTGAGTGTCCCCCTATGAGTTGTTTTAGTCTAGTATAATGAGGACCACATTCACAGGTAATTCCGCACAAGGCCTAACTAAATAGCGAATACCATTCCTGTAATTGTTCCTAGGACATTTCTACCTAAACCATATGATTTCTGAGTATTCAGCAAAGTTGGCTTCTACTCTTGAGAGGTGTTTTCTAGATCATTCCATCCTGTCAGAAACACCAAAACATGATTGGCTTGAACATCTCACTTGCTATCCCCAGGACAAAAGGCCAAAGTCAAGGGAGTCATGATTTTGGCAAGTCATTCCTGAGAAGCCACCAATTCCTATTCTAAAGTAATAAATGCAGCTAGTTTCTGCAGAGGTCACTCCATGTGGCTTTAATAAATCTTGGTAGGTTCCACGTAGCAAGCTGTACTTGGGTGTTAAGACAATGAGAACAGTAAAACTTCGTGGCTATGGAAATAGCTAAAGCTGTTGTAAACAGTTTTTTTTTTTTTTAACCAGGGTCCTGTCACATTTGCTCTCACACGCCAATTGCCGCTTTCCTGCCAAAACACTAGAGTTGGGCAGTTGCCACTAAGGCTCCACAGTCTGCTCAGCCAGGAACATTTATCATCTGGGCTTTTAAAGAAGTTTGCCCACCCCTGTTCTATAACAATACACTGGTTGGGATCAGCTAGTTCAGTTATTCATGAGATTAACTGATACCATCACATCAACAAACTTTAAAGCAAGTGACATGCTTAGAGCACTAGAAAGGCACTGAAGGCATTAGTAAAAACCCATCCAAAAACCAACGGGCTGTGTGGCACCATGGCACACGCCTTTAATCCCAGCACTCGGGAGGCAGAGGCGGGCAGATCTCTGTGAGTTCAAGGCCAGACTGGTTTAAAAAAAGAGCTAGTTCCAGGACAAGCTCCAAAGCTACAGAGAAACCCTGCCTCAAAAAATCCAAAAAAAAAAGAACCAAAATATCTTTCCCCCTTCATCTATTAGGAATTCAATCCTGACTTAACTGAAATATGAGTATAAACTGGGAACCATAAAAGGCTAGTAGACAGTCCAAAATCCCTACGCTCAAAGACTATTCTAGTCAGCTAGTTCAAATGAGGTTTGTTAATTTTTCTCTTAAAGTAGAATGTGCTAAACAATTCAGGTTAGTGACACTGAGTGCTGGAAGAAAGATGGAAGCCCTAGCATCAAGATAATGGCAGAAGGGATCCTTGGCAGGATGAGAACAATTACACAGAGTATATGCATGAAATACTACAGTGAAAGAGGTTACAGACTACGAGGCATGTTGAGGAAGGCAGGCTGCAGTGACAAGGAGAAAGAAGGGACCAGGCGAGCACTTGTATAGGATGTAAAAAGCGAGAAGCCTCTAGCTGCTTCCATTATTTACAGAAGCACTCTTGATAAGATCTTCAGGTATCAGTTTATAAAAGTAAACTTAGTAACTATGATCCTGATTCCAAAACAGTACAGTCTCCTTAGGAAGTGGCAAGCAGTTAAAGGCACTTTATAAAGATTTATAGTCAATGTGGCTATCTTAAGTGTCAGTAGGAAAACACTGTGGAAGACTCTCTGTAGCTAGCTTCCGATGTCCATATTTAAGTGACAAGTACGACTGGTCAGGATCAATCACACTACAGAGAAGAACCACTGGACTGCTGGAGTTAGGCCAGTCACAACCTGAAGGAGACTGGATGAATGAGTAAAAGCTAGACAAAAACATCACTATCTAAAACAAGTCATGGCCCAGCATGCATATATCCCCAGCAACAAATACTGGACAAAGGTGATGCTGAGTAACTACAGAAATTTTTAGTGCCTAAACATAATAGCTGCAATACATCTTTTTCCCTAAAAAGAAAAAAAAAAAAAAAGCAAAAAACCCATAAATGTTCAAAACTGGGGTGTCAGTATTTTTAAGACACTACAGTACAGCTTCAAAACCAAAAAAAAAAAAAAAAAAAAAAAAAAGCAAAGCCCTGGCCTTTGCCTGTTATAGGAGAACCTCACTGAATTCCAGAACGTTACTGGAATCTGAGCTGAGATCACTGCTGGGATCACTGGGAGTTATACAAGGCAGTACACTATGTACGTCTACTGCCTGTATTTGGGTTTCGTGTCATTTTAAGAGGCATGGAAGCAAAGAACTGTCATGAAAATGATTCCCCAGAACGATCAGTAGGTAGAGTAACCATCCAAGTGCTGATCCTTGTGTGCTTAGAAACAAAACCAAACCCCAGAGAACCATCAGTAAAACAAAACACTTTCACATTGGAATCATAAGCGCTGTTTCTCCCCACTACAGTCTTGCCCATCTATTTAAACAAGTGCTTTTAGCCTAGAACCTTATGATGACACACTGCCATGGCACTCCAGCACCTCCACTGGTCACAGCAGGAGAGGCACTTCAGCCAGGAGCACAAAAGCAGAGGCCAGGAAAGAGGGACAGTTAAAAAACACAGCACCATTGGTGTGCATGCATCCACCAGCTCCCAGTGGGAAATGTAATCGCCTTTTAAAATGGAATGGATTTGAATTCAAGTCACAATGAAACAAACTACAACAAGAATGACCCATACATTACTCATGGAGAGCAGAGCACAGCTACAGTTAGTAGCCATGAACTTACTGAGCAGGAGGAGGCAGTTCTTCTGAACAAGAAGGCGCTTGGTTACATCCCCAGACGTCAGAGAAGGATACGGGCAGTTCATCTCTCCAAGCAGCCCACTCATCTCAAGCTGGAATTCTTCAGCTTCACTTGGACCTTGGGAGGAGTGAAATAATTGATAGTGTCAATCACAGGGAGAAATTCCCACTAGGCTTTTCCCGCCTCAGCTCTTCCTGATGCATCCTTCCTCTGCACTGCAAATCCTTTTGTGCTGTGCTTTAGGCTAGCTCCTTACTTGACAATTAAAAATTACTATTGTTTTGTGTGTATCATGTGTGGGGGAGCATACAGGTACGGAGGTCAGAAAGACTCTGCAGAGTTGGGTGTCTCCTTCCACCTTTCTTGTGGGTTGCAGGGACCAAACTCAGGTCACCAGGCTTGCATGGCAACTGCTCTTCCTACTGAGCCACACTTCACCGCCCCTACTCGAGAGTTTTTAACGGTGCCTACTTTATACCCCATGCCGGTTTTCTGCCTGCTTTTAAGGACTCTTCTCAACTGTTCACACGTGCCTTTCCCAGTACATTTAGTCACTAACATCTATGCACCAATTCCACAAATACCGGCTCTACTGGGCCACACCTCTCTCATCAACGTCCCAGGAAAGCCTGTCTCATTTCCACTTTTGAGCCTTTACTTAAGTTATAACTGAATGACAGGGCAACCACTCTTTTCCACTAGCAAACCTCTGCCATCCATCACAGCCCAGTGGGCTTCTCCTCACTGAGACCCCCCTGTGAACCACAGAGGCAAGAATTTAATTATTGTAGCAACACCCAGTTGTTTCACTTGTATCTAACATGTCCAGGTAACTGAAACCGGAAGGCAGCAAGCGTGACTTACTGCTCTGAATTCCAGTAACATGCAAAGAAAGTCTGAGTTCAGTGGGTAAGTCAAGGGGGATGTAAACGTCGTCTCCACTGATTTGATCGTTCTCTATTCACTATCACAGATGGGTAGAAATTAATAAGTGTTGGAGTCATTTTCAAGACCCAAATCCATTTCCTCACCACGTTTATGAAACTGTGACTTGTCAACCCTAAGGCTCCACAGATGTCAATTAGACGTAGCAACGAGAGACCAGGCAGAACAGAGGAGAAACACCGTGCTTCATCACTGGTGATCAGATCACCCAGAGTTCCACAGGCTCTTTTACAGACAGGTGCTGTGGGGCTGTAAAGAAGCGTTGTGCTAAAGGGGCCCTCCCTCTACACAGGCAGGGTAACTACACTGTCTTATCTGTTTATATGTTGGCTTCTATACAATTCCAGTTAAAGACGGTATCTGATCCAGTATTTTCAAAGGTTCTACAATTTCTGATACAGTAAGTGACAGAATGCCAAAGTGGCTAAAAGCACTGGTTCCTTAACTTCTCCTGGATTGAATCCTGGCTATGTGACTGACCCCAGGCAATGTATTTAATTTCTTCGGGCTTTGTCATGGAATGTCTAAGACTAGTAAAATCTAACGCACAGACTGCCCCAGATCTAGATGAGTCAACCTGCACATACTGCTTTGAAATCAAGGAATAAATAAGATGTCTGCTATCATTATTATGACACTAGATTTTATTAACTGAATTGGTCAGACCTGGGCTAGGATGTGGTCCAGTGGTCCAGTGCCTGCTCTAAAGTACTGGGTTAGATCCCCACATACACATGCACTCTCTCTCTCTTCCTCCTTCCCTCTCCTCTCTTCTACCCCAACACACACACACACACACACACACACACTCTCTCTCTCTCTCTCTCACCCTTTTTCTCTCCTACCCATGCTAGAACTGGATACAATCAACCTGCACAAATTAAATAAACTAACAAGCCAGGTGAGTAATCCCAGCACATAGGACGCTGATGTAAAATTTCCTCAAACCAGCCTGAGCAATAGAGGCATACCTGAGTCTCAGCAAGACATGGTGTCTCCAAAGTACCAAGAAACAAAGCACCCACACACAAGCAAGCACAAGTGGGCACTTCAAAACGGGATTATGTGGGGAGATATTGTCCCAAGAGTACACTAACAGGCAGATGTTCTTATTAGCTATTCATTAGAGCTTTACCTATGGCACGAGGGAGCAGAAGGTAGAGTGTCAGGTTCCAAGCTTATTCAGAGTCAACAAACAGTGGAAAATGTCAAGAAAACTGGCAAATATGAGTGTGCTCAATCCCATAATCTGGGGATGCTGCTCCTGGCTGCGATGTACCTAATGGTGGGTTCCAATGTCATGAAAGCAGCCTCGTGGAATGCCCCTATTCTTCCCAAGTACAGTAGAATTAGAACGCACATTTACATACTGTACACGGTTCTGGAATCTGGCAGTCCTAAAAGAACATTCAAAATCCTACTGGACACCAACTCAGGGTCTCACAATGCAGCCCATGCCAATAACCCAGCACTCTGCAGGTGAGGCAGAAAGATCATGAGAAAGGCCAGTCTGTGCTGTGCTACACAGTGAGCCCCATTAAGACAAAACTATGAAAGCACATATATTTCATATGTGTACTCTCTATTTTCTGTTTCAGTAAAAGGGTCTTTTCAGCCTCTGCACATGGTATAGCCAGTGGCCTTACAGTTAGTTACTTTATCCAGGAAAACAAAATCAAAAAGCATTGTGTGTGTGAATGTATGTCCTGGGAAGCACAGGGCCTTGGCATGCTTCTTTATGGCTATAAAACACTGAAAATTCTAGCTTTGATATTAATAATGAAGTTCAGAATTATTATTTAAATTATTTTTTAAAGTGAAGGTTTACTTACTGTTAGTTGCTTGCACATTTTCTTCTAGTTTACAGAGTACTCTTAGTTCAGAGACCAGCCAAGCACAGAGTTTGGTAAACTCGGGAGAAGTGGCTCCAGCAGAGACTGCCTGTGTCAGTGCACCATCGTCCAACAATGGGCCCTTGTAACTGGTGAATAAGAAACTACATTTTAGCAGACAATCAACATGCCCCGTACATTGTAGGTAAAATTTGTTTATTGTTTATGTATAAATAATTTAATAAAGCAGAAATAATTTAATAAAGTATGAATAATAACCCCTAAAGTTGCAAATATGTATTTTAAAAAGCACTGTAAAAAGTCCAGAAAAAAAATGACAGAGTAAGTTAAGGTTGCTCTTCCAGAGAACAGGGGTTCAATTCGCAGTACCCGGAAGGCAGCTCACAACTATTTGAAACTGCAGTTCCAGGGATCCCATCCCTCTTTTGGCCTCTATGGGCACATGACACACAAATGGTACAGACACAAGAAGCCAAGTAGTCATACACACACATTTAAAAAAAAAAAAAAACTTTAAGAAAAATTTTAAAGAAAAAGAAGTCAAGCTGGGAATGGTGGAACATATCTGCAACCTCAGCACTGGGGAAACAGAGAAGGACCTTTACCTGGAGGCCATAATGAGAGCTACAAAGTAACATTCTTTCTGGAAAAACAAATCAAAAACAACACAACAAAGAAACCAAACCAAAATAGCAGTCCATCAAGCCTTCAAAACTGGGAATGCAGCTCAGGAGAGTGCTTGCCTAGCACAGCCCAACCCTGGTTCTGACCCTAACACTTTATAAACTGGGCACGACAGCATATAAACTTGCAGTCTTCGCAATAGAGGTAGAGGCATGAGGGTCAAAAACTCAAGGTCATTCCAGGGTAGGCAGAGACCAACAAAATAAGCCCTCAACAGAGAACAGCACAATTATCTGTAGATATTTAATGAACAGAACAGAGAAACAGCACAATTATCTGTAGATATTTAATGAACGTAATCCCGTATTAGTGAATAACATCAACACACTCACTGCAAGCTCTTCTGCAGGGTTTACTTTCTTACTAGGCCTAAATGGACTAAGTATTAAATACCAGCAGGTACTTGTACAACAATCATGTCAGAACCAAAACTTATATTCTCTAAAATTTTTTTCCAAAAATCAATTAGATCTTATTTTTGGTGATCTGCTTTAGTAATCTTTCCAAGAATACCAACTACTCAGGAAACTGAAGCAGGAAAATCAAGGGTTCAAAGCCAGTCCCTGTAACTTAGCAAGATCTGAACAATCAATCAATTAATCAATTAATTTTAAAGTATACATTGTTGGGCAGTGAGATGGCTCGGCGGGCTTGGGTGCTTACTACCAAGGCTTGGTGATCTGAGTTCAATTCCGGAACCCACGAGATACAATGATGGAATCAACCACAAACCTGCCTCTGACTTCCACAAGTACAGCATGCCCATGCACACAAATAAGTAAATGGAATTTTTTTCCTGTTTTTTTAAAGACAGGGTCTCTATGTAGTCCTAGCTGTCCTGGCACTTAATATGTAGACCAGGCTGGCCTCAAATTCACAGAAATCTGCCCGTCTCTTCCTCCCAGGGAAAAAGATGTGTGCTGCCATGCTCATCATAAAAAAATTAACGTAGTTTAAGATTATTTTTTTTTGGTTTTTCGAGACAGGGTTTCTCTGTAGTTTTTGGAGCCTGTCCTGGAACTAGCTCTTGTAGACCAGGCTGGTCTCGAACTCACAAAGATCCTCCTGCCTCTGCCTCCCGAGTGCTGGGATTAAAGGTGTGCGCTACCACCGCCCGGCAAGATTATATTCTTTTAAGTGAAATGCTGAATAAAAATGTCATCAAAAACATATATTAAATATGCTTCATATGGCATTTAGAGGTATGGTAACATGCTGAGATGCCTTTAAAATATGCTTACATATAAAATGGATTACAATAAAATCTTCTATACACACACAAAAAAGAAATTATACATCATCCTGCAACTAGATTAAAAGAAGTAGGGGAGCTGGAGAGATGGCTCAACAGCTAAGGGCACTTGCTGCTCTTACAGAGGCCTGGGCTCAGCTCCCAGCACCCACACTGGGCAGCTAGCAACTTCATATAATCCAGTTCTTGGGGATCTGGCTCTTGCTTTTGGCCTCCTCAAGTATCAGGTATGCAAATGGCATACATTGACATGCACATATATACACAGCAATCCACCTGCCTCTGCCTCCAGAGTGCTAGGATTAAAGGCATGCACCACCACTGCCTGGCTAAGTTACAATTTTTTAAACTTTCAGAAAAATCCCATGGGTTATATTACAATTTGACTCAACTATTTATTTGAGGACAATTATTGCAGGAATCATTAGTTATAGTAAGCCAGACAAGAAAAAACATCATTGGGATAAAAGAACAGTAATAGGAAGCAATTTCATCCACGGCTGCTGGTCAGCTGATCTCACCCACACAGAATGTCCCCGGCTTCTTGATCCACTCCTTCAACACTAACCTTAAGTATCAATGAGTTCTAGATTTCTTTCCAAGTGAAGAGAACCTCCTCAGTGCTTCTAAGAGCTGTCTTGGGACCCTCCCTTCCACATGAACTTATACCCTGAGTAAGCCCCGCACTGGCACACAGCAAGTGTCCCTCAAAGAACGTTTACCGAGTGAGCAAAACACTGTTAGACACCCGTTTAAAAGCAGAATAGGACTTAGGGCCCTACACAGGAACTAAGCTGCCTAATGTCGGAGTCACTTACAAAGTGTGTTTTAAAGAAATGACAACGGTGACCTCATTTTAACAAAGAAACTATGCTTTCTTTCTGAACAGTACCTACTAGGACACCAAGTTATTAAATGGGTTGACTTTAACATCAAGGTGTCCTTTCTTTGTTTTTTCGAGACAGGGTTTCTCTGTAGCTTTGAAGCTTATCCTGGAACTAGTTCTTGTAGACCAGGGTGGCCTTGAACTCAGAGATCTGCCTGCCTCAGCCTCCCAGTGCTGGGATTAAAGGTGTGTGCCTCCACCACCACCCGGCCTCAAGGTGTCCTTTCTTATAAAAAAAATGTTTCTCTTAAGACTTTCCAGTCACCAAAAAGCCAAAAGTTAAGTTCTGATTAAAAAAAAAAAATTATAGTTAAAAATACAACTGTCAGCAGGGTATGAGGGGGTCACACCTTTAATCCTAGCTTTCAGGGTACAGAGGCAGATGGATCTTTGTGAGCCATCAACATAACCAGGGTTATAGTGCAACCCTGTCTCAAAAACAAAAAACAACTAGCTAAATCTGTGCTGATTTCCCCCCTGAAGTGGTTACCCGCAGGCAAATACTTAATCGTACATATTTTTTCTTTCTTTCTTGAATCACTTTTAGACCAAGAAATTCTAGTCTCTCAAATTTAAGTAGCTTGATCTGGGTGACCCAAGGAGATACAAGATGAAAAATAAGTGTGCTGGTTTCTTGGTGGGTGAAATGACCCCTGGAATCCTGGAGTTGAACCAGGCTGTGCTGGGGTCAGGAGTCACTGTAAGTGATCCCTAAGGCAAGTGGTGAAAGGTTAGGTGCACAGCTGGGCGGGCTAGAGAAACTGCTGCATCGCCCAGACGTGCGCCTTTGCAAGCCTAGGTGCATGCAGAGATGACTGAGCAAACATTTTTTTTGAGAGAAGTAGGGTGGGGGTAGAAGCTCAAGACGGGAGTAGAAAATCTTGGGGACAAACAGGCAAGCAGAGATAACTTTGGCAAACCAAAAAGTGGGGGTAGGGTGGGACGGGAGGCAAGAAGAGGAGCTCGGGGAGTGGGGGTGGTGAGAACCGGAGCCCAGACAATGACACGCACGGCTGACACACGCCGCGGGGAGCCGGGCTGGAGGGAGCATCGGGCAGGACGTGGGGCGACCGACATCAGCCGGCAGGGCAGGCGTGGACGTGGCACCGGGGTCCCAGGGCCAGCGGAAAGCTACAGTGGGAGTCGGGGTGCGGCGTGGAGAGGCAGGTGGCTCCGACCGGGGCGCCCAAGGAGTTCCCGGGGCTCCAGCAGAGTGAACTTGGAGAAACTCATGTCCCCGCGGTCTTACCCTAGATCTTCCAACGACTCCAAGATGTCAGTCTCCATGAGGTCACACTCCATGCTACTGTGGTATTCAAATTTCCGAGTCGTCAGGCTGCCCTCTCGCCGGCAACGCGTACGCTCGCGCGTGCGCTCCTTCCCCGGAACTTCCAAGTCGACAGCTGGCGCCTCAGTCTCTGTACTGCGCATGTTCCGAGCGTGCGCAAGCAGCTTAGTCTCGCCCATTGCCCCGCCTCCCCCGCGGAAAATGACCGGAATGCGCATGCGCACTATGAAACAGTGAAGCTGACTGCCCTAAGAAGGGCAGGAAGACAGGCGGCGTGGCAGCTGGGCTCCCGGACCCAGCTAGGGGGCGCGGAGCTCTTGGAATGCGCATGTGCACAACTTTGGGCGAGGCGGGCGGGCGCGGGCGGGCGCGGCCGGCGCTTAAGGGAGGTCGAGCAGGGGCTTCTCGGGCGTGAGCTGTGGAGTTGAAGACGCCTTGGAAGGGCAAATTTGTGTGGCCTAGGGCAGGGGTAAATGGGACAGGAACAATGAACGCCAAATAAATGCCTTTTAATTTTCTCAGTTTTTCAGGGTTAGAGAGGTCTCGGCTTTCCCTTGATATGAATTCTTCACAAACATGTGTCGAAAGTTTTTCCTCCTTGTACTTTTTGAGCCTGCTCCAAACACCAAGCATTTTACTTTAAACGGAAAAAGGACCTAACTCCATAACAAATATAGTAGAGTGTATTTGATCGCATGCAGTTTAGGTAACTTTTTGCCTTTGTTGTCCTTTTTTCTTTCTTTTTTTAATGTGTAAAACTACAGGGTCTTGATATATATAGCCTAGAGCTGTCCTGGAACTCATGTAGACCAGGCTGGCTGTGAACTCAGAAAGCTCCACCTGCCTTTGCCTTCCCAGTGCTGAGATTAAAAGCGTCCGCCACCATTCTCAGCTTTGTCATTGCTTTTGATCATACATGATTGGGTGTAGCTTTGAGTTGTGATTATATGCTTAAGAACTGTTGGAAACTGAGAAAAAACCTTTTTCAAAGTGATGACATAATTAGAAAATTATACTTATCCATAAGTTGGTATGCTGCTATGCTGTATAATTGTTTAGTTTTAAGATTGCTCCCAGATTTTATGGTTTCCATTTTTTTATTTTTGCAATTAATGGATAAAAATTCTCTATCCTTAGCAATACACTTTTTTAAGGTATTAATTTTGCATTATGTGGATTGGGAGAAGGTTATGCACCTACTGCATGCTAGTTATTATCTCTTGACCCACGTGTGGTCTGGTTTCACCAAGAAAGCCACATCAAAGTGAAAAGTTCTTCAAGGCTTGTTAGCTGACTCTCACTTCCTGACTATGTGGAGTTGCAAATCCAGAGCCAAGGCTCAATAAGGTTGTCTTTAGTTCCCTTAAGAGCCTACTCCCTGCCCAGCTGACAGACTTAACCTCGCTCATTTTGACTACTTGAGGTAAAGCTTTTGGAATGTATAAACTTATCAGATAAGCTTCTGCTAACCCTGAGCTAAGATATGTTGTCAGATAACATCCAAGACCAGAGCAGTTTTCTCCACATCACTGTAAGCTTCTCACCTGCTGTCCTCACCAATATATTTGGAAAAGAAATCCCCTGATTTATGACTTTGTGTTATGTAACTATAAAACAATGGAACTCCATTTCAGATGGAATGTGCTATTTGGGGCAATCTGAATCTGTACCTGGGCCATGACCACTCATATTTAACTGAAGAAACCATTTGGGAGAACTATGGTTTTGCACCAACACTTTATGGTAGGGGCCCATCATGCTGTGTAAATATTGTTTGCATTTTATAGATGAGCACACTGAAGTTTCATGTTTTAGTGATCCTTAGCACTCATAAATAGTAATTGCATTTTGAAACGGGAGAGTATTTTCCTCCATATTCTTACTTGACTGTTCAGACAAGGATATAAAGCAAAATGTGAAAAGATAAGAAAATTAGTTATCTGAACTTGTTTAAGTGTGTATATGTTGTATATAGTTATAGTAAAATGAGTCATTATCATGGAAGTGTTGAAGGTGCTAAAAAAGTAACAATAAAAAATCATTTTTGCTGGGCGGTGGTGACACATGCCTTTAATCTCAGCACTTGGGAGGCAGAGGCAAGTGGATTTCTGTGAGTTTGAGGCCAGCCTGGTCTACAAAACAAGTTCCAGTACTGTTTGGGCTATTACACAGAGAAACCCTGTCTTGAAAAATTACATTAAAAAATTACTTTTTAGTAAAAAGATTTTATTCTTAACTCAGCCTCTTTCCCCCTAATTGTGTTACTCAAGACTGACATTTAATTTTTAAAGACAAGCAAAGCAAAAGTTATCATCAGAAACAAGATACATTGTCGGAGTTTTCAGACATTACCATATTTTAGCTTTTGAAATTCAATGAAGCATTCAGGAAACAATCTGTAGTCTGGTTTTTATAAATACCTTTATGCAGACATAACTATCCTACATTATTAAGTATGAATTTTATAAGCATGTTATTGCAACAGTGTAGTTAAAGATAATTATATCTTCTTCCAGCTTCTCTAAAAAGTCTTCCCATATTGTGGTAGAACATGTGTGGCTCTTTCCATGATGACAGCCCCTTTTGTTTGTAGGTGGAAGGCCACATATCTTCTTATGTTTGTAGACCTACTGTGTCATGATTCCTGGTAATTTTATGATGTGGGATGTACTTTTGTATATGTGTTGCTTTATTGGTTGATGAATAAAGCTGCTTCGGCCTATGGCAGGGCGGAATAAAACCAGGTGGGAAATCTGAACAGAGATATAGGGAGACAGTAGGCAGAGTCAGAGAGGTGCCATGTAGCTGCCGAAGGAGACAGATGCCCTGGAACCTTTACCGGGAGGCCACAACCTTGTGGTGATACACGGATTAATAGAAATGGGTTAATTTAAGATGTAAGAGTTAGTTAATAAGAAGCCTGAGTTAATAGGCCAAACGGTGGTTTAATTAATACAGATTCTGTGTGATTATTCAGGTCTGAGGGGTCAGGAAATAAATGAGCAGTCTCTGCCTACAATTTTAGAGAGTCAGTCAATCAATTTAAACTCCAAGACTTTGTACCTGAGATTGTTACAAACCAATGAGGACTCACAGAGCCCCACAGTGGCACACAGCTCACTTCTAGACAGTAGGCTGGCAGCTACAAGCAAACTCACACTGGTTCACATCCTGTCTAGGCTTGTTTTGAGTTGTATTTTTAGAAACTGGTTTTTTTGTAGCTGCCTTGGTGCATGTGAATCCCAACTATGATGTAATACGGCCTTGCATAGTCTTGTATCTCAGTCTTATTGAGCCAAGGAGGGAATGAAAAGTTCCTGTAGAGTTCAGACAGCTGATGGAACTGTCAGCCAGGGACCCAGACAAAAGACACGCACACCACTGCTTCCTCTGCAGCTCTTGGATGTGCTCATATGTGTTGCGGGAGTACTGATCACACCATGAACCCCAATAATACATTATTTACTGGAAAGAACTGTTTCTAGTCATGTCATGGTTTAGCCCTATCACATGCCCTTAAAAGATTAAATAAAATCAACCAGAGAGGTGGGGCAAGCAACTAGTTGACAGAAAAAAAATTGTAGAGAGTGGGAAGAAGTCAGGAAGTCGGATAGGAAGACACACAGGAAGTAGGAGGGAGGGACTTTGGGTTTGGTGGCCCTTTTTTGGTTTGAGAAGGCAGAGATAATCGCTCTTTTTAGAAGGGGGTGAAGGAGGAAGAAGATGCATGCTGAGCAAGCAGGTCTTCACCCCAGCATCTAGTCCCCAGGTCTTTTGTGGTAAAATAGAACAATAGAGACTTTTTTTTAATGGTGGCAGTAGCAGAGGCAACAGTGGAGAGACATAGGTAAAATCCCCGCCAGGCCTCTACCTGAGCAGCAGGGCAACAGCAGGAGAACCACAGTCAGTAGCTGAGACAGCAGTAGATTCAGGTGAAGCTGCTGTGCTAATGGTAACAAAACACATGTGCATCATTTCAAACACATGCATGAATATCGGTAACAAAACACATATGCATTATCTCATACTCATGCATGAATATTGGTAACAAAACACATATGCATCATCTCATATTCATGCATGAATATCGATAACAAAACACATGCA
>JAQHUG010000299.1:853123-869394 GCA_028555095.1 Dicrostonyx torquatus
AAAAAATATACAACAATGTATTGCTTTAGGCACTTGGATCATACTGAAAGTCAGTCATGTTTATTTAAAACTTGGCTATTATGGTAGGATGATTTCTGCTTTTGGTGACTTAGATTGCTATGAACAGCTTTTTCCTGTGATGGTTTTTGCTTTGCAGGGCTTTGTGTCCTCAAGGAGACTGCCCCCTGTTCTGCAGTCTACAACCAGGCACCAGGGAAGTCCGCGCATTGGGGTGGAGATGCTACTGATCTGGAGTATACCAGAAAGATAAGGTAATTAAAGCAGAATAAAGCCTTTGCGTTGCAGTTCTGGGAAAGCTTGTACTTGCGACTGTATAGACAAGCTAGGCTAGTTTTGAGTGTCTTCAGCACATCTTAACTTCCAGTTCTCTGAATGAATTGTGCTTTATTTTTCATAGTTATCAAAATAGGATCATTGTTTACAAACAATAAAGGGAAGGTGAAAACATATTAAGCAGAAACCAATTATAATTGAGAGTTGCTATATTGGCTTGATTATAGTCAGAACATTTTATTGAGACCACCAGCTCACCAAATAACCATACAGAGCCTTTATTAATTATAAATGCTTGACCAATAGCTTAGGTTTGTTGTAGCATGAATTTTAATTGGTCTTAATAATAAAAACCTGGAGTCAAATATAGGGGTAAAAGCTAAAAGATCAGAGAAGCAGAGCAGCCAGTCACTAGTTCTTACCTCTACTGAATCCTCAGACTGAAAGGGTGATCCTGCCTCTAGGAATCTTCAGACTGAAAACGCTGAGTCCCTTTCTCCTTCTGCCTTGTATGCCTCTTTCCACTCAGCCATATCCCTTCCTGTCTCTACCTCTTTAGTGCTGGGATTAAAGGCACATGACTCCCAAGTACTGGTATTAAAACACAGTCACCTGTTTTTGTTTCTGTTTTAGATTGGATCAATCTTGGGCAGCCCAGGGTGGCCTTGAACTCACAGAGATCCATCTGCCTCTGCCTGGAATTGAAGGTGTGTGTCACCACTACCTGGCGTCTATGTTTAACTAGTGGCTAGCTCCACACTGACCTTCAGGCAAGCTTTATTTGTTAGATCACAAACAAAATATCACCACATTTTATTACTCTCACAACTTAATTACCCCCTATTTCTTATCTATGCTCTACCACGTGGCGGTACCTTTTTTCAGCACAGTATGTTCATCTGCTTCTTCTGTGTCTGACTGGTGACTCTGCCCTCCTCCTTCCCAGCATTCTTTCAGTCTGGCTCACTTACCTAACTTCTTCCTGCCTACCTATTGGCCAGTCATCTCTTTATTAACAATGAGAGCAACACATCTTCATAGTGTACAAAGGGATTATTCCAAAGCAATGGATTATTACCAAAAAAATTGGGTTAGGTCACATAAATTTAGCTCTGAAGAGAAACTTGGAAGCTTATTCTAGATAAACCCCTCTCAACCACTTTTGAGACAGAATTGAAGTCTCCTACTCCAGGGTATTTGCTGTACTTGATAATGAACCTTTTTCTTCTGTGTGCTTTAGAATGCCAGCCCTCTGCTTGGAAGGAACTAGTGTCACTGACTATGTCCTCCAGGGATCAAGTCTCTGTTGTGACTGACACAGGGTGAATTATCCACAGTCCTGTGGTTTCCATACTTTGGCATGCATCCGAGTTACACAGGGGCTTTGAAAAACACAAATTGCTGTCTTCTCCATGTCCAGGTTCTGGTACAGTAGATCTGGATTAAAGACCACAAAATTATATCTCTAATGATTCCTCAGTCTCTAACAATAGTTAGTGCTTTGGTCTGGCAACTAAAATTTGAAACCATGGAGTCACAGAGGAACAAGATTATGTGATAAGTTTTGGACAGGTAGAAATATTTTTCTAGGATCTGTCAGATGAGCACCTGGATAAAGAATGGAGTTGAGTGGAGTGGGCTGAGGTGGGGATATGAATGTGGGTACTTTCTCCATATAGTACTTGAAATTGAAATGTGAAAGGCGTTATCAGAAGAGAGAAAACAGGAAGTTAGGGCTGGTGAGATGAGTTAGTGTGCAGAGGTACCTGAGTTCCATCTCCTGGATCCACACGGTAGAAAGAGAGACATGATTCCTCCAGATTGTTCTGTGACCTCCACACACATGTAATGGCACATACTACTGTTAGCAGTTTCCTCCATGATTGAAACATTCAATCCTGCAAGGATGCTCCTTAGGACAGGATGTAGACAACTCAAAAGAGCTCCAGGAAGTCCCTGAAACTGACCAGATTCACTAGGCTCTTTCTACAAGAGTATATAACGACTACTGAGAGTCATTCTCAGACAGGCTGAGCTGAAAAGAGGCCTGAGACAACAGTGGCCTGGAAGAAGCTGGGGCCAGGCAAACTGGAAGAAACCAAGACCAGCCAAAGCCAAGGCACCTGGGAAAGGCTCGGACTGACCGAGCCTTCTGGAAAGGACACTTGCTGTTGAGTTGCCACCAGCTGTGCAGTGTGTTCCAGGTTCCCAGATTTTGTGAGCTGGTGACCCTCATGCTAGGGTAAGCTTTGGTGATGCAGTTGTCTTTGAGTTATGTCTGTTCCTTTGAGTAACCCCTCGCTCATATTCCTCTTAAGTTACCCCAATACAACTCATTGGTTCACCAAGTTGAATTTTGGTGACATCTGTACTTTGGTGCCATCTGGGGTGAGTAGCCTGTCATACAACGTATATACACAGACACAGACACAGACACACACACACACACAAATAAATAAATCAGTGCAATATAAAAGAAAGGAAAAGAACACCTTAATAAACTTTCATGTATGTGGTGACAGGATTGGTGGGACTACAAAGGGGACAGTGAAGAGAGAGACACAGGAGGGAATGAGAAGAGACTTGCAGTAGGACAGCTAAGAATATAAATTTCTAGGATGTGTTATGGGTCTAGTAGTGATAGGAGATAGAAGGGACATATAGGGAAGTTTTTATATTCTATATTATGTCAGGGACCGTTGCCCCGACATAGAAGTTGATGTTCTTCCCCAAATGTGTGCTCGGAGATGCGCAGAAAGAAACAAGCCTTCACACCATCACAGTTTAAAAAGGCCTTGTATTTATTCTATTTGCCTAAAATCCTCCTGCTCCCTAAGGCTTTCTTATAACCATTTCTTCTCCCTTATTCCTTGCTATTTCTTTCTCTCTTCAGCTATATTTCCTCTTCCCCTATTTCTCGTCCTGTCTCTCTGTAAAACTCTCTCCTTCCCGACTGCTCCTTGCCCTTTTTCCTTTGCTCTCCTCCCTTCGGGTCTCCTTTGATTCTAACTTCTCTTCCTGCCTTGTTCTCAGCATCCGCCCTTGCATTCGCACCTCAGCCAGGAGAGATAGCTGCCTTCCTGGGGCAATCTACAAATGAATCAGAAGCTGGAGCCAAAACTTTTGCTATTGTTTTTCTAAATAGTTGCCTTCCACAGCAAGCCTGCAAGGCGTCCTTGGTCTGGCAGGTATCATAGACCACAATATTATAAAGGTCACTGTATTCAATATTGTAAAAAGGAAACTGTGTATAAATATTATTAGCAGATTAACATGTCTATGGGGGGAATCCTCTTTCCCTCTGGGCCTGTGGTCACCAGGCTGAGTGGGTAAAAGGCAGTAGCAGAGATAGAAAGCTTTCCCTGCAGTCCATGAAACAGTCCTCTGGGAGACAGACCTCAGTGAATCAGCTGAACTCTATTTCAGAGTATAAGGAATATATAAGATTGGGGACCTGGGACAAACCCTGGTTCACATTAAGTGACACACTCCTATCAAGGCTCCCAGCACAAGTCTTAGTTATCATGTGTGCAGCCAGGGAGCTTTCTAGCAGGGATCTATGTCAGGGTACAAGCTAAAAGGCTTCTGGTTTAGGGACAGCTTTCAGATAAGGTTAGGGACATTCTACAGATAAGGGCAGGTAGAGGAAGGAAGTTCTGCTGGAGGGAACCCGTGTTGATGAGCTATTGAGATAAGCTTCTAAGCCACAAGGAGACTGTGACCTCTGCCAATCAGTAAAAGTCTTGCAACAAATGTCCACATTGCTAATGATTTGCTCTTAGTTAACCACTTGTATTTGTTATTTTATTCTGATGTGAGAAAACACCCAGACAGGAGTAACTTAAAGGAAAAAAGTTTATTTCGACCCTCAGTTTCAGGATACAGTCTATCATGATGGGAAGTCGTGGTGCCAGGACCCTGGGGGAGCTAGTCACGCTGTGCCCACAGTCAGAAAATGGGAAATGATGAAAGCACTCAGACCATTTTCTTCATCTTACATAGTCCAGGATCCCTTTCCCAGGAATGATACCACCCGGAATGGGTGGGTCTTCTACCTCCATCACCTAACCAATAGAATCTCCTACAGTCATGGCCTCTGGTCTACCTGGTGAAAAGTTGGTACCAACAGACACTTACTAGACTCAGAGTTTCAAGAGTGCCTGAGCCAAAACATCTACAGGGTGAAGAGAGCAAGCAGTGGTCCTGAGAGAAGCACAGCAGGGGCCCCAAGCCTCAACATATGGCTGTCTGTGCCAGCTCTGGGAGGATTGGCTGTCTTTGACCTCAGCTTGGTTTCCCTATGTGATCTGCTGCTAAGGGAGATGGAAGACAGTTTTCTAGGGCATCAGCCCTTTGCCTTCTCAGATTTCCTGTTCTCTAAATAAAGTGTGGCTTAAGGATTCGGTTCTTGTGTCTGCTCATTGACCTCCACAGTGGCGGTTAGCATTATCTGGTCTTCTAATCACAACAGGGTGATGAGATTTTAAAATGCCCAATCAATTTGATTTTTACAGAGTCGTTGATAGACTTCTGAAGAGCTGTTTTGGCATAACAGGGCAGGCTAAAGTAACATTATGGTGCATGAGAGGTAGAAAGTAAGACCGAGACTATGGATTGTGTGTTTCTTTGTATGTGTGTGTATGTGTATGTGTGTGTGTGAGAGAGAAAGCATGCACATAAACATACAACAGCACAAGTTTGGAGGTAAGAAAACAACTTCTAATGGTGGTCCTTACCTTATACCTTGTTTGAGAAAGGGCTTCTTCCTCGCAGCTACAGGTGGTATGGGGCAATGGTCTGTATTCAGTCAATTATATTTTAAATAAGCGCTGATTGGCCAGTAGCCAGGCAGGAAGTGTAGGTGGGACAACCAGATAGGAAGTAGAGGTGGGTCCATGAGAACAGGAGAATTCTGGGAAGAAGGAAGTTCCTTCCACAGTCCTAACCCAGCCACAATAGAGGCAAGATGTGACTCCCTAGCCGAAAAAGGTACTGAGCCATGTGGCTAACATAGACAAGAATAGTGGGCTAACATAAGTTGTAAGAGTTAATAAGAAGCATGAGCTAATGAGCCAATCAGTTTATAGTCAATGTAGACCTCTGTGTGATTTCTTTGGTACTTAATACATGGGAACCGGGCAGGACAGAGAAACCCTGACAACAAGCTACTGGCTCATGAACTCTGGGAATTTTCTTGTTTCAAATCTCTTAGTGGAAATGTTGGGACCACACATGCCTGTGCCATCATGTCTAGCTTTAATGGTTCTGGATATTTGAACTCAGGTCCTCACATTTGCCTTGTTCATCAAGTTCTTTACCTACTGAGCCATCTCCTCAGTTCAGAAGTTTGGTTCTAATGAGGCAAAGGTGAGAACAGGAGGTATATTACTAGATGACCCAAGATCCAAGAAATTTCATTTATTTTATGATTTGTAATTGGAACATGTTTATAAACTAGTAAATGGGCCCTGAGAGTGAGGGGATTTATACAAGCTGTGAAAAGAGAAAAATCCACATCTCTAAGTTTTGTGAGGGAAAGAATCTAAAGTCTTAGTACATGAATGAAGATTAGAGATGGGACGAATCTCAAATCCATGTAGCAAAGTGGCAAAGCTGCTATAAAAACAACCCTTTCAATAACTTGGGAGAAATATCACATAATCTAATGGTACTTGGCTTTAAGCATCTACGTGAGAAACAGAATATTAGGAACCAATGTGAGCTGCTATTAGTTGCTTTTGCAAGGTGTTATTAGAGAGATATTAACTCAGAGAAACAATTGTTGTGTAGGCAAACAGGAATGTAAAGTAGAGAATGTTTGGATAAGGGTAGGGATTGGGAAAGATGGGTGTGTGGGTTGTAGCTTCTGCTAAGACCCTTGCCCTACACTTCTCTAGGGGTCTAGCTGCTGTGGCCTGATGCATGCACATTTCCTGAGGCTAGGCAAGGATCCCTAGACCTTTTGCTTTCCTGCAGAGTATGATTCTCCTTAGATGCGGAATTCTTTAGTACAAGCATTTACTTCACCGAAAGGCATACAAGGTCCACCTCTCATCTTTAGTCACTGTCCTTCAGAGTTAGCCCTCCCACCTTGTTCAGTACTGGCCAAGATCACCTCTTCTGTGATTCTCATAGCCTGTCCCCTAAAAATGTTTTGTGTTAAGTCCCATCTAGATAGTTGAGGCACTCTAATTAACTGGACACACTGGGGAACGTCTGCAATCTTAGCTGCTTGGGGCACTGACAAAGAAAGATGTATATCTGAAGCGAGTCTGGGCAACATAACAATTAATGTCCTCATTTGGTGAAAGTAATAGAAAAACTCAGGACCTCATTCATCAATGCATTTTAAAACATTTAATGAAAACTCATTCTACAGTATCAAATTTAATGAATATCTAAGGCCCAAGACATCTTGATGTTCCTTCACTAGTGGGTTAAACAAGAGAACAATTTTATTTTATTTTTATTTATTTTTATTTATTTATTTGGCTTCTTTGAGACAAGGTTTCTCTGTAGCTTTGGAGCCTGTCCCAGAACTAGCTCTTGTAGACCAGGTTGGCCTCAAATTTACAGAGATCTGCCTGCTTCTGCCTCTCAAGTGCTGGGATTAATGGCGTGCACTACCACTGCCTGTTTTAGAGATCAATTTTAAATTAGGGACTGGAGCAGGGCGGTGGTGGCACATGCCTTTAATCCCAGCACTTGGGAGGCAGAGGCAAGCGGATCTCTGTGAGTTCGAGACCAGCCTGGTCTACAAGAGCTAATTCCAGGACAAGTACCAAAACTACAGAGAAATCTTGTCTTGAAAAAACAACAAACAAAATAAATAAATGAAAAATAAATTAGGAACTGGGGGTGGGGTGGGGATGGAGAGATGACTTAGGGGTTAAGAACATTGGCTGTTCCTACAGAAGATCCGGGTTCAATTCCCAGCACTCAAATGGCTGCTCACAACTGTTTGTAATTTCAGTTCCAGAGGACCCAGCACCCATGACAAAACACCAATGCACATAAAAAAAAAATGAGAAACTGGCATTTAGTGTTTGAGATGAACGGAAGGTATTCATGATTACACATGAGTGGTAAAGTATGTGTTTTGGTACACTAAACCCTGGATTCCATCTCAGCACATTAGAAACAAATAGTTCCAATAACAAGATGTCTTAGTTGTTCCATTATCCTCTTGCCAGCAGATCTCAAATTATAACAATCTGAAAATTCTCAAGATCTGCTGGAGGTGCATTGAAAACTTAACTGCTAGGAAAATTCACAAAATACCTCATTTTTCTTTTTAGCTTGCAACAAGATAAAAAAGAACCCAGAATGATATAAATGCAATGCTTTATCAGAATGGAAATTATACGTTATTGTTTGGTGAGAGCCATTAGCACTGCCTGCCTTCTCCTTGGTTTCTATTAATTTTTTTTTGCTGTTGCTAAATAATAAAAAAATCTCTCCCATGTTAATTATGCATAACTATATCACCCAAAGCAGTGGTAAAATTTTCAAACTAGTCAAATAAACAACTAATGCTTTTGATGGGTATCACGGTTCATCATCCCAAACTGTATACACCACGTTGGCATTATTGATTATTTAAAGGGAAAGGCAACGGAGAAAGAGCAGATAAAGAAGGGTTCTATGTTCTGCCATCTGCCTAGCAGGAGAGGCATAAATCTGTCCCCTCTCCTGTACCCAGATGAGAACAAAGACATGTATCACTGGAGACTGGAGAACCATACTCCAGTGACTCTGCACAGATAGATCTTACTAGAAATAACAGCTGTCTTTGGGTATTTCCTAGTCACTGTGATCTGGTGTAAATCCCTTAAAGTTCCAACCCCCCTTTTTTTGTCTACTACTCTAAAATGTTCTATTCTTTGTTAAAATGATATAAGTCTTGATGTTCAATTGTTTCTTTAGATTCTTAATTTCTGTGAAACCTCTGTGGAAACAAAACTATCCCAGTCTTGCTGGGTGTTTTCTTTTGTCAAGTTGACACATGCCAAAATCATCTTGGAAAAGGAAACTTCAATCAAGAAAAGAGACTTGCCTACAGGCCAGTGTGATGGAGGTATTTTTTCAGTGGAGTTTCACTCCTCCCAGATGACTCTCATTTTGTGTAAGTTGACAAGGGACATCTGTCTTAGTTTGCTTCCTAATGCTGTGATAAAACAGCATGACCGAGAAAACTTATAGAAGAGAGTTTATTTCGATTTTTGATTCCAGGGGCTTAGATCCATGATGGCAGAGGGGAGGAGGCATGGTGGCTGTAGTTATGGAGTTAGAAGTTAAGAAGTTACTTTTTTTGTTTGTTTGTTTTTGGTTTTCTGAGACAGGGTTTCTCTGTAGCTTTGGAACCTGTCCTGGAACTAACTAGCCTTTGTAGACCAGGTTGGCCTTGAGCGCACAGAGATCTATCTGCCCAACCTCTGCTTCCCAAGTGCTAGAATTAAAGGTGTGCACCACCCCCACCCGGCCTGAGTTTACATTTTGAACCACAAGTAGAAGGCAGAGAGGGTGAATTAGCAACGTGAGTCTTTAAACTTTCAAAACTTGACCTCAAATTCACATTTCTTCCAACCAGGCCCTACATCCTGAGCATTCCCAAACAGTGCTATCAACTGGAGACCAAGTATTCAAATGTCTGAGACGGCCTCATTCAAACCATCACACTGTCAATAGAATTTGCGTGACTTTTATTTTGTCAAATATGAATTCTGTCAGCTTACTCTAGTCTTTGGTTGTTAATCTGAGAAGGTAAAGGAAAAGTTACTTTAAGATAAAGCCAGGCATAGCAGAACATACGTTTAATCCCAGCCCTAAGGTCTCTGTGAGTTCAAGGCGTCCTGGTCTATACAACAAATTACAGGTCAGCTAGGGCTACACATTGAAACCCTGTCTCAAGAAAAGGTTACTTTAGGAAGTAAAATAATTTTTATCTTCTTTTTGCCCACAGAAGTTATGTCTATACTCTTCTTTTGCTTATAATTCTAGTGAATAAGAATTTTTCTATTTGATGAAGGGGGTTTAGAAGAGAAAAAACACTCACATGGAGACCCTCCCTGTGTGTGTGTGTGTGTGTGTGTGTGTGTGTGTGTGTGTGTGTGTCTATCTGTCTTGGTGAACCAGTGACTTTATTGAGGCTACTTATAAAAATAGATGACTCAAATGTTGCTGTATCACCAAAGATCACCTGTATCACAACGATGGAACTTGGAGTGGACCTTGCAGGCAGATCAACAGGTCAGAGTATTCTCTGCTCAGCAACCTTTAGTGCTTGTATAACCTTGAGGAGGAAGATGCCTTGTGAACCTGGCTTCAGAAACTTCCTAAAACTTGAGTTGTTTACTCCCAAGACTTAATGAGTCTCTATTTAAAACTTCCCCTGGTGTAAGAGGTCCTTCTGTTTGTGTGTTGCTTTCATTGGTTAATAAATAAACTGCCTTGGCCAAGCTGACAAAGAACGTAGGTAGGTGGGGAAGACAGAACTGAATGCTGGAAGGAAGAAAGCAGATTAAGAGAGAGCCACCATGGAGCCGCCAGAGTCAGACATGCTGAATCTTTCCTGGTAAGCCACGATGTCGTGGTAAACACAGATTAATAGAAATGGGTTAAATCAAGATGTGAGAGTTAGCCAATAAGAGCAAATGGGCTAAGCAGTGTTTTAATTAATACAATTTAATTTCTGTGTGGTTATTTTGGGGGCCAAGCTAGCCGGGTGGTTGGGACAAACAAGCAGCCTCTCCCTACAACATTCCCCAATTTTAATGAGCCTCCCTCAAGGATTAAATGTTTGAACTTGGAAGAAATTGATGCACAATAACAGGCTATGAAGATAGAAATGAGGCTATCTTTGGGGAAGGGGTTTGAAAGGATGAGGAGACAAGAAAAGTTAATGGAGAACAAAACTACCACATTTTCCATGTGGAATCTCAATTTCTCTCTCTCCCTCCCTCCCTCTTCCATGTGTGTACAAGACACAAAAGCAGAAGGTAGACTTTGCAGTAAGAAGGAGAATAGGGGAGAGGAAGACAAAACAGGGTAAAGAGCAAGAAAATGTTATAATATATCTCATTGTATTGTAGGCCAGATAAAAACTAAAGAGTAATAATAAACCAATAATAATAACAATAATAAATAATAATAATCATGAGAAAGTGAGTTCACCTCTGCCCTTCTCATTGGTGAGACATATTACTTAAACGTATTTAAGTAATCAAGTTTGAAGGAACATTGATGATACTCATTATAATCTCAATAACATTTTTCTGTGCAACAGAGAAATTTCCTATTAATAACGCATTCTCCTCTGATATAAAACTGTCCTTGGAAGCAGAATCTAACCGAAGTGAATATGCGAGTTTGAGTGTGGTGCCAACTCATGCTGAGATTCAGAGAAGTAAAGAGACTATACGAGAATCAAGCTCTATCTGAAAGCTCTATTTTCAGGTAGAGAAAGGATTTCAGGAGCTCAAAACTTCTCATTTCAAGACAATTTTATTCTATTTTATGACACAGCAACATATTTTTGGGTAGTGTATTTAAATTTTTTTAAAAAGGACCTTTTAAACAGTATAAAGATGTGTTAAATTTTAAAAATATCTAGAGCATTGTTTTTTCTCTCTTCTTCTTCTTCTTCTTCTTCTTCTTCTTCTTCTTCTTCTTCTTCTTCTTCTTCTTCTTCTTCTTCTTCTTCTTCTTCTTCTTTAAAAAAAAGTCAGTGAAAGAAATTAATCCCCTGGGGGTGAGAAGTAGGTGGTGGGTAGTGGACTGTAGCTCAGTTGCACAACACCCTCTTAGCATGCATGAGACCCTGAATTTGACCCCTAGGGTTATCGAAACCAACCAGTGAACTAATTGCATCCTGGTACCCCTAAATCTCTCTAGATAACTAACAATAATAATATTGAACCCTAAATGTATGTTATTTCTAGTGGATCTTGGGTAATATGGAGCTTTGTGGTCATGAATTCCCTTCAGGAAACCTTTTCAGGCACAGGGGTTAAAAGTGATATCAAGAGTGTCTCTCATTGGTCCAGTCCATGGTACCCTGTGGAAGGTGATGGAAGAGGAGGCTGACAACCAATGGAGCACACATATGCATTAAATAAAAATGCAATTAACTTGTAATAACTCTTATTTTTCCTGTTTGCAATCTTCTACACTTTGATTTTTAGTCAGTTGTCACTAAAACCTTAGCAGGTTGTCATTATTTGAAATGGTTTTTATTGTTGTTTTTTTACTTACATTATGACTCCCCAGGTTGGCTTATTTGAGTGTCTGATGGGGCTTAGGTGCATTTTATTTATTTACTAAACTAGCAAGAGACAGTCTAGAGAGAGTATCTTTTTCTACTCCATTGTGCACTGATGGAGATGAGAAAAATAAAAGATGGGCTGAAACGAACTAAGCATGGTCTAATGTGGTCTCACCAACATGAAATCCTCCGTGCCTCCCCTATCACGATGAGCGGAGACCCCTTCAAGCTGGGAGCCAAAATAAATATCACATCCATTTAGATTTATTTTTTCTCTCTCTCTCTGTGTATGCATGTGTGTTCACTGTGCCACTTTTATGTGGGTCCCTGCAGAGGCCAGGAGATGGTGTCTGGTCCTCTGAGCTGTAGGGACGGTGACTGTGACCTGCCCCATATGGGTGATGGTATATACACTCTGGTCCTCTGGAAGACCCTGGCTTCTCTTAAGTCATTTCTTTTAGGCATCTTGTCATAGTGGCCAGAAATGTAACGAATGCCATGTTTTCATTAATCAATGCAGCAGGTTTTCTACAGTGGCCTTGAAGCAGTGTCCTTGGTGCATCACCAGTAGCATCTTCCTGATGATGGCAGATGGCAATCTAATTTTAAGTTGGTCTGGAAAGGGGTATTTTCCTCCCTCTTGGCTGTGGTGAGGATCCTGGGGAGACAAGGCCCCATAGATTGCTAATTCTGAAAGGCTGGATTTCTCGTGGAATCTTAATTGGAAGAATTGGGAATAATGACTGTAAGTTGACCCATGAATAATTTCCACAGCAGTTGTTATTGCTAGAGATGGCCAAGTCTCTGGCTTCTATAGCTGATGGGTCTCATAAATCTAGACTTTTCCCGGGTGCCTTATCTTGGTTCTATGCTGTGAAGACCCCTTGTTCCCCTGCTGCCACAAGGCCCCTAAACATTCTTGGATAACTGCTATTTTATATTTATGTTTCCTTGAGGACTCTGAGGAGCCAGTAACAGCATCTGCTCCCACGGTTTTTATGACATTAAAGTCTGAGGTCCTCTCAGAACTGTATGATGTATGGCGGGCGCTGCTTATCCACTGCATTTTAATCAGGTCCTCGTCTCTGCGGCTGAGGCTGTGTTTTCTGCACCGAGACACTGACAGAGGCCCTCATCAGCCGTGTTCATAAATTCCTGAGAAATTAGTTTACGGTTATTAAATAGCACCTTATATTTTTTGTAGCCAGGTAGATTTCTCTCACAAGGTGAAGATGGGCTATTTGCTTAAGAAGGACAGACTAAGTGGGCCTTGCTGTTTGATAGAACACAGGATGATGCTTGGGCAGTACCTCTGTGCATGTTCATCCGTTCTCAGATAAGAAGACATTCATCTGGCATGTTGCTCCACCACATAAGAGAGTTTTAGATAAAAAGCAATTCTGTAGATACAAGCTGTGCTTTGGAACAGTTGTTCTATGAGAATTTTATTTCTGAAATGGCATTGATGACCTGGCACTAAGGGACTTCTTATGCTGTCATTTCACCATACTAAGGAAAGAAGTCATGGAAGCAAATGATTTAAGTAATGCATTTTTCAGCTCTCACTATTCTGCCCAATGACCACCGTCCGTGTGTTGTTGCTAAGGAGGTTTTTGTCATTTCTGTTGGTTGTTGTTTTATTTTTTAGAGACTGGATCTTGCCATGTTGCCCAGGATGGTCTTGAACTCCGAATCTACCTGGTGTTGCCTTCTGAGTTCTGAGATCACAGGTATGTACACCAAATCCAGATAAGCTGTGTTTTTATATAATAAAGGAATTTTCCAGTGTCCATCGTAGAATTTACCCAAGGGTAATATTGTCTTATTCTTTGCACAGAGCTCCAGTTCGGAAATTGCCAGTGAGTTTAAGTTAAAAAAGAAAAAGATAATGTGAACTTGGAGTCCAATAGCTTCATGATGCAGATTAAATAAAGTTTCCTTATTGCAGGTTTTCAAAACCTGTAGAATGTTATTGTAGATTCTAGTCTCCAGGAGGCAATTACATTGTTCTCTCAAGATGCTTTGATCGCAAATTCATTTTTTTTTCCAAGACAGGGTTTCTCAGTGTAGCCCTGGCTGTTCTGGAACTCAGTCTGTAGACCAGGCTGGCCTCTAACCTAGAGATCCACCTGCCTCTGCCTCCAGAGTGCAACCATCACCTGGTCATATGTGGTTTTTTTGCTCCTCTCATGGGTTGCTCCATGGGGGAGGGGGGAGGGAGACAGAGTCACAGTGTGTTTCCCTGGGAAGCAGAATGTGGAGACCAGCATCAAGATGCATATCTGGTTTGAGGTGTATGTTCACTGGCAAATATGTGTACATTACCCAGTCAGCTAAGGCCTGTTGAGTTACTGACCAATGAGTCCAAATGAAGTGCAACCCGTGTTATGTGAAGGGTGGGGGGCGGGGAACGAGGGGTGGGTCAGTACATCTAGGCAGTGTGTCTGCAGACAAAGGGCAGGAAGCAGGCAACGCCCTGGGCTTTGGCACCAAATTAGAGGGTTGGCAGTTAGTTGGGACTACATTTTGAGTCAAGGACTGAGGTCTGCTCAAGCAGCTACAGGAGGTGTTGGTGCTTCTCACAGTCCCCATCCCTTAGTGACACCATCTGAACAGACTGAGCCTCCACAGCCACAAACCCATCTTTAATGTATTATTTTGTTGAACTCATACTTGATTAAACGTAGTTGCACAGGTGCTGATCTCCCATGTTCCAGTGGGACCTGTTTTTTTAGGACCTAGAGGAGAAACTGGTATGTCTGAGATGACACACGTGGAGGCTCAGCTCTGACACCAGACCTCCTCATGTCTTCACGATTCTGTCCATGTTTTCATTTCAGCTTCATTTGGTTATGGCTTCCTTACATGGTGACTGGAGAAGTTCCTCCAGTCTTATTTTTTAAAAAATTATCCAATTAAAAATAAAGTGATTTATAAAATTATTTGTTTTTCCGTGTATGTGTGTGTAGAGGTCAACACTGGTTGCCTTTCTCAATTGTTCTCCAACATATTTACTCTTCTCTCCTATATTGCATCCCGACTCAGCGGCCCCTCCCTCCTCCCCTCCCAGCCCCTCCCCACAGTCCTGCTGCTTTTCCGTTTTTTTTTTTTGAGATGATCTTTTCCAGCTGAACCTGGAGCTTGTTGATTGGCTAGTCTGGTTATCCAGTAAGCTCAAGAGGTCCCCCTGTCATCACTGCCCTAGTGCTGGGATTGCAGGTGCACATTTGCATGGTACATCCAGTGATGTGTTTAAAGTGACTGTAGGGCATGCAAATTCACACATGTATGACAAGCACTTCATTGACGAATTTGCCCAGACTTCTGTATTTTCTAATAGCATTCTTTGTATCTCTGTATATTTCTTTTTATACTGTTTTTGCTTTGATTTTTATATTGCTTTGCTTTATCTTTTATTTTTGCATTCTTTTGGAGATGAAGGCGGGTCTTGCTCAAACTCTTCCTGACTTGTCCTCTCAAATGCTGGGGTCATATGTGTGTACCACTGTGCCTGACCACAACTTTGTAAATTGTGAGTTTATATATGACTGTCCATATTTCCTGTCCCTACATTTTCATGGTGTCCTCCATTGTTTTTCCTCATAATGTAATTTCTCATTTTAACCATTATAGATTTATATTATTATAAGACAAAACCCCCCAGAACTTTTAATAGTAGAATTTTAAAATATAAACTTTAATTTTTATCTTTTTTTTTGAGTCCTGGAGATCAAACCTAGAACTTCATAAACTTCATGAAAATATTTCATCCAAACTACTACTTCTTCTTCTTCTTCTTCTTCTTCTTCTTCTTCTTCTTCTTCTTCTTCTTCTTCTTCTTCTTCTTCTTCTTCTTCCTCCTCCTCTTCTTCCTCCTCCTCCTCCTCCTTCTTCCTCTTCTTTTCTTCTCCTTCTTTTCTTTTCCTTCTCTTCTTCCTCTTCATCTTCTTCTCCTCTTTTTTTTTTAGCATATGTCACTGTGTTGGCTAATTTTATGTCAACTTGAAACTCTAGCCAATTAGCCAGAGTCATTTGAGAGGGGAACCCAATTAAGATAATGCCTCCATAAGATGGGGCTGTAGGCAAGCTTGTAGAACATTTTCTTAATTAGTGATTGATGGGGGAGGTCTCAGACCATTGTGGGTGGTGCCATACCTAGGCTGGTGGTCCTGGGTTCTATAAGAAAGCAGGTTGAGCAAGCCATATGGAGCAAGTCAGCACCCATCCATGGCCTATGCATCAGCGCCTGTCTTGAGGTTTCTGCCCTGTGCCTTTGTTCCATGATGTACAATGATGTCAAATATAAGCCAAATAAACCCTTTCCTTTCTAAGTCGCTCTTGGTCATAGTGTTTCATCTTAATAATAGTAACCCTAACTAAGACAAGTTGGTATCAGGATAGTGGGGTATTTCTGTGACAGATCAGACCATGTTGTTTTTGGGAGGATTACAGAAAGATTTTGGAACTTCGGGTTGGAAGAGACACTCAGTAAAGAGATGGGAAAGATAGGGTATGTGGTGAAGAAATGGTAAAGAAAGATAGGTTCTATAGATTCACTGAGGAAGAGAAAGACCCCCGGAGTGGGGAGACTCTCACTCAAGTCTCAGAATAACACGACCCCCCAGGAACTCACCAGAGACCATCCTTGCTGCATCACACGAGGTTTATTGACAGGACAGGAACCAGTGCACTGGGCCTGAAACTCATTTCCCAT
>JAQHUG010000299.1:880858-897610 GCA_028555095.1 Dicrostonyx torquatus
AAATTGATCTCTCCTAATTTGTACCTTTTGTGTTCTAATTTTCTGTAGACCTATTTTATCACCTAGGTTATTGACAGAATCCCCTCTCTGTATTTTTTCAGGAGTAGTTTGCTCCCTCTCTTTCTCCTGCTTTCTCCCCTCCATGGCCCAGTCTAGTTACCTCTGGCTGTCTTCTTTCTCTCATGTCTACAATAAACCTCCTCAATCCTACCTAGGAGCAGTCTTGTGTTACTATTAATTATAAATGCTAGTCTGATAGCTCTTACAACTTAAACTAACTCTTATTTCTTATCTATGCACTACCATGTAGCAGTACCTTTCTTCAGCACAGCATATTCATCTCCTGCTCCCTATGCTTCTAGCTGATGAAGTGTTTTTGTTGTCTGACGCTTCTGCCTAAGCTCTCTCTGCCTAGTTATTAACAATGAGAACTGACCGGTAATAACAGTGAGAGCAATAGTCACAGTGTGCAGAAGGATTCTTCCACAGAGTCATTCCCTTCTTAGTTTTTCATTTGGTATGAGATGCACTAACTACCTGTTTGTCTCAAACCACTCCATGAAGCAGATAGTCTGCCATACTGAAGCTTCCAGAAGATCTGGCCCCTGTTATTTCTAGGCCTTTGCTTTCTTAAAAGAGGGATGCAGAGAGGAGGGATGAGGAAAGGGAGAAAGAGATGTGTGGATTCACAATTTGGGCATTGTTAGCAGGAGGCAGAAACTGGGAGGTGGGACCTGGTTGGAGGACGTCTGCCACTAGAGCATGCATTAGTTACTACCTCTTTCTAATCTCCCCTCCCTCTTGGCAGCACGGAATGAGCAGCTTTGTTCTGTTGTGCATCTTTTACCATGATTATTTGAGCTCATATTAGGTCCAAAGCAATGGGGCCAGATTACCATGAATAAAACTCCTGGAAACTTGAGTCATGTCCTGCTTTCAGGTTGTTTACATCAGGTATTTTGCTACAGTGATGAAAAACTGACTAATATATACCAGGGGAGGGGCTAAGCCCAATTTTAAACCAATTGGTTGAATTTTGCCGGGTTGAAGCTAGCAGTATCACTATTCCCCTGAGAATGAGTATCAGAGAAGAAGTTCAATGTGTCATCCATTTTGCTACTGAGCCTTGCCATTGACTCTACTTAACTGCTTTGAGAGATTGCTAATATAATTTTCAGAGCAGCTGCAGTGGCTGCAAACTCCCTAGCATTGTATGAGGACTCGAATTTCTCCATGTCCTCTTATCAAGGTATTTTCTGAGCTTACGCAGTTCAGACGCCATAGAGCAGCAAGGCACTGGATCCATTTTTAGCACGTATGTGGTGTGAGATGCCTGTCCACATGCACATGCATACGTGCGTGTGCACACATACACAACCTCTCTCTTTTCCTTTGTAAGATAGAGACAGAAAGACAGAGCAATAGAACAAAGTATCACTGACTGGTTAGCTTCTTGTTTCCTTTCTCTTATTCGGATAAAGGCTGGAAGAGCTACGTTGTTGTGCCAACTGAAACTGGACTGTTTGGGTATGTTGGTCCATGTCTCTATTTCCTCGTTTCTCAAGTCAAACAAACAACTTTGTTTTAGCTGGCTGATTTAAAACTTCAACATGAGAGATTCTATTTGATGTTCAATAATATTTTTACTAGTGTCTAGTAACAAAAGCCTGGTCAAAAACAGTAGTATCATGTCAATTTAATTGAATAATTCTTACTTATTACCTGTTGTTTTTTCTTAACATGACCTTTAACAAATCTTATGTACCCTAAAGTTAACCCCAGACTCTATCTTGCAGCAGCCCATCTTGGAAAGTGTCCCTGCTCAGCCAGTCCAGGACGACACTCTCTCAGGATCCTTTCCCTGCCGTGGGAGTCTCACCCACCTTCTACTGCAAAGAGAACTAGAGGGACAAGCTCTGAGAGTGAAAAAGACTTATAAAGGAAAGAGAAGTAAGAACCATGGAGACAAGGTTCTGAGGAGCTAAAGTACAAGAAGGAGTCTGCAAAATCAACTCTGTCACTTCCATGGCTGCTTTGTGACATCCCCTCATAAATTCGCAGAAGAACGTATCTTATTGGATTCCTATGAAGATGAGCCATGGGACCAACATGAATTTCTCTGTGTGGAATAAGAAGGCAAGGTGTCAGAGTGGCTGGAGACTATTCTGTAGGTAGAATGAGACAAAGGATGTGATTGGCTGATAGAATTAAAACAGATCTAGTTTTTTTTTTTTTGAATGGGGGGGGGTAGAGGCATCTGAGACAGGATCTTACTCTGTAGCATGGGCTAGCTTGAACTTACTATGTAGCTCTGGCTCACCCCAAAGCCGTGTCAATTCTCCTGCCTCAGCCACTCAGGTGCTGGGATAACAAGCACAGTGAGCCACCAGTCCTGGCCCTTTAAAAGTGATTTTTATTTGAAGTTTGAGAGCATATGGTATTCAATGTAAATCTATCTTCCTACTCCTCCAAGAATCATCCAGCTTTTAAAAGAATGCCTAAGAAGAGTTCTTCTATTTTTTGAACAGCGAGTCCTGATATAGAAGCAGATGTAGGGGGAAGAAAATGGATCACCTCCAGGTGGGGTTCTGCTCACAAAGGAAAATACTGAGAAAAAATGACCAACTGGGGATGAATTTGTGGTGGGTATCAAATGCAGAACTTGGGTATATGTGGAAAGGGCTCTACCTTGAACTGTATCTTCTGTCCATCCACTTTATCTTTTGTAGCATTTTAAAGAGTATATATTGTTGGGTATTTGCATAGGCACTTTTTCCTTTTGGAGAAAAGCCTTGCAATTATCACTCTTGCAGTTCTCCTTCAATCATTATCGTCCTTAAAAGTACAAAGGTGATACTCACCTAAGCCGTCTTCCCAAAGTGTACCAACAGACTGTTTCATGTAATTACAGAGTGGTAGAATCAACCACTCTAAAAATCATCCTGGAGTGGTAGAGTACTGGAGAGATGACTGGAAGCGTTTCATCATCCCTTTGGGAACCTCTGGACTCCGTCCATCCCTGCAAGTCTTCTATTTCTGTAAGACTGTCTCTGCCACTCCTTCAACACCCTCCCTTCCTTTCAAGGGCAGGAGCACAAGCTGGGCATGAGCTCACACCTCTAATTCCAGTATTTGGGATGGTGAGATGAGAAAACTGTCATGAGGTGAAGCCTCAGAGACAGAGTGAGTGAATACAGGCCAACCTAGGCTACTTGTCTAAAAATAAATAATAAAAATGAAGATGGGGGCAGGGGAAGTCTTGAGATCATACTGATGAAGTTCTGTTCATTTCTACCACATACCATATCTGAGCGACTGACTCTGGACGAGGTACTTCTGCTCTTTCTTGTACCTCACCTGTAAATGGGCTGATGCTTCCTGAATGGGTATATGCCCCACAAGCAAATGTTACTAAAGTGTTAATAAATACATTCCACAAATACATTCACAATTTAATAGAAAACAAGGAAAATGTGGCATATATATATACAATGGGTACAATGGATTTTTTATTTTAGTCAACCATAAGAAAAATCAAAGTTGGTGCTTTTCAGGAGAAAGGGAGAGAGTTATATTAAATAGACAAAAGCAGTTTCAGCAAGACAAATATTACATGTTTTGCCTTATTTTGAGTCTTGGATTTTATATAGTTATATAAAAACCATATAGGTATGTTCAAGAAATAAATAACTGACAAATGGGATTGCATGAAATTGAAAAGCTTCTATAAAGTGAAGATATAACCTACAGAATAGGAGAAAATTCTCTGCCAGTTATACATCCAATAGGAGATTATATCTAAAATATATAAAGAACTCAAAAAGCTGAATATTACACACACACGCGCACACACACACACATCCCTCTCGAACCAAAACCAAACAACCCCCCCCCAAACAAAAAAAAACCCACAATAAATGGGTGTCTTAGCTAGGGTTATCACTGCTGTGATGAAACACCATGACCAAAGCAACTTGGGAAGGAAAGGGCTTATTTTGCATATGATTCCACATCACTGGTCATCACTGAAGGAAATCAGGAACTCAAACAAGATGGGGACCTGGAGGCAGCTGCTCATAAAGGGGCCATGGAAGAGGGCTGCTTACTGGTTTGCTCCTCATGGCTTGCCCAGTCAGCCCAGGATGGAACCACCCACAATGAGCTGGGCCCTCCCACATCAATCCCTAATTAAGAAAATGCTCTACAGGCTTGATACAGATCAGTCTTAATAGAAGCATTTTCTCAATTGGGGTTCTGTCCACTCAGATAACTATAGCTTGGTCAAGATGACATAGAACTAGCCAGCAGAATGGGGTAGTAAATTGAACAGGAAGTTTTGAAAAGACAAAATACAAATGGTCAATACACATATGAGAAAAATATTCAATGTCCTTAGCCACTAAAAAAAATACAAATTAAGGCAACAATGAAATTCATGTCACCCCAGGTGGAATGGCTGTCATTAAGAAACAAACAGTCAAGAGTTCTGAGAAGGATATGGAAGGAAAGGGAACCATCACACACTCCTGGTGAAAATGTACACAGTTTAACCACTATGGAAATCAGTGTGGCATTCCTCAAAATTAAAAAGTGGACTGCAATCTGACCCAGCTACACCCCTTCTGGGTGTGCACCTCAAGGACTCTAAGTCAACACATCACAGAGGTACTTGCACATGCTCAACACTATACACAGGTTCAACAGCACTATACAAAGCACTCAGCTTCTGTCATCAGCCTGAGTGTTTGTCAACAGATGGAAAGACGCGGTAAGTACACACAGTGGAGTTTCTTTCAGCCATAGTGAACCAAGTTATGTGATTAGTAGAAAAATGGTGAAACTGGTGATCAACATATGAACCAAAATAAGTCAGTAAAAAAGAGAGACATCACATTTTCTCCCTCTCGATTATATATGTGCACACACACACAAATACATACATTTGTATGTATGTATGACATGAAACAAGTGAGAGTCTCTATGAGAATAAAAGTAGTATGCAGCAGGAAGAGAGGAAAAAGGGGAAGAACGATTATGAATATGGTCTAAGTTCATCACATAGTTGTGGGAAAATATCCCTATAAAACCCATCATCATGTACAATAAAAATATGCCAATAAAAATGAAAGACATCTTTGAATTATGGATACATTTGGAAAAAAGAGAAAGAACTGAAAATAATTTGAAAGATGAGAGGCAGTTAGTTCTTCGTGTGGGGCGCGGGTGACCTGTGGTAGTTTATAATGTAACTGGACCCTGAAAAGCTCATATTATTAGGAGGTGTGGCCTTGTCGGAGTGGGTATGGCCTTGTTGGAGGAAGTATGTCACTGTGGGGGGTGGGCTTTGAGGTCTCATATATATCCAGGACATACCCAGTATCTCAGATGGCTTCCTGTTGCCTCTGATCAAGATGTAACCAGCGCCATGTCTGCCTGTATGCTGCCATGCTTCCCACTATAATTATAATGGATTGAACTCCTGAAACTGTAAGCGAGCCACCCCAATGAAATGTTTTCCTTATGAGTTGCTGTGGTTATGGTGTGTGCTCACAGCAATAGAAACCCTAATGATAGCTGGACGGTGGTGGCACACGCCTTTAATCCCAGCACTCGGGAGGCAGAGGCAGGCGGATCTTTTGTGAGTTCGAGACCAGCCAGTTCTACAAGAGCTAGTTCCAGGACAGGCTTCAAAGCCACAGAGAAACCCTGTCTCGAAAAACCAAAAAAATAAATAATAAAAAAAGAAACCCTAATGATGACATAACCCCAGACAATAATAAGAACACAATGAAAGTAAACCAAAAGCGCCAACAAAATAATATGAGAATGTTGAAGACAGTAAGAAAGAGTCCGGCTTCATGGTATAGTCCTTTGTCTCCAGCTCATAGGACCATGAGTTTGAGACTAGCCTGGGCTGTATGATGAAACTCTAGCTCATGTCTATATTTATCTCTCGATATATATTTGCTGCTCTTTCAGAGGACCTGGTGTCTGTTCAGTTCAGTTCTCAGTACCTACATGGTGGCTCACAAGCATCTGATCTCCAGTTTCAGGGAACTGATGCTTTCTTCCGACTTCCATAGGCATCAGGTATTGTACATGGTACACACACATGCAGGCAAAACACTCATGCACGTAAAACAAAATAAATCTAAACCAGTATATTTTTAAAAGATCTTTAAATATATTTAAATTATATTATATAATTAATTATATAAATTATTTTATATAATTAATATTATATAAACTAAATAAACAAAAGTTCAAAGCTTTTCTCCTTTTATATCTTAACTGATTAAAAAAACTACATAAGATAGTATTTTTCAATAACTGGGCCTATAACATATGCAAATATATTTTTTAAAAATAGGATGAAGGAGGAGGTGAAAGCAAAGCTGTAATAGAATAAAGAATGATACCAGATGGCAATTTAAATTCACAAGAACAAAGAAAGAATATAGGAAGTAGCAAATAAAAAAGTTAATAAAATAAATGCCATATATACTGTAATGATTTCTGTCCCTTTAAGAGAAGCCATGCCCACTCCCTTCCTGTCTGCAGGACGCTTACCCTTCTCTTCCTGTTTCTTCTCTCCAGAGAAGCAGCTGCTCTTCGTCTCTCCCCCCCCTTCTCCCCTTCCCCCTTTCTCCTCCATAATCCTAATCAATGTTCAACTTTACTCTGCATGGCGTGCCTATCCATGTCTCTGTCTCCTGCCTGCCCGCCACGTGTCTCCCTGCCCGGGACCAGCCACCACTGGGGACAGGCAGCCTCTCTGCCTGGGACTGGCTGCTCTTAGGGCCCGCCACCTGCCCACACCGCTCACTCACTGGGGACCAGCCAGTCGCCACATGGCTGGGGACCAGCCATCTTAGTTTGGGGACTTGCCGCATGGTCTCAACCCCGCAGCAAGTTGCCGGGACCCGCGATTAAAGAACAACATATACATTGTGAATTTTTTCTAGTGCAGTGGTTCTTAATCTAAGGGTAGCACCTCCCTTTGGCAAGCCGTTATCTCCAAAAATATTTTCATTATGATTCGTAACAGTAGCAAAATCACACTTAGGAAGTAGTAATAAAAATAATTTTATGCTTGGGGGTCACCACAACCTGATGAACTGTATTAAAGGTCACAGGATTAGGAAGGTTGAGACCCACTGTTCTACTATGTTATTTAAAGGCCATAAAAATAAACAAAGTAATAATTAGAAATTTATTTCAGTGCTTGTAACACATGTATATAATATACACAGCAATAATACTGCAGATGGGGAAAGAAATAGAGCAATGTTTTCAAAATCTCACTGAAATAATTGTAAGTTTGAAATAGATTCTGTCCAATTATGATGTACATAACAAGCTCCAGGGCAACAACTTAGAAACTAACTCAAAATCAGAGTGAAGAATTATAGGGTCACAGCATTACGAGGGTTGAGAACCACTACGAAGAATTTTCCTTGGGTTTTCAAATTCGTTAGCTCTGTCAGTGAGTTCAAGGCCAGCCTGGTCTACAAAGTGAGTTCCAAGACAGCCAGAGCGGCTACACAGAGAAACTCTGTCTTGAAAAATCAAAAAACAAGAAAAAGAAGGGTAGATGAGTCCACGGTGTTCCAGCTATCTCCTTCCTATGTGGACTGTGGTCCACTGGTCCAGCTTTAAGAAGCACAAGTCTAGGCACTTTAGCCGCTGCTTCCTGATAGGAGCTGTTGGCCATGGCTTCTCAGCCAGGACCTCTGGACCTGTGTTGCATTAGCAACATTGCTGTAGGTGAGCTTGACAGCTGGAGAGCCAGAGAATGAAGGGTCTTGCCCATCCTGCCTGCCACCCATTCCACCGGTTCTGTGTTCATTCCTGTTGAGGAGCAACAAGGTTGGTTCAGTATCTAGGATATTGAGAATAGTGCTGTAGTGAGCACTGATGTGCAAATAACCCATGATTGATACCATGGCGTCTTGGTATACACTGGGGAATGAAATGGCTGGGTCAAATGGCAGATCAATTTTCAGTTTTACTGAGAAATCACCATACTGATTTCCATTGTAGTTTATCTATTTATATTCCCACTAGGAGTGAGGGTACCTTTATATCCATGCCCATTGCCAGAATTCCTGTTTATTTATCTTCTTTGGCCACTGTGACTGAGGTGAGATGGAATCTCAACTAGTTTTAATTTTAATTCACATTCTCTAATGGCCAGTGAGGTTGAATATCTTTTTTATTCTGTTTTTGTTTTTTATTGATTCTTTGTAGATTTCATATTCAGAGCCTCCTTATCATCCTGGCATCCTCCCTCTGCCCTTGCAACCTCCCCTCCCAAACAAAATGAAATTTGAAAGAAAAACCAAATAACAAACAGAACCAAACCAAATCAAAAACAAAAACAACAAGCAAAAAAGGAAGAATCCTGCTGTGGAAGCTGGAGTGTGGCTCATTGAGACACAGGTTACCTTTTAGTCTGTTCATCTTTTCTAGCAAACAGGTGTTGATTGCCGTGAGTCGCTAGTCTGGCTTGAGGTCTCTGATTCTTGCTATACCGCCCATAATGGGCTGTCACTGGGGCTCCTCTTGGATAGATACCCTGTTGTTCTACCTCATGGAGATCCTGCTGTTTTGGATCTGTAGGTTCCTTCCCTTCCAATGTTCCAATGGTTCAGTGATGAGGTGGGTGTTGGGGTGGGCCAACTCATGGCCCTGGTTCTGGGCCTGGGTGGTAGCTGGGTGGGTCAGCTTGCTGGCTTTCCCTCATTGTCACTACCTGGATGAACTTTCCAGCACTGCCTTAGCTAACTTCTAATACAGCCTACAGCACGGAGCAGGGGCCAGTTCTGCCCTCAGGCCCTCAGACCCAGGTCCCCCCCTCACTCACATCCCCAGGGCAAGCTCTATGACGTGGTGTAGGGAGGGTCCTCTCTTTGATTGCTATAGAGGATATACAGTGGGGGAGGGGATCAGCTCTCCTGCTCTCCTGTCCTCATGGCTGGCGACCCTGAAATTCTAGTGTGTTGCCCAGGTGGAGTGGGGGGGGCACTCTCCTGTGACCCAGGGGCCATCTTTCTCACTTGTCACAGGTAGCAAGGGGTGGAGGGAGGAGGGCATCTTTCCCTCACCCTTGCTACCTCATGGCAGATGGGGGGTGGGGGGGGTGGGATCATTTCTGTTGCTCTTACATCCTCAGGACTTGCTTACCTGTGCCCCTGACAATGGGGTCCAGTGAGGGTCAGGGCTAGCTCTCCTGCTCTTGTGACCCCAGGGCCAGTCTCTCACCTGCCTCAGGTGGTAATGGGGGAGGGGGAGGAAGGACATCTTTCCCTCACCATGCCACCACATGGTAGACACGGGAGGGGGGGAGGTCAGCTCTCCTGCTCTCCTGCTCTCTGTGAACCCGACCACAAGGTCAGAGGTTGAATATCTTTCTCATATGTTTATGGACGATAGGTGCTTCGTCTTTTGAGAACTGGTTATTACTCCATTAGACTATTTACTGATTGAGTTGTTTATTTCTTGGTATTTAGATGTTATGTTCTTTGAAATTCTAGATACTATGCTAGCAAAGATTTTCTCCCGTTCTGGAGGATGTTTCTTCACATTCTTTTCTCTTTCTTTCTTTTTTTGGGGGGGGGGCAGGATTTCTCTATGCAACAAGCCCAGGCTATCCTCACTCTGTAGACCAGGGTGGCCTTGAACTCACGGAGATCCTTCTGCGTCTGCCTCCCACAGAGGGCTAGACTAAAGGGGTGTGCCCCCTCTTCACCTCCCTGGCATTCTTCACATTCTTGTTTCCTTAGCTATGTGGTTTCATAACTTCATCTGCATCATGTGTGTATGGACCTGTGTGTATATGTGTGTTATTTACATGTGTCCATGTGTATGTGAATGTGCATTCCATGAATGTGTTCAAGACAGATTCCAGATGTCTTCCTCTATCATTTGTCAGCATCCTTTTTGAGATAGGTCCTCTTACTGAACCTGGAGCTCACTGGTTAGTCTGGCTAATCAGCCAGCCCCCAGGTTCTACCCAGGACTACCTTCCAGTGCTGGGATTATAGTCACACGCTGGCTAGTTTTATTTCAGCTTGACACCCGCTAGAGTCATCTGGAAGGAGGGAACCTCAGTTGAGAAAATGCTTCCATAAGAGCCAGCTGTAAGGTGTTTTTTTAATCAGTGATTGATGGGGGAGGGTCCAGTCTATTACTGTTGTGGGTAGTGCCATCCCTGACCTGGTAGTCTTGTGTGGGAGCCCACAGAAGTGGATCCATTCCATCTTAACTAAAGGTCAGAGAATTCAGACCTATTCTTGTTCCTTCAAGGTTATATGACAGGATGTTTTGACCTAGGGTGTGGTTACTTGATGCCTTGGGTACTAAGAAGGTAATTACTTTGTTTGTTCCTTGTATCTTGGTAAAGAAGCCTCTTGTTTTCCCCCTCCTCTTTGGATTGAGGTATATAAAGGCTACGAGAAATAAACACGAGGTGAATCTCAGTAATTACTAGATCTCTTCCCGATTCTACCCTGTTTCGCTGTCTTTTCTTTTGTATCTTTGTATTCTTTACCTGACATTTCTTAATCCTCATGCTTCCCTCCAAGCACAGACAAATAAGCCAGGCGGGACCTGGCTGATGTTGCTGCCCAGCTGCAGGATAAGGCAGTCCTAGATTCTGTAAGAAAGCAGACTTCCTTCAGTGATGAATACTGATGTGGAAATGCAAGCCAGACTTAAACTCTTTCCTTTCTAACTTGCTTTGGTCATGGTGTCTTATCACAGCAGTAATTCTAACTAGGACAAGGCACAGACTTTCCCATGTAGTTTTTGGTTTTCTGAATGTAAGCATTATACTTTTCTTTGTCGGGTCACATAATTTTCTCTTGTATTAGTTCTAGGTATGGATGTATTCTCTTCCCTTCTCTTTTCCTGGCCCTTTCTTGGGATTCCTTTTATTCTTGATTGCTTATTTATTTGCTTGGTAACTTGGTTGTTTTAATGGAGTTTATTTGAGCTCTATTGTGAGGAATTGGAAGTCAGTTCCTCAATTGGCGCAGCCACAGACTGTGCTCAATCTCTTTAGGATAACTATGTTTTGAGCTGGATCTCCTTTGGTGTCTCCTTAATCTGTCCCTTTAAAGTTTCTGTCTTTTTTGGCATTAACAGGCTCCACTATTTGCTCACTGCTCAATCTATTGTTTCCAATAATGCCTTGGGGCAAAATTTACTCTGAAATCAGAACTAATTAAAATTTTGATTTATTGCATGGGTATATTAACTTTCTTTTTTGGTACTTATAACCATATTTAACCATAACACAATAGTTTTAAAGTTAGCTCACTCAAAACTTTCCTTTTCCTCCTCCGTGGGGAGGTGCTGAAGCCAGTTTTTGAGGTATGTCCTGATGAACTCGGTCTCCTGGTGTGGCTTCTTCCTTCTTCACAGAACCGCTAGTATCTTTATAATTACTTTACACTAAAATCTCTGTTGCTTCTGAACACCTGTGGGTTGTTCTGAACCGCAGTGTTTCCAACAAAGTCCATTTTGTAGAGGAGGGCTTTTAAGTTTTGTTACTTCTATCTCTGGGCAGAATTTGATTTCCTTGTTTCAGGTGTCCTGTTGGAGTATCTCTGGTCCCCTCCCTTCATTGAATCTTTAGTAGTTTCTGAATGAGCAGGGTCCTTGTGTCCTTGGGCAGAGCCCCTACTCTGTGAGTGGCACTGAGCAGAGAAAGGCAGCTCTCAGCATCCCAGCAGTGCAAATAGTATACCCCTCCAGGGAAGATTCCAGTCTCTGCCTGGAGCTGAGGACCCTGGGAATTGTGAAGGCAAGGATTCTTGTATGGTCACTCCCATCAGTCAGACTGAAGAATACTCTCCTCACAGTGAGCAAGGGAGGAAAACAAATGATGTCTCAAGGCACTTAGTCTTGTTGCATGCTTTTCAGCTGTGATTTAGGAGTTTATGTTTTGCTTGGAAATTTCTCGAGACATTAAAAGATTGAATCTTTAGAATGAATTTTCAGTGGTTAATACTTTTGTCTTTGGCAAAAAAAAAAATCTGCCAAGTTCTTTGCAATGACTGCCACTTTGGGATTTGTCTTCTACTTTGAATTTTGGTGGGAAGGTTGGAGGGATTTCTTAAAGTATATGCTGCGTGGTGCATTGTGTGTAGAGACACTGCAGAGGCAGTTTTGTTTCATGATGAAGACATACAATTCTGAACCTGAGTGCATTGCCTCCCTTTATACTTAGACATCATTCGAAGAGGGTGGAGGTAATTTGCCATTTAGTTACATACTGTCTATAAAAGAATGTAGTGGAAAAAAGAATACCCGCCAAGAGTTCGCCCACTGTATTCTGAACTAAATATGATTTTGTATCTGCTTATACAAATTATTCCCTCCTCTATTATTGAAGAGTTCTCTCTTCAAAAGCCAGATTCCAGGCATTGAAGATTATCGAGAATTGGATGTGTTAATTCAGTGATAATAGTGTTAATCCCACAACCCGTAGCTAACTAGAGGCACAGGGTATAACCAATTGAATGTTTTCATTCTAGCCAGCTAGAGCCATGCCCAAATGTTCAGGTACCTAGATGTGGTTCTAAGGGTCCAGAACAGGCGAGTTTTGAGGGCAGAGGCCTTGTTCATGCTTCGGCAGCTGCAGGGGGTGGGCTTCTTAGAGTAAGCAGTTTTACCAGAAGCCAAGATAAGTGTTCAGCCAGCCCGAGGGGATTCTGGACAAACAGGCAGCTAAAATAAACAGCTGGGGCAGGTTCTTCACAAACAAGCAGTTTCAGCGAAGGCTAAGATAAGTAGGACATCCTGACCTTTGGATCCTAGAACCGTGTTGGGTAATTTTCCATGGGATTCTCCATCCAGGAGAATCCAGAAAAGTCATATTCTAGTTGAACCTGGAAATGGCCCCAGCAAGATTACAAAATGGAGGAGCCTCTGAACTGTCTTGTCCTGTCAGAATAGGTAGAACGACTAGGAAAACTTATTGGTATGTTTTGAAAATTCCAAATTGTCCCTTTGGTGTTATTTGAACGCATTTCATTTGTCTGGACAGCTGGTTGGTAGAGGTGGGTCACTGGGCATAGGGTTTTTTGGGTGATGGTCCTGTTCTGCTTGTATCCCATTCTTTGTCTACTTCCTGCCTGTCGTGATTTAAGCAACCTCCACCACATAGTTGCATCTGAGGATCAGTTTCTGCATGCCTCCTTCAACCCGACGGACTGTATTCCTTGGAACTCAGAGCCCAGACAAATAAATCTTCTCTCCCTTGAGTTATTTTTGTCAAGATTTCTGTTATGGGGCTGAAGAAGCAATTGTTCACTGGCGGAGAAATACATGGCCAGAAAGCTTAGAAGCAATAGAAGCTAGAAAGAGCAGAGAGCCCATATGAACGTGGTGGGGACGGGATGTACCTAGCTGTCTGGGAGGAGAAAGACCACTCTATCTGAAGGAGAAGAGAGAAAGAACCAGGAAGAATCGAAGGAGTAAAAGACTTAGAAGGTTTTGCTTTGTACTGTGCATAGATGTCACGTTCTTTGGGAGGAGCAAAGGCGATTTGTAAGACCACATATCTTTCTTTCTAATTGCTGCTTTGCATGCTTCTCTGTATGGAAATCCATGCAGAGAATGATCTGTACATAGTTCTCATTCTCACCACATCTTAGTAAGAAAATGCTGCCTGTTTTCTTGCCCTCTTTTCTTTTGCAGATTTCTCCCAGGAATACTGACTACAAACGGTATTTATCTTTATGTGGGGATTAGGAGAACATCAAAACCAGTTTAATGGTGGTAGTACATGACCTTCCAGCATTTTTCTTGTGAAAAATGTATGTGCTTAATTTAATTGACATATTTAATTCCACAGTTTCATAATTTCCCCACAGCTGTTGAAGCTGAGTGCTGAAATGCCTCCTCTGCTAACAGAATTCTAATGAAAGGGGCACGAAATGGAATTTTCCTTAAGAGAACCAGTGTTTAAGAACTCAAATGAAGCTGCTGCTGGTGGCTGTGGTGGTGGCTATTGTGGTGGTGGCCACAGTGTTGGTGGTGGTGGCTGCTGCTGCGGTGCACGTTGGCGGTAGTGGCACATGCCTTTAATCCCAGCACTCCGGAGGCAGAGGTGGATGGATCTCTAAGTTTGAGGCCATCCTGGTCTACAAAGTGGATTCCAGGACAGCCAGGGCTACACAGAGAATCTCTGTCTCAAAAAAACAAAAAAGAACGGAGGCAGGAGGATTGTGAGTTCAAGGTCATTGGGCTATCTTGAGATCCCCTTTCTAAAACAAACAAGCCAAACATTCAAAAACTAAAATAACATTAATGAAAGCAGCAGGGATTGAAATATGTCATCACTTATTCTGAGTTTAGCAAATGCTCTTTCTGTGTCCTTTAGATTGGCCTTCTTCGTCACCAATGACTTGGACTTGTATTGAGCTATTGCACCCAGTACTCATGGGCAAATCTTACCTTTGTTGGGGATAATGAGCTAGCCTGTGTTATTATGAGCACATATAGTGCAACCAGATTAAAAGTCGAGGTTACTGAAGCCCCAACAAGTTATGCTTGGCTGTGTGTCCTGACAAAGAGATGAGAAGTAAATAAAGGGGCTCAGTGAGCCCCCAAGTCTGCCTTAGGGGTTACTGATGTGCAGTCTAGTTTAAATAGAAGGTAAGAGGTATGTGAAATTAAGTCAGTCTCAAGTTGTGGTGCGACCCATCACTGACTATTATCTCAGCTCTGGTTTGTCTTGCAAGGTGTCTGATAATGCCAGAACCATGGGTTGGCAGTGGTGGGTGGCAAGTTCTTCCTTTGTCGGATGTCAGAGCTTCAGGGTTTCCCTTCTCCAGGGTGGGGGTCCAAAGGAAATTCTAGTTCTTTGGGATCCATTGTTTCAAAAGTCTGGAGGCCAAAACAACAACTGCGGAATACAGTTAGCATGTAACTGTAAAGTGGGTAGTTGGAAAAGGTTGAGTAACCGTGCCCGAATAGAGCTATGGCAATTTGTGTGCCCTTTTCCTCTTTCGAGTTTTCTTCCAGTGATACCCGTGATGAACCTGGGTGTAGGCTGGACAACAGCATAGTAGTTCTCACTAAGAGAATGTGACAGTTTCCATTTGGCTCCTTCTGAACTGATCTGAGGCATTTCTGCTGAAACTCTGGGGGGTCCCAGAAACACAGATTGGAAAAAAAGAAATCACAGCTTTGGAGCAATACAGTTATACTGACAATCCAAGGAGCAGAAGATAGCATGAGAACGGGGTCATGAGTTGTTTCATGTTGCGGAATGTCAAGGCTGTTCTTTTGTCCTTCTTCCAGCGCTCTAAGAAGTGTGGGAGGAGGAGGGGTCTCATAAGCTACTTATAAAATGTAAGCCAGACGAAAGCTGGGCAGTTCTGTCTGTCCTCAGGACAAATGCACAGTCCTCAGGACAAGCCCCTAGCCCTCGGTAACTCTAAACCCAGTTGTAGAGTTTCAGTGATACAATGACTTCTCTAGTGGATGGGTTTGTGAAGGACAGAAAACCAACTTGGGCACACTGAGTTACTCTGAGTGCAGTGCCTGCATACAGTCTTGAGGTCTTTACCCCTTGTTATCTGGGGATAGGGAATATGCATGAATCAAAGACCCTCAGTCTGACCTGCCACAACCCTGGGTGAAGGAACTTGTGGAGAGCAGGAGGGCTAACTACAGATGGGCCAAGAGTTTGTGGGTAACTTCAGGCTGGCTCAGGCAGGGAAGAACCCAGGGTGGGAGATCTCTGCCCTTGGTGATAGGAACAGATCTCAACAACTGAGAATCACTGTTGAATTAGATTACTCTGAGTCTGAACACAGTGACCTGATCAAATTATGGACCCATGTATCTGTCATTTACTGCTTAAATACCCTGACATTCCAGCTGACATGATACCCACAGCTACATCCCTACAGCAAGGCGATTAACACTCATGGGGCCTTGAAAGTGCAATGGCAGGTCATTTTCCTCTATCAATATCAGCGTTATGACAGCTTTTCATACTCCCATTGTACTTGGGAGGTACCGCTCAACTAAAAATAGTCACCCAAGGGTATTCTATGATGTGGAGAGTCTTGGTCAGGTGGGAGAATCCAGCAACCTTACAGCAAAAGTAAGTGTGTGCAGAAGAGGCCCCAGCACACAAACAAGGAAAATGGCCACAGTAAAGGCAGGTCTAGTGGGCATTAGATACTTGTCTAACAGCAATAGCCTAACTCCAAACTACTCTGAGATTCTATCTTACCTCATTCTGAATGACTTGTCATCATCAAAGCGAATGTCAACAAACACTGGTAAAGATGTAGGAGAAGAGGAGCCCCTAGTCACCCCTGCTGGGAATGTCAGCTATGTAGGTAGCCACTATGGAAATCAGCACGTGGTTTCTTGAAAAGCTGAGAATGGAGCTAATGTGAGCCTATAGCGCCACAGTGGGTTTCTATTATTAGATGGCTAAAGCTTTCAGGTCATTTGCTTCCAGTCGGGTGGTAGATGTGATGGAATTAGTGTTATTCTTGTACCATTGCCACCCGAACTGTTCAGTGATCTGTGATGCACACTGGAGTGGGAGAAATGTGGCTTCCTAACCGAAGTGTCCGAGAAGAAGCAAAACCTACAACATCTCAAATTTAGTTAGTCTGACAGATGTTTCTGCTACTAACCTGTCATGGAGAAGTCTGGAAACATAAAGGATCACATCTGAGGGGTGCCACTGGAATAATTAAAACAACAACAGTCGGG
>JAQHUG010000299.1:910984-927602 GCA_028555095.1 Dicrostonyx torquatus
GTGGCTTTGTACAGGCACCCTTTTCCCTCAAGGCCCCAGCCTGGGAACAGGCTGAGTTCCTTTTGGGAACTGAGTACCCCGCCACTGATGGGGACAGATGCTTGGATGTCCCTCCTGTTTCTTCTTGATTTCTGGATGGCAACTCCACTTTTCTTCTTCCCAGATTTTTCTCTTTGCCTGAAAGTTCTACCTATACCTCCTGCTTAGCTATTGACTTTTTATTATACCAACTACAGCAATACATTTCACACAGTGCACAAATATTCCACAACAATGTTGTTTGGACTATGATAAACTGTTTAAAAGAAGATTCATTCAGAAACACAGACAACATATCGGTGTGCTATTAGAAACAATTTTTAAATTATTTTCTTGTCTGTAGAGTTATATTCAAACTCATTCATGGGTCTGGGGTTATGGCTCAGTGGTAGAGTGCCTTGTCATGCATGAGACACTGATCCAACACCAGGAACCACAGACAAACAGAATTCATTCATTAAGTAAAATATGGAGGCTATGCTATCCATGTATCATTTCTATTAAAAGTCATGTTTTGATGACAAAAAGCAAGAAGGTTTTGGCATAAGTGTCTAACACAGAGCATGTTTAGAGAAGCCAAAGCTACTTCTTTGCAATTCAGCAGTAAACTAAACTGTACTGGAGATAAAAGGTGAGAGGCAGTGACAGAACTCTCAATGGGTCCATTGTAAATGATTTACATTTGTAAATGATTTACAAAATGAGAGAGGGTGTTAGTCATGCTGCTGTCAGGTCAAAGATGCTGAAACAACAGAGGTGAAGCCTGACTGAGTGACAGGGTCATTACTCAAGGTACGATTGCTTTGTTCTTTGATTTAGTAATTCATGTCACAGAAACCCAGCTGTATGATATTCCCCAGAGATTCTGCCACACATATGTCAAAACTGACTATATGAGACAGAAGCAGAGGAAGGGAAACCAGAGGCAATTGTGGATGTGACTTAGGGAGAGAACACAATCTGGAAAGTCATTGTCCTTTTCCCTTTTCTCATTATTCCATGCCATGCACAGCAGAGTCACACAGAGGAAAATACTTTTGAAAAGGTCAGACTCCTTTGATTGTCAAATAAGGAATCTGAGATCCACAGTGAATGTGCCTTGCCCATGAGCACATATTGAGACTGTAGGATGGGGCTAGATCAAGTGTCCCTGACTGCTAGTTCTGCCTCTTGTAAGTGGCACTCCAATGCCATTCTTTCCTTTGTATATGTATACATATAAACAAAAACATGTAAATGTATATGTGTGTATTTCAACCACTTCCATCAAGTATATAATCCTGTGTAACTATAGACATACAGATAGTCTATGAAAATATACAAAAGAACATGTAGGTAAATGTGACAAACTTACATTTGTCTTTGTTCTCTGCTCCATATGTCTTCAAAATATTAAAGAATAAATTCATAGCACATTTTCAAACCCTGTATGCTTCAGCCATTAACTGACAATGACTCACAGTTCTGCATCCATTCAGTCCGTGGATACAAGCTCTGTACAAAGGCTGGTTCTATGCTATAGAGTGGAGCTAGCAAAAAAGTTCCCCTAAAGTTTACCTTCATGTTTCAGTGTGGAAGGAATAGAGAATTCAACAGCCGGAATATAATGAATTCATAAATGGCTTCTAATTTATTTAAAACACCTCGGGTTTATATGATTCTGTAGATAATTTCATCAAGTTTTCCAAGAACAGATTATTTAATTTCTTGATTCTTAATGAAATTTATTTTTTTATTTTTTGTTTTTTTCGAGACAGGGTTTCTCTGTAGCTTTGGAGCCTGTCCTGGAATTAGCTCTTGTAGACCAGGCTGGCCTTGAACTCACAAAGATCTGCCTGCCTCTGCCTCTGCCTCCTGAGTGCTGGGATTAAAGGCATGTGCCACCATTGCCTGGCTATGAAATTTAGTTTTTAACCACTATATAAAAGCCCAAAAATGTACCTTTAAAAAGTATATATATATATATATATATATATATATATATATATAAGGGAGAGAGAAAGAGAGAGATAAGGCTTAGCTGTGTAGCCCAGCCTGGCCTCAAACCTGGTCTTACAGTCCTTTGCCTCTGCTTTCCGAGTGCTGAGGTTATAGGTGAGTGCCACTAAGCCTGATCAGAAGTGCACTTCCTAACAGATAACCATGTGGTGGTACAGATCTGCACATTGCATGATCCAGTTACGGAATATTTCAACACTGTGTAATCAATCCAGTTGCCATTTCCACCTCTTCAACACTCACCTCTTCTTACTGGCAAATGCATTGAAAATCCTCTCTTGTAAATTTTTGAGAAGCAGTACATAGTCATGTCCTGTATCCACCCCATTGTGCACACTAGAACTTCTAACTCCTGTCTACATTTAACTTTAGAACCTGTTGGTCAGCCTCGCCATCTCCTCCCCAAAGCTCATCAGTCTGTAGTAACTGTCATCCTTTTTTCTATGTGGGTACCTGTACCTGCCTTATTGAGTTGAGCACAATGGTCTCATGGTCCATCTATACTGCTGAAATGATAGGATTTCCTCAGTCTTCCCTTTTCCCATTCATCGGCTGATAGTGACTCAGGGTGTTTCCATTTTTTGACTGCTGTGATGAGGGCCGCTCAGTGCTGGGGTGCAGGTCCTTCATAAAATAACCCACTCATTTTGATTTCAGTATCTGGGCTAGCTGTTGTGTAACTCTCCTGCTTAGATGTGCCAGGGGAGCGTGTTATCATACACTGCACATTTCTAGAAAGAGCCTCATTTGCTTTGCCTGCATTTACATATGGAACCATGTAAACTCATTCTTGGAGTATCCTCTGCAGAACAGTTAAAGCACGCTGCCTGTTCACACATTTATGAACCTATCATATATTGCTCATTGTTTTTGCCTAAGTTCTAGTCTCTGACCTGTCACACGGTCCTTCACACTGACATTTAGAGTTAGATGTACTGCACCTCTTATGATCTGAATCCGAAATGTCTCTATGGGCCAAAGGATTGGTTGCCAGCTGTTACATGCCACAGCGCCTATACTCACGTTTGATGATGTCATGAAAGTGTTTATTTGACTGCTGTGTTAATCTATTCAGGAGTCATGATGCTTTGGGATTTCTTTTGTGAAGTAATGTCCTGACAGCTATTTTGAGTAAGAAATTTACTACTCTATGATGTTTTGCTTTACTTTATATTGTTAGAGTGAATCTATGCTCTCCTATTTTTACCAAGTCTCTTAAAAGTATTTTAGTCTATACTTTACCTTTATATTGTTAGAGTGAATCTATGCTCTCCTATTTTTACCAAGTCTCTTAAAAGTATTTTAGTCTTGTATATGTATGTGTGTGCAAGTCAGAAGAGGGCAGTGGATCCTTCTGGAGCAGGAGTTGAGGCACTGGTGAGCTATTTGATGTGGGTGCTGGGAACTGAGGTTGGTTCCTTAACTTCCGAGTCATCCCTCCAGTTCCTTGCTAACTCTTTTCTATACCTCTGTGCTTACCGTTTTTGTACACCCATATTTACAACGATGTTTAGCTTTTCATGAGGCCATGGGATTTACCTTTTTCCTATTTGTCTTAGGATGGCGGTGACCAGTATTGAACAGATACATGTACAGCTTCATTTGAGCACCCATCCCAGGGTTCTGCCACCTGCCATCCCTTTTTTATCACACTGCATGTTTTAAAAAGATATTTTATACTGTAGTTTTCCATTAGGAACTTACTAGGATTCAATACTACATTCTTGCATCACCAGGACTCACGAAGTAGAAATAGGAGAATTTATGCAAGTTCCAGGTTAGACAGATACCTAGAGAAACCTCCTCCCCCCCAAAAATCTTAACCAACTAACCAACCAACCAATCAAACAAAACATTTGAAGTTACAATGTGCTTTTCCCCAAGAGTTCAGCGTTCATCAGTTTCCTGTGCTGTGGACGAGACTCCACTAGATGGCACTATTACATAAACGATCGTGTTTGGAGCCGCGTATGGAAGCTTTCTTCTCTACTAAGTGATTGTTCCGGAAAAGCTTCGATTTCCCAACTCCAACTCTGTCACTTTGATCACTATGTAAATGGTCCTAGAGTGAGTCACCTTTAAGATTTATGGTGAGATTTTTTAGTGAAATAAGTTGATCAATGGGATCGGCTGCTGGATTTTGTATCAGGTACCTCATGAGCTATTTTGACGATTGGAGCCCCTTTCAAAAAAACAGTTCAGTGCTTGCAACCGGAATTGCAATTAGCATGCATTTGAAATATCTTGCATTGTAGATGACATTTTATTGACGTTTGGTATTTACAGAGCTTTGCCAGGAAATCAGCCACTAATCTGGGCAAGTCTAAATGTTACCGACTACAATTGCAAGAAGATTGATTTAACCGGGGCAGCTACCCAGAAGTCTCTTTGAAAGATTTGTCTGGAGCTTATCCCTGTGTCTATCTTGAAGTTGGAGACACTAGAAAACAAGTTTTATCAGATATGTATCCTTGGAAGTGATTCAAGATGAACCTGCATTATATAGAATTTACTTGATCATTCCTCTAGAACAGAGTCTCAGCCACCCAAGTACTGAACATTTCAGGGATTGAAAAGCATGAGTCGAAAGACTAATTCTACACTCATTATAAAAGCAGCAATTACATTTATCAGCACTATTATTTAAAAGCCGGGAAATTTACCTTAAGTGACATAATATTAGAATAAGTTAATACTTATTTTTCCCCTCTAAGCTTTAAATCCCCCTTCAGTCAAGAAGTTCTTAACTCAGTCCCTTAGGAGGTTCATAGATAGAACTCTGCGGTGCAGGAATTTTGAGTGAAGAAATTACATCCAATAGAAGTGCATTTTTTAAATTACGAATGTATGTAAGTCTAGTGACTATCATAAGAAGTAATAGTTGTTTGATGTTATACTATCACACTGGTACTATATGGAAACATCTCTCTTATTCATCATTAAAGTCACGGTGGTGGTTCCATTCTGTTGAATGTTTTTAATGTGCTAACAAAGAAACACATGTATCATCCCATGACACTTTAGGAACACTTTGATCATGCATTTAGAAATATGCTTCTAACAGAGTCACACACTGTTACATTAGTTATAAACACACCATCAAAGAATTCCGCAACACAAAAGTCTTCAAAACCCTGGATGCAAACTGTTTGTGAGAGAGGGTTCTGGATGGCCTAAGCACTGGGTTCTGTTCCGGTGCAAACCCAGCATCCCTCTGAAGCTGTTATCTAAGGGCATGAATGTTACCCGGGGCAGTAATTCAGACAGAAGCTGTGGGCATCCTCATCCTCTTATTTAGCTTTAGAGCTGAGTTTAAGAGGCAGCGATTTCAAGTTAAGGAATGTTCATTTCCCCCTAAATTTATGAAAACCAGAGTTTTGGTGCATGTGTGCTTGTGTGTTCAGGTATGTGCAAGTGCATGTGGGTGTATGAGTGCACATGCTTGTGTATTTGGAAGCCAGGTGACAACCTCAGGAGCTGCCCACCTTGGTTTGTTGAGACCCTCTCATTGGGTTAGAGTTTGCCACATAAGCATGGCTGATCATCCATCCAGACTCCTCCTTCCCAGACCTGGGATCATCAACACACTAACATCTGGCTTTTTAAAAATGTGAATTCTGGGAGATTGAATTCAGGTCCCCATGCTTGCAAGGCAAGCATTTTACCACCAAGTCATCCCTTCAGCCCCCATTAAAGGGAACATAAGAACTCTGTGAGAACAGGGAGAGTTATCATTTGCCTGATTGGAAAAACCACTGTGGTGCTGGTTCTTGACCTTGTAAAAACACACTTCTTTGGTAAGTGTGAATGATTGTATGATCAAAGAAAGGAGGAATGATAGTGCCGTCCCCTCATTCTAAAAAGTCCTAACTGTGGCCGAGGGATCTCAGGTACTGTGGCCCATTTACAGCTAGGAAATCACTGGACTCACTGCTGGGATCGTGGACTTCTCTGGCTTACATTCTGAGAATCTTTGTGTCTTAAGACATTATATTCTTATTTTTCTTAGAATTTTCTTTCCTCATTGTTTCTGAGAGGTTGTTATTCCCCTCCGACTGCACCATACAGGTACTGGAAACATGCTCCGTTCTTCCTACCCAGTCCCTAAGATTCTGTTTTATGGGTGATAGAACATACATAAACACACACACACACACACACACACACACACACACACACAAACTCACACTTCCTTCATTTTGTTTATCAGCTAGGAGTCTTCTAATGCTTACTCTATACTGCCACAATAGTATTCCGGTACTCCGTCCATAAAGGACTTGGTCTATAACTTAGTATGTGTCACAGTTAGTTGTTATTATCAATGAGGTACACCCTAGAGACACCTGGAAAAGAGGAACCCCAACTGAAGAATTACCTAGATCAGGCTGGTCTCTGACCACTTCTGTGAGAGATGGCCTTGATTGATGCTGACCATGGGCCAGTGAGGGAGCAGTAGTTTCTCCATTGTTTCTGCCTGAGTTCCAATCTTAACCTCCCTGGAAATAGATCTGACCTGGAAGTGTAAGCTGAAATAAACTCTTCCCCTGCCAAGCTGCGTTTAGTATTGGTTGCTGTTTGTTACAGCAACAGAATCAAGCTAGAACTGGATGCTATGTGCATCGTGGTTCTAGACCAACCAATGAAGCTGCCTGTCCATTGTGTCTGAAATTCCACTCTCAGCGCGCTTGACCCTGCAGCATGTTCTCTTCATCTGTCTCTCTTCTCTCAATGCCATTTGGATTGCCTCTGAGGCTGTCATTTCAATTCTTTAAGTTCTTCAGGAGTTAGAGTCATTCATCATCAGTGCTGTCAAAAACAGTTCTCTCACGTCCCCAGATATACCTGTGTGGTCTTTCTGTGCCTCCTGGAAATCTGTCCTTATTTCACCTGTCACTCCAATGGCCTTGTATGTCACATGACCCTTCCAGACTTTTTCTGAAGCCTTCCTCATTTATGAGAAGAAAGTGCACACGATTGATTAGACTGTCACCAGTCTGGACCTCTTACTGCTGAGATTCCTCTTGGTTAGCGAGTTGGTGATCACAAACATTTAAAGAAGGAATTAGCAGATAAATGATTTTGCATGTTGGCTTCCTTAGGTGAAATTGGTTCTGCCCCATAAAATATTTAATCAAAAATTGCAAAGATGGGGACTCAGTTGTCTAAAATATTCACTGCTCTTGAAGAGTATTTAGGTTCGATTTTTTACCATCCATACAGTGGCTCATAGCTCTCTGTGACTCCAGTTCCAGGGCACCTCTTCTGGCTACCTGGTGCACAGACACACAGTCAGGCAAAACACCCATATAAATAAAAAATAAAATAAAAATGTAAAATCCTACAAAGTTGCCAGTAAGGATCAGTCATCCCATGGCCCTATGCAGCCAGACTCACAAGGTTTTGTGCCAAGATGGTGATGAGATCAGCCTTTCAGATCAAGACGGTGAATCTGCCAGTGCCTGTCAACTATGCAATAACTGCTTGTTCTCAGCACGTTGGCTTATAAGTTTCGGCATCAATCATCAACCAAATGTAAAAAGAAGCTCTTTGATCATGGCTGTGAGTAGCACCAGTCTATGGATATAAAATCAAATGTTTAGAACGTGTCATGTTCAGGTACCATTATAGAAGGGGCCTGGAAGTATAGGGAGAGTCAGGGGATGATGAGATGTGCTATGAATTGTTGTCCTCTAGATACGACAGGATTATTGTGCTCATGAGCAGGTGGCAGCTGTGGCTCTCTGCACAGTAAGCCCCACCTGCAAAGGTATGAGGCAGAAGGAGGGCTTGTTGGGAACCATCAAGATTAGGAAGGAGATAATAGGGGATAAGGGAGGCCAGTATGATAACAATAGGCTATATTCATATGTGAAAGCGTCAAAAAATAAATAAAAGGGCAAAACCAGAAAGCACTGTTAATCAAAATGTCCTGAAAAAAAGGAAAGAAAGAAAATTCTTTTTACATTAGGTTTGGGCTGGGCTGTGGTGGCACAGGCCTTTAATCTTAGAGGCAGGCAGATCTCTGTGAGTTCAAGGTCAGTCTGGTCTACGAGAGCTAGTTCCAGGATAGGTTCCAAAGCTACAGAGAAACGCTGTCTTAAACAAACAAACAAACAAAAAAAGTTAGGTTTGGTGGCTCATGCACATAGTTCCAGAACTCCGGAGCCTGAGGCAGGAGGATTGCCTCAATTTTGAGGCCAACTGGGATTACAGAGTTCCTGGCCAGCCTGACTACAGAGTGAGACTTTGTCTCCAAAAGCAAAGCAAAGCAAAGCAAACTGACCAAACCAACCAACCAACCAACCAACCAACCAACCAACCAACCAACCATCCAGACAACCAACCAACCAACCAACCAACCAACCAACCAACCATCCAGACAACCAACCAACCAACCAACCAACCAACCAACCAACCAGACAACTAACCAACCAAACAGCAACAGCAAAACAACAACAACAACAACCCACCCCAATAAACAAACAAACAAAATCCTCCTAACACTAATTGGAAAGATAGCATACCATTGCCTTAGTTTTTTCAGGTTGTTTGTGCTTTGCAGTCACTGTTTATGAGCCCCCGCCATCCCCGTCTCCGCTATGGTAGTGTATGCCCTTTGAGGACCTTTTCACATTTTTTCCTGCGGCGCATGTTATCAGTTTAGGAAGCAGCACTTACACATAGCAGCCACAAGGGGGCACTCTGAATTCACCTAAACACCAGGGTGTGCATGTGTAAGTGGTTTTTTATCTTTTCTTTCTTTTTTCTTTTCATCTCTGCACCTGGGGACAGAAGGACTGCCTTGAAGGATAATTACTTCCAAGATAGAATTTTATCAGCTGAGTCTTGGGGGAGTGGTAATCTGCAAGCGCTTATTAAAATGTTGTGGTGGGAGATGGCAGAATTCTACCTAAACCAAATTAGACAGATGCAAATAAAACTAAAGCCTGTCCGGGCTTGTTTGTTCCTTGGTTGAAGGTATATGTGATATGGCGGATTTCCATCCATGTAAGAGGCAGAATGGGATGGAGAAGGGAGATTCTTAGTTTCCCAGTAGCTCTGACACATGAACAGGCCTGAAAGCAGCATAGCTCTCCGAAGAGAGTGTTTCTCCCAGGACTGTTTGAGGGGAGGGTGTTGTTGTGCTGTTTTCCATGTGTTTACTCTCATATCAGGAAGCATTAGGTAAAGTGTATCATGAGATGCTTATACAAACATAAATCAACTGAAAACCAGTGAGATCAAGCAACAGAAAGGGAAACTTGACAAGCTCTGTCGAGGTGTGCTTGTTTTTTTGCTTCTGTTTGGTGTCTGTGTAAAGTTCTTTTCCAACAACTGGGAAAACGAAAAGGGAGGGTCAAATAGGAGTCAGGCTACTACTGGGCAGAATCTGGCAGAACTTGCAAATGCCATTGTTTCTCTGCTCTTTGGTCTTGGTTCTCCAACTTTGAGACAAGATGGGGAAATTGGCCCACGCCACATGGCATGACTCCAGACTTAGTTGGGGGAATTGGGGAGGTTTCTTTCTTTCATGCTTTATGGAAAAGCATTTTTCTAAGTTTAGTAGAAGGAAACAGGGAAGGAGTTCAGCCGGGCATTGCCTTCATTGTGTTCCTGTTGCTGTAGGGTGAGTCCCTGGCAAAAGCAATTGAAGGGAGCAAGGCCAGCCATTGGCTCACAGGCAAGGTTCTGTCCCTCGTGGTGGGGCCGTCCAGGCACCTGGAGCAGCTGCTCCTAGGACATCCACAGTCAGCAAATGGAAGGCAGTGAAGGCTTGCTGCTGTTTATCTGCTCAGGTCCTTTCTCCACTTTCTACAAGTGGGAATTCCTGGACACAGAGTGGTCCTGCCCACAGCTAAGATGGGTCTTCCTATCTTAATCAGTGTAAACAAGATACTTACCCCTGCCTCATCCAGTGACAGATGTGCACAGAGGCCTGATCCACTTCCCAGGTAATTCTAGATTCTGTTAAGTTAATGATGAATACTGGCCATTTCAGATGTGTTTGACATCTTTCAAAGAAGGGTTGGTTCAACCCATGACAAAAGAATAAAGACCTTTCCAGCAAGGTGACATTGGCTACCCTTCTGCTATGACACCTTTGTCTTTTTTTTATTTCTGGCATCTGGACAGATGGTGTGCAGTTCCTACCACAAGAATGTAAGCATCTCCTCAAAGTCAATGACTTTGCTTCGTGTGTAAGTCCCCCTAGAATGTAGCACTCCTGCAGAGGGAGCGCTCAGGATTTATTTGTGGCATAATTACATGAATGAATGTATAATGTGCATGAGTTATTTTAACTTTGTTTTTGTCATTTGAGGTCTAATTCACACTATTTTAATGCAATGTGATTCCCACTTTATTATTAGGAAGTACGTAAATTCTCAAGGCCAACAGCTTTTCACTACAGAAGGAAATCTATACCTTCTCATTAAAAGTATAGGTCCATCTTAAACACTAATGGAGATGTAGCAAGGAAACCTTATATATCCTTCCCATTGAAAATGTGGGTTTATCTTATACACTAATGGAGATGTAACCTAGTACAGTCATATGGAAACACTATGTAGGCCTCTCTAATACACAAAATAGACCCACCATTCTGCTGCCAATGATGACCCCAAAGGAAGTGGAATGGAATCAGTATCTCCCAAAGCTTTTTGAAGACCTGGGCATGGTGATACATTACTACAGTCCCAGCACTTAGGAATCTGGGAAGGAGGACAGACAGCGAGGGCAACGTAACTTACATATTAAGACCCTACCTCAAAACAAGCAAACAAATAGACAAAGAAAAAAATAGGACATGACTATATTTTGTTTCTTACAGTACTGTTCACATCAGGCATTATTTGGCACCGATATAAATTTCTACCAATTGGTTGATGTGTACAGGAAATGGGGTATATATACACATGCATAGTTAGTAAAATGCATGGACCCTTTCATCTGTGAAAACATGGATGGAGCTGGAGATCCTTAGGCCAGCACAGGAAGGAAAATATCATTTGATCTCCCATGAGTAGAATGTAAAAAACTCAATGTTGTAGAAGTTGACAACAAAATAGTGGTTACATATATTTGGGGAGAATGGTAGGGGGAGAGGAAGCTCATGGTGCAAAATTATTGCTTGACAGAAAAAATAAATTTTTGTGCTCTGTAGCTCAGTGAGGTAAATGTAGTTAACAAAACGTGCTGCATATCTCAAAATGGCTAGAAGAGGAGTTAGATTGTACTCACTGTAGAAAGATGAATGGAGTTGAGGCCTTTTACTCTACTAGCTCACTAACTGCAGAGTAATATAGATGTAAATCAAAGCATCCCATTGGACGTCATAAATACATACAATGTGATATACATATCAGGAAATTAATAAGAAAATGTGGGTCTGCAGACCAACAGCAATGACGTCTTCTGGGGTCCCCAGCTCAGGGCCCCTCAATCAGCATCTGCACTTTGACAAGACACTGAGATGAATCATGTATATTACAGTTTAAGAATGGGAAAGCCGAAAGAATTGGGGCTTTTCACCAGACGTATTATTACGTTGGACAGTTTGGCTTTAATTTCTCCTGAGTAAAACAAAAGAAGAAAGAAGGGAGGCTTAGACGAACTGGAGACGCTCCCTTTGCTGTTGGGGTGAACGTGGGGCTTTGTACAAGCTAAACACAACTTTATCAGGGAGTGCATCCCAGGCCCAGTGAGAGCTGGGCACTGCCCTTGCCACTCTGTCATTTTGTCCTTGGTACACCTACATCCCCCACATGGAAATATTTGATAATTATTTTAAGATTATTTTATTTGGCAAAAACACTTACCATAAGGTCCAGACCCTTGACAATTTAAAGTTCCCTCAAGAGTTCTGTTGAGAAATCTGCTCATGAGCTTAAAGAAGTTTCTAGACAATGAAAAAATAAGTTTACTCTTGCTGCTCTCAAAGTCTTCTGTTTCTGAAAGTTTGATTATAATGTATCTGGTATGGGTTTCTTTACATTTTTATTAATAGTGTTCTTTGGGGGGTTTTTGGATCTGGATATTTTAGTCCATTCTCAGATTTGGGAAGTACTCAGCTATTTCTTTGGTTCTCATCTTGAATTTCCATATTGGTCAGTTTGATGCTGTCTCAAAAAATTTAAGTAGTTTTTTTCATGATTCTTTTTGTTCCTCAAATTGGATTATTTCCAAGGTCCTTGAAATTGATTACTTCCCTGCCGCTTGACCTAACCTTATCTCAAATACCTCCTGTGAATTTTCTATTATTTCTAGTATGTACTTTTAAATGCTTCTCTAAAGAACTCTTTGTTGGTATTGGAGAGATGGCTCAGTGGCTAAGAGCATGTGTCGTTCTTGCAGAGAACCTGCATTTGGTTCCCAGCACTTACACATTGTCTCATAACTGCCTGTAAGTTCAGTTCCAAGGAATCTAACACCCTCTCTGACGTTAGTGGGCACCAGACACACATGTGCTATACACATATATACACAGGCAAAACATTATTATACATAAAATTGAAAAAAATATTAAATTTATTTTTGTTAAAATTCTTCACTGTGTTATTTTTCTCAAACTTGGACCTTTACTTGGAATTTTTTTGTCAGGGAAGTCACATAACTCCATTTTATTCATGTAAGTTGGTGGGGTTTCATGTTTTGTTGTTAGGAACATCTTTCCCCAATTCTTCTTTTCCCTTTACTTTGCGTTGGTGTCTGAGGAGTTGGCAAGGCAGACACCTTTCACAGACGTTAAGAACTGGTATTGAGTGGAAGCAGACCCCTACCAACAGGCTTCCTCAGAGATCCTGGAGGACAGCTATAAATTATTGTATTCCTGCTAATCGGTCTCTTCTTAGCCAACTGCAATTGTATTTATAGTTGGAATTCTGGGGAAAGGGTGATCAACACCACTATGCCACCTTTGAGGTTCTTGATTTTGTTTGAGGTGTCTTTTAATTAATTCTTGAGTTTCTCAGACAAAGAATTTATCTGTGAGCTGTTGTTGAGACCATCTAGATACTTACGGGTGAAAGGCAGATCTAGCTTTCCTACTAAACATCTTGCTAGTCTTTCCGGTTGACTTTTCTCATATTTTTTCCTTTTTTTTTGGTTTTTCGAGACAGGGTTTCTCTGTAGCTTTGGAGCCTGCACTGGAGCTAGCTCTTGTAGACCAGGCTGCCTCTATCTCACAAAGATCCACCTGCCTCTACCTCCCGAGTGCTGGGATTAAAGGTGTGCCACCACCACCTGGCTTCTCATCTTTTTTTTTTTTACATAAGTTAAATTTCCACTGAAATTTGTGCAGTTATACTTAATGGTTAATAAATATATAGATTGTTTTGTGTTTCATTTAAGAGTGCAATTTATTTGAATGTCTTGTCCTAAAGATCATACCTCTGCATGGGTTAATATTTTTCTCATCTCTGTTAGATGTCAGAAAGTAATTTCAGTTCTTTTACAAAGACATCATCTTTGGACTATTACTTCAGAGATAAATGCTCTCTTTGGACTGGAGTTCCTTTGCCTTTAGTGGCTTGGAAGTATTTACTGAAGATTCTTGAGTGATGGTGCATTTGAGTAAGCAGTACCTGCAGTGTAGCCTCTGGGATGGTTAATTTGTAAGTATTGCTGATAATCCAATGAAAGATCATTCTTAAAGATGGATGAACAGGATTGAGAGATGGCTTAGTGGCTAAGAACACTTGCTACATAAGCATGGGGATCCTATTCCAGCACCTACATGTAACGCCAAGCACGGCCACATGTACCAGTAACCCCAGTGCTATAGTGAGCTAGGCCACCAGCCAAGCTCCATTCCAGTTAGAGTCCCTTTATTAAAGGAATAAGATGGAGCGTGATAGAGGAGGATACTTGAACTCTTCCTCTGGCTCTTGCACACGCACACACACACACACACTCACACACACACACAGACACACACACACAGAGTTTAGACAAGGAAACATGCTAACTGCTTTGAGGGAGGGTTAACACAAATGTCCTGGGTCAACATCTTAAGATTTTTGTGTGTTGAGCTCAGGGAGCCTTGAAGAAGAGGAAGCAATGGACTATGGGGACACAGAAGGGACAGAGGAGGCCATGAGAACGAGCAACTGAGCAAAGCACGTATGAATTCACAGAGACGGAAGCAGCAAGCACAGGGCCCATATGGGTCTTTACCAGGTCACGCGCATATATACTATAGTTTTCAGGTTAGTATTTTTATGGGATTCCTGAATGTGTAAACTAGTGTGCCTTTGATGCTTATGTCTTCTCTTGTGACTATTTTTCTTTTGGCTTGTTTTGTCCAACTTAGATATGATGGTTTTCATTTTATCTTATATAATTTTGTTATATTTGTTGCTATCCCCTAGAAGCCTGTACTTTTCTAATGAGAGACAGAAATGGATGGGCAAGGAAGTGTGTGTGTGGGGAACTGGGAGGAGTAGAGGGAGGGGGAAATTGTATTCTGATGAAAAAGAAAAAGAAAAAGTTATACATTTTTTTTTGCGTGCATAGAAACAGAATAAATAAATCTCCTTTTCTTCACTATTCCTATCTTTTTAAATGAATTGTTTCATGTTTTGTTTTTGAAACACATAGAAAAGTACTGTGTGCCGGGCGTTGGTGGCGCACGCCTTTAATCCCAGCACTCGGGAGGCAAAGGCAGGCAGATCTTTGTGAGTTTGAGACCAGCCTGGTCTACAAGAGCTAGTTTCAGGGCAGGCTCCCAAGCTACAGAGAAACCCTGTCTCGAAAAACCAAAAAAAAAAAAAAAAAAAAGAAAAAGAAAAGTACTGTGCACTTAATAGTGTTCAAGAGAAACCTATGATATGAAATTTGAAAGATGAATCAGCTACACATAGAGAAAACAATGGGTAGGTAGAAGCCTTAATAGGACAAATTTTCCATATATTCTGAATAGAATCCCAGTTTATCATGATTTCTACAGACTTCCCCCATCTCTCCACTCTACCCGGTACTGGAGACTGAGCACAGGCTCTTCCATATCCTAAGCAAATGCCATTCTACTAAGCATCATATATGTCCCTCTCTGGATATTTTCAAATTGTTCCAAAAATTATAACAAGAATTGGAAATGACTACATTGTCTAGGTAATATATCTTTATTTTCTGTAACAATACATAGATTTCATTGCAAGACTTTTTGTTTCCTTCAGGTAAACTTTTTGTTTCCTTCATCTAGGTTAAAAAAAATTCAAAATGCTAAGAAAGCATCATTGTGCCTCATTCATATTTCCCAGTGATGATCATATTATCTTTCCTCGGCGAAGTAACACAATCCAAGCTCTTTGTTCTGTCTTGAAAGGTGATGGGGGCTGAGCTTGACCACCTCTGTTTGCTCTTCTCATGTGCCTTGTTAGTCTCAGTGGATCAGTCAGGACTAGCTCTTCCTTCCAGCTCTTGGTGGTGCTGACACACAGGGAAACAGAGTATTTTATGTCTTCCAAGGTTAAGAGCATTACTATTTAGAAAAAAAAGCTTGACAAAAATAAGTTTTGGCAAGTATGCAGTAAATTAAGCAGCGATGCCCTGGTTCTGATACACTGTGCAGAGGCAGCAGCATCACATCGTGAGGCTCAGTGCTGCAGCTTGTCTACTAACTGATGCAGAACACCAGCATCCAGTGTTCACGTGACCATGTCTGCCACCCTGGCATTTGTCTCCTCGATTGTTTTTCGTGCAGATAGTTGTTTTCCAACTGAACCCTGCATATATTTACTACTAAGTTCTGTATGTCATGCAGATACTTTGACTGAACTATATGATGGAAGTGATGGAAAATAATAGCAATGGGAATAAAATCACAATTTAGGTGAAGATTCTTCATAAAAAAGCAATCCAAAGACTACAGTAGAGGGAGGGAAGGCTGTATGAATTTAAGTTTTCCTTTTTTTCATTTTTATACTTATCTTGTCATTGCTCAGGTATAAGGAAGATTAAAATTGTGTTTGGTTTATCCTTTCCATTCTTGCTATAGCAAAATAATACTAATAAAACAAAATATCTGGGCTCACAAATGGTCATAGGTCTTGATATTTTCTAAACCAAAGAGAAAATGAAAATATAATGCTATACCTTAAAGTCAGAAGGCAAAGAGGGGTTCTTAATATGTCAAGTTCTAAGATGGCACTTTAAGAATAATGAAGTCAGAACCTCCAAAACTGACTCCTCTATAAAAGTAATGAGAATGTAAAAATTTTAAAGTAAACATTTAAAAAAATCTGGAAATGAAGGCGTGATAATGTATCGACACTTATTCATGAAGAATGGTTAGCTCACAGTAGAGCAACAACAGTACCAGTGTTTGAACTTGCCCTCTAACTTGAAGGTAAGTCAACTGGGATTTTCTAGCCTGAAAAATAGCTTAACAACCATAACAAACAACAGGTAGAAGAAGCTCCAGAGACATTCAGCATAGTGAGAAGTGGATCAACAAAAGGATAATGGCATCTCAGAGGAGAAGAGAAGGAGAAGAAGGTGCGGGGTCAGAGAATGTTTGAGGAGTAATTTCCTAGATGGACTGAAAACCATTAATCTATATATTGAAGGCGCTTAAAAAGCT
>JAQHUG010000299.1:936964-951543 GCA_028555095.1 Dicrostonyx torquatus
TACTTTCTTAGTTAGTAGCTGGAGAGGGTCCAGCTCATCATAGGTGATGTTATCCCTGGGTAGCTAGTTCTGAGTTTTATTTAGAAAGGAGGATGAAGAAGCCATTGGGAGCAAGCCAGTACTGTCTTCTGCAAAGTTCCTTCTATGGATGCTGCCCTGGTTGAGTTTCTGTCCTGGCCTCCTTCAGTTATAGACTATAATGTGGAATTATAAACCAAATGAATGATTTTCTCCCCAGTTATGGTGTTTCAATCCAGCAATAGAAACATTGACTATGACAATAACCAACTGGGGCATTCTTTCCTAAGGAAGACTATTTCTCCTGAGTTGACTATAGTTTTTTCTTGAGACAGGATCTCACTATATAGCTCTGTCTGTTCAGGAACTTACTATGTAGACCAGTTTGGCCCCGAATTTATATAGAGACCCTCCTGCATCTGCTTTTGCAGGGCTGGGATTAAATGCATGTGCCAGCCAGAACTTCATGCTTTCTGTAGTTCTTTGTCTCAGGTTGCAGCCCCATGAAATTTCCCCTTTTTGTTCTCAAGCAGGACCTATGACCACACAGTGGTGGGAGAAATGGAACCAAGCTAGACCCTTGGCTCTTCACAGCATCAACCCCTTCTTTGTGTTCAATATTCATGGACCTTTTATAAACTGATTGGCCTAAGTTTTCCCAGAGTGTTTTCTCCCTAGCTGTCATAGGTTCCTAGAAGTCTGTTATGGGGAAGATAGTTCCCATCTGAAGCCTCAGGGATGAGAGAGCTGACTTAGCATGCATGGAACTCTGGTCCTCAACACTAATGACCTTAAAGGTAAAGGGGTAAAAGGACCCCAAGACTCTTGGTGTTGTGAACCAAAGTTCCCAGAGGAAAAGTTATGCATACATTAAAGATTTATAAACATGATTGGCTGGGGAGAACTTTATAATTATGGAGAGTCAGACAGTCCCAGTTCCAGAGCTATATTATTTTTAGCTACTGTTCGTCCTCTTGATATCACTCATTGCCTACCTCCCCTGTCTGACTTACTATTCTTGAGATTATCAGGTAAAATCTTTGGAATAGTAGAGCACTGAGCTCACACCAGCCCCAAACTAGGAATGTTATCAGACAGCATGTATACCTCTACCAGAGATCTCTCTGCTTTATAACCTACAAATACGATATTTCCACCAACACACTTCAAAAATGCCTTGACTTGTGACTATCTTTTGTTCTGTAACTATAATTATTTTTACATCAGAACCTGATATTTGGGGCAACTTGCAGCCATATTCTGGCCATCATCACTTATATTTGGTTCAAGAATAAGCTGTCTTACTCCTTTTGGAGGAGAGGGTCGTAATTTGCATCAACGATACCAAATGATATTTTGATTTTATTCAAATTACATCAGGAACCTGTTATTGCAGTGGGGCTTTTATTCCAGAGCTAGAATGATGGGGTGGACTAAGAGCAGTGGATGGAGGTGAGCGGTGGCAAGTGCCAGAGAATCCCTCAGTTTTGCAGATGTGTGTTTGTCTATTTCATTTGAACATGAAGAAAATTGATGTTCCGGAAATCCAAATTAAATTATGCAAACACAGTCTGTCTGTAGACTAAGAAGACGGAAAACTAACTAGAGTTAATTGGATTCCCTAGCCAATTTCCTGCACACAATCCTTGTTTCCGTCCTATTTCACTACTGGACATGTATTCAATGTAACTTACTACTCTCAGGTAGACTGCTTATTTACTGGGATGGTGAAGTAATTACATTGTTGCTTCTTATCAAAGGACTTTATTTTTGTTCCTATCTGGAACAGAATAGGCCAAAGATCTAATTCATGTCAACAATTTACGAAGCTGAGTAAATAGCAATGTCAGTACACACTTGAAAGGCAGCCTTGCCTCATTTCCTTCCTCATCCAAAGCTTGGGATGAACTGAAGCTGTGCTCCCAAGCTCTCTCTGCTCCTGTCTTCTGCATGCCCATTTCCCTCTGGATCTTGCACAGCCAAAGAGTGCTCGGGGAACACAAAGATGGGCACAGTTGCAGAAGGACAGCCTTGTTTGTTTAAGACAGGGGCTCTCTATCCAAGCTAGGCCAGCTTCCAGCTCAGCCTCCTTTAGCCTCTCCTGCTGGAAGGATGCTTTGCTAATGTATTTATGCCTTGCCAAGGTTTGGCTGTGATACAGGGATTACAGTGTTACAGTGGATTGTTTGTTGGGCCCTCATATTAGATAACTCAATTCTAAGTCTCTGTTTCATCTCCCCAGCTGCTGGCACTTGGGGATGAATGGTCAATATGGAAAGTTTTGAAGTACCCACATGGAAGGCCTTAATCTGAAATTGTGCAGAGAATCTCCCTTGTTCTACAAAATAGTCAGATGTTGAAGAACCATCTTGTATTTACACAGGACGTTTCTAACAATAGATATTGATTCTGCTATTAGGCCTACTCTTTCTCATTTCTTCTCCATGGGAATTTGAAATTCAGAAAGAAAAGAGCAGGACTGTGAAAGAGCAGGATGGCCTGAATATGCGACCGACACACCTATTAGCCTTTAGAGCAGGGTGTCTCTGTGTTGCGGCGCTATGCTTAAAGTCTGTTTACAAAAGAAGGCATTCATCGAGACATATGAATCCATTTATAACGCCTTCTCACCTGCCGCTGACTCCGGGGCAAGCTGGAGAGGGAGATGGCTGCAGCCTGACAGGCAATTTTAAGCCAAGGTCTTCACTATCCAGAGATTTATCAGGGAGTCAAGCAGTCAGTGTCTTTTATGACGGACACCTTTTCCTTTTTGTCGGACTGGGAAATGGAAAAGACAGAAGGAGGAGTTGCCATTTACTGTAGCTGTGTAAAAAAAAAAAATCGCATCAACACCAGTCCCCAGGCTTTCATTAGAACACCTCCTTCTTAGCTAATTACTGTCAGCATTAAATTACAGAGTCAGGAGGCCCCACTCAATACCAATTCATTCATTTTAGGTCACAGTTTGGCAGAAAACCTGTAGTGAAAGGTCAAACCTTTATCCACTAAGCCTTTTATTTGTGACTAAAGAAAAGTTTCGACAAGTAGTGTAATCTGAGTCAAGCAGAGCTACACTAAAGGCCGATTAATAGTTGTTTTTTTAATATAATAAAGATTTGCTCTAGCCTGTCGTCTACTCCAGAGGTGTTCTTTTATAAATCAAAAGACCAAAAAGCTTCTACATCCTTTTCTTTCTCATTCAAGCCTTGCATCTTGTCGTGTTACAAATCTTACCATCAACAAGTAACATGCTTTAAAAAAAAAATAGATCAAGCCGGGCGGTGGTGGCACACGCCTTTAATCCCAGCACTTGGGAGGCAGAGGCAGGCGGATCTCTGTGAGTTCGAGACCAGCCTGGTCTACAAGAGCTAGTTCCAGGACAGGCTCCAAAGCCACAGAGAAAGCCTGTCTCGAAAAACCAAAAAAAAAAAAAAAAAAAACCCAAAAAAAATAGATCTAAGTGGTTGTCTTTCTCTGATGGGCAGAGAGGCAAAGTTTTCGGTGGCGCTGGGTTTTTACAAAATATTGATTAGACAGGCATACTTTCCTGACCCTTTGACATTTCTACTGCAGAAAGGTGGTGAGATCTGGGCGCTGCTGTTGTTACGTAGACAGGTTGTGATCTGCTTAGGTGTGTTCTGGGATTGAAAAGCTACCTTTGAGTTATGAATCTCCCAGCATTTGCTTTTATTTTTTTACATTCTAGTAAATTCTTTGGTTTATTTAGAAAACAACAACAACAAAACAGTGTACTGCAGCCTAACATGTGTGGTTGGTAGTTTGATGAAGTAAATAATAAAATGATTTTTTTTTAAATAAAGTGAGTTTTTTTCTAGGTGGTAGAAGCAAGATTGAAATGACAAACTAAGAAATCCAACGGAGGTGAAACTCACACAGTGTTGAGTGATGGCATTGCTTTGTAATAAGAAAGTTTTCAGGTTGTCTGGGCTCAGGCTTTAGGACATTAGGTAAAAGGTTTTGAGAAAGCACTGACTTAGAATGGAGTATATGGAAGCCATATGTGCCAAAGTGTAATGAGTCCAGGCATCTTCTCGAGACAGGTTAAAAAGATGGAGAAAGGAGAACTCATTCCCCATGATTTGCTTTGTGTTCTTTGATGAACGCAAGTTAAGAATTTCCACTCAGTGGACACAACAGCTGCAGAAAGCACCTGTATAGAAGAGACTCCCTCTCCTGAGAAATACCCCACCAATAGCTGCTGAACCATGCTCAAGGTAAACACATGGGAACTTGGAATTTACCTTATCAGCACTCCTCTCATAGCAGGGATCTTTTCCAAAGCACTTTGCAGATCAGCTTCCAATCTCATGTACAGAGGGAAATTCAGTAAGATAAGAAAAATGAGATACTAGTTCACTTTAATTGGCATGTACGTTTTTAGGCATTATTATGGCATTTTCAAACAAAGCATGTTTTAGCAGATTCTCCTTCATCTCTCCTACCCCTCGTACCCTCGACTCCACCCTTGGAAGTTTGCAGTCTCTCTTTCTTTTTCATGTCCCATGTGCCCTTTCACTCCTTCCTTCCTTCCTCATTACATATTTTCACCCCTTATTGGTCTCCATCCTAGTTCGTAGGCCTTGCTCACATTTATAGACATATATGCATGCACTCATAAGTGTGCATGTGTGTGCTTGCATGCACACAGGCACACACAGACACAGACAGAAAGACAGACAGACAGGCACACACACACACACACACCCCTAAACTAGTGTCCACATATGATAGAGACCATGCATTTTTTGCCCAAACACTTAATATAATATTTTCCAGATCTGTCCATTTTCTTGTGAATTACATTTTGATTTTCCTTGCAGCTGAACACAATTTCATATATAAATGACATTTTCATCATCCATTCATGTGTTGACAGACATCTTAACCAGTTCACTCTTTAAAATTAATTTTGAAATGGATTTAATCTTTCTTTTCATAGAGTTGTAGGTTATGTTCTTTGAACAATGTAGCTTCAAGAGGAAGCCACACAATCACATACTTAGCTATTGTTGGGATATTTAGCATATTTTTCCTTAATATGAACACTCGGATTTATCTTTTTGAGTGTGCCAATTCCTTTGCTTAATAAACTCTGATACATCCCTCCCTGCATTCTCCTGGCATTATTTTCTTTGGTATAAGTGAAGGTCCTAGCTGTATCTGAGTAGAGATCTCTGAGGAGAAATCCCCCGACTGCTCAACCATCAGTTTCCTGTTGCTCTGGCATTTGCCCCATGACCCTATTTATTTAATTCCTCCAAGGACTGTGTTAAAGGTAATCTGATCATAAAGATGAAGATCATCAAGTTAGAAGTTAAATCTCTTGGGACCACTTACTGTCAAGAGGATGGAAGCTCTCTCTTAGCAGTCACTTTCTTCTCCGTTAAATATACTCTCTTCTGCACACCAGAGTTGCGGGTGGGGGTGATGCTTCTGTTGACCTCATGTTGCTGGGATCAGTGGTCAGTGTTTATACACAGTCTTCCTCAGCAGAGTTCCTGAAAAGACAGTTTACTCTTTGTTAATTGATGAACCAAGAGTTTTCTTGAGTTTATTTTTTTTTACATCAGCGAATGTAAACACAACCCACAGAGCACCTTGTTACTCTAATTTGTGCAATGTCTTTTCTCTCATCTTATATAGATTAGCAGGATGACTACTCATGACAAGCTCTGCTGATTTACAGAGTTTAAATGATTCAGGCGTGAGGACAGGTGGTTCTTAGGATGTCTGATCTCACGGGAGCTACATTTACAACACACACACCACATTCACATTTACCTAGCCTTTTATTCTGCCTCCCTCTTTCAGGACATAGGTAAAGGTAACCTTTCTATTAATATGGGTTTGGGAAGTTGCAAAATGCTTGTTAATAAGTCATTTATTTTACAGGTATGTTTGTGTCTATACTTACCCTGAGAGTAAATAAAAATAAGTTTTCATAATTCCTGGCAGTGTGCTAGTCTTTGGAGAGAGGACAGTACTGGATAGGGTAGTATTGTAGTTTGAATGTAATTGGCCCCTATAAGCTCACAGGGAGTGGCACTATGAGGAGGTGTGGCTTTGTTGGAGTAGGTGTGGCCTTGTTTGAGGAAGTGTTTCACTTTGGGGGTGGGCTTTGAGGTCCCATATATGCTCGAGCTACAACCAGTATCCCAGTTTGTTTCCTGTTGCCTTGTGAGATGTAGAATTCTCAAAGATTCTACAGCAACAAATCTGCCTGGACGCTGCCATGTCCCACCATGATGATAATGGACTGAGCCTCTGAACTGTAAGCCACCCAATTAAACATTTTCCTTTGTAAAAGTTGCCGTGGTCATGGGTCTCTTCACAGCAGTAGACCACTAAGCCAGGGAGGGTCTTTTGTTTCAAACAGGTAATGATACAATTGAGCAGCAGAGGTAGGTAGATGTGTGTTATGTGCCACAAAGTGGGAATGCTGGGAATGGAGGCTAAGGTGTGTTCTCATATAATAGGGCTTTAAAAAATACAAAGGTATTTGTCAGGCAGAGGAATTAAAAGTTCAACAAGAAAGAGGCTGTGAAACACCATAGTCAAAATGCCTTGAATACAAGGGAGGCCCCAAATCATGCAGAGACTTGTGAATTATAGAGCTCAGACATTATCTTCAAGATCACCGAGAGTCAATGCTGCGCATTAGCAGGGGAAATCACCTGATCAGATATATGGTTGGGCAAGTCATTCATCAGTGTGGGGACAGATTTCATATGTGCAAGAATACATGTGAAAAGACTGACTGGGGCCTTACATCACACCATCTTTAAGCTCAGATAGGACAGATTCAAATAGCACTGCTATTCCTAAATGATTCTGCAATTTGGTGTTGCTCCTGCTTCTGTATTGCTGGATCTGAAGCTGCATACTAGCCTACCATATGAGCAGCCCTGGATCGAATCACCAGTACTGTATAAACAAGAAAACCAGACAAAAGATGAGCTGAACTATTTATGTGCTCACAGTGGCAGCTTTTGCCAGCCGGTGGGGGTGCCGGTGGCTCAGAGGCCCTATCAGGATACAGTCTACCTTCAGGCTAAGGGAGAACAACTGGAGTAGTCTGACAGCCCCATTGGCACCTCAGTCTACAAGCACCCAGTGAGAGCTCAGGTACAGCAAGGCACCTACTGTCACTAACTAAGGAGTTTAAAATGCTCCCCAGAGCATCCTTGTAGAGCCATCTTACTCACTTGAGAGTCTTCTGAGGCCTTTGTGCCTGCTCTTTTCTCTGCCTGGAGCATCCTTTCCTGAGTCCTTTTACAGAGATGGTTCCCCCACACCCCGACCCCGAAACTAGGTTATCCCTTCTAATATTTTTTATGAAGAAAGCTCATCTGATCCACTTTGCATCATCAGCTCCACCCGCAATGATCACAGCATAGGATACCATTCTATTCTATTTTCTTCAAAACAGAATATGGTCAACACACACCTCGTTATTTGCCTCTTTGCTCCAGAAGGAGCTTTGCTTTGTTTCCTGTTGTCTTCCTTGCATGCAGAACGGTCACCTGTCATAGGTAGATGTTCACCCAATATTTGATGAGTGAATACAGAAAAATTAAATGTAAGAGAACAGGCATTAAGACAGTTGGAGCTTTTCAAATAAGTGATCCTAAAGAACCGTTAAAAAAAAAAGTCATTTGCTTTTGACATTGGTGAGAAGCAAGTCTGAGGGCAGAGCATGCATCTAATGAGTGTTCTCTAGTGTTACGTCACCCGCTGAGAACCCTGGGGACTATCTCTTGATCATGAAAGATGAATATGCCTCTGGCCTGTGCTTAGCTCTAATAGCTAACATTCTGGGTGCATACATACATACATACATACATACATACATACATACATACATACATACATACTGTATCTTTCTTTTGCCTTTGGGGAGTTTGAGGGCTCTTATTATTCTTAAGAAAAGCTGTCTCAGAGGAACAAGAATTATCTATTAAAGAGACTCTGAGATTTTAACCTAAACATCATGAGGAGAATTTACGTAGAATTGACAAGATACTCCCCAATAATCACCCTAAATCATTCTTTCTTGCAGATAGAAACAAACTGGAAAATGCAGTAATTTTCATGGATAGAGGCAAAAAGGCACTTAGCACAGCATGAAGATTCAAATTAGCCTGAAAATAACACTGCCATCCTTGGGTTTTATTCGAGTCTGAGCTCCTAGATACAGACTTAGAGCATGGCCTTATGATAGTGTTGCCTGCAACAGGGCCTGTGGGTGGCAAGGGAATCGTCCTTTAAGGGTCCCCTGACTACTTCATACCTGTTATTGCACTACATAAAGTGGTCTCAGCCCAGGGAGTTCTCAGGCTTATTAGAGAATAATGGAAGAAACACCTGGAAGCCATTTATTCAATTAAGTTCTAGCCAGGCATGAGAAGATGCCATTCTATGTAAATTCATTCTTTACATCTGAGAGTGATATTTTGAGATAGGATCTCACCATGTGGCCCAGGTTGGCCTCTACCTTTTTTCTTGCCTCAGTCTTTTAGTAGCTACTTAGTAACTGGGATTAAACACATGTGCCCAGCTCCTACTGAACGGGAGTGTTAAGATTCGTTTAGTAGAATGTTGAGTTCTGTAAATCCATTGAGGATTCCGGAGAACAGGGAAGGAAGCTCTGGTTAGTTATTAAAGGAGCTGAGAGCGTGAGGGAAGATCTCATTCATCTTTTGGTGTATGTGTTTGTGTTCATGTGTGTGCAGGTATACAGTGTATGGAGGCCAAAGGACAACCTTGGTTGTCATTTCTCAGGTGCCAGCTGCTTTCTTTTCTGTATACATTTTCTCTTAGTGGCTGGGAAATTACCAAACAGGCCAGGTAGGTTGGCCAGTGGATCTCAGGAATCTGGGTTACAAGTATGCACCACTAAACCTGGAATTTTGTTCTCTCTCTCTCTCTCTCTCTCTCTCTCTCTCTGTGACTTTATTTGTGGCTCTTCTTTTTTTAAACCTTTAAAATTTTTATTTACATAATTTCTATCCTCTTTCTTTCCAACTTCTCTTTCCACCCTCTTTCCAACTTTTTTCCATGCCTCCCCACTTTCCTCTAAAATTCATGACCTTTACTTGAGTTATACAAATAATTTATATATATATATATTATATATATAATCTCTCATTCATATATATGTATGTTTAAAGGTGGCTGACTACTTGGTGTTGGATAACCTATTAGAAGGCTTGTCCATAGAGAAGACTGATATTTCCCCTTTCAGCAGCCATTAACTCCTTGCAGCTCTTCATCTAGGGATGGGTACTTGTGAAATTTCCCACATCCAAGCTGGCAAGTCATAGTGAGGGTCTTGCTTACACAAACATATTACTGAGATTTCATGGGTGCAGCTTCCTTCTTTCTTTTCATCTTTCTTTTTTCACTTCCATGATGTTCCCCCAGCCTAAGGTGTAGGGATTGTGTTATATATGTATCCACTGGGGTTGGGCAGCCCACAGTCAGTTATTCTCTGTTTTGACCTGTTATAGATTTATGTAATGGCTTCTCTCTGCTCCATAAAGGAACTTCCTCGATGAGGGATGAGAACTATACCTATCTGTGGGTACAAAGATAAGTATATTTAAGATGCATTAAGGATTTATACTGGTTTAGGAAAGTGCAGCAATAGGATCTCTTCTAGGATCTATGACCTGAACCTAGCCAGCAACTGAATTCTGGGGATATACTTCAGGTCCTCATGCTTGAAAGGCAAAGTGAATTCTGGGGATATACTTCAGGTCCCTCATGCTTGGAAGGCAAAGTGAATTCTGGGGATATACTTCAGGTCCCTCATGCTTGGAAGGCAAAGTGAATTCTGGGGATATACTTCAGGTCCTCATGCTTGGAAGGCAAAGTGAATTCTGGGGATATACTTCAGGTCCCTCATGCTTGGAAGGCAAATACTGTCATCATCACCCCAGAGAGTAGGGGCATAGGAATTTAGAAATATAAGTAAAGAAAATGGTGATGTGTGAAGAATAATAGAACAGAAACTATAGAATAATATTGGGAGGGTATTCTAGTTATTACTGAAATCTCCTGTGTTTATTTTTCCATATGTTTTTTTATGCCCAATGTAAATGGGGGAGAATGTAACAAATGACTTTATTAACATGATACAAAAGACAACTCAGTCAATTGCTTTAGCACTCTGAGACATAAAATCATTAGCATTCTGTTGTTTAAGCAGTAGAGTTTCTCTAGACCAAGTACACTGAAAGCAGCTACTCCCCAGGAAACATCAGAGTTACAAAAGAAGGAGCAGAAGTACATTTGCATATCCTGACCACCTGTCAGATTGACATACACTTGAATGAGCTATTTTAATGTCAAAAGAACCAAGCAATCAAATCCTGATTGGAGGTGCAACTACTCTTGTTGACCATTTGAGCAAACTCCAACTCTTTGTCAGACAAGGAGGAAATGGGCCCACATTTTTGGGCCTCCACACTCAATGAAGATAAAAAGCCAAGTAAAGAGCTGTCAGTACAATGCTTGGCTTAACTTGAGGCCCAGGCCATGAGAGGGAACCCATGACCTACACTGTCTAGATAGCCAGGGGCTGGAAACTGGGTAGGGTAGAGACCTAGGGTAGAACCAAACATAATTGGCCAAATGAATGAATGAATAAATAAATAAATAAAACAAAACCAAGGAACTGATTCTTAATGATATTCCGCTATACTCACAGATCAGTGCTGTGTTCAGTAGTCATCAGAGCGGCTTCCTCCATCAACAGATGGGAGTGGGTGCAGAGATCCACAGCCAGATATTATGCAGAGAGAGAGTCTAAATTGTAAGTCTCCATTGGGTCCATCCCTGTGGAGATTGGGAAACCCCAGAGAGAGGGAGCAAAGGGGAAACAAGCCTCTACAAGATAAAAGCCAAACAGGATCTAACAAGATACAACAAGACAAGGCAAAAGTCCTCACATCAAGGCTGGACAAAACTGCGAATGTAGGGGGTATGGATCTGGAGGTGAGTTTAGAGTAGAGGAGAGAGGGAAAACTTTGGTTGAATGTATTATATTAAAGAAAAATCTATTCTCAATAAAAAAGAAATATTCAGTGGGAAAGTTTCTGTTCTAAGGTTATTTAATGAAGATCTAAAAACTAAAACTAATGCCAATTTGCAATTACAAGGACATGCAGTGGGTACTTAATTGAATAATAAAAGATACTAAAATATTATGAATAGTTAACATTCTATTAAAATTTCCTTAGAATATGGTTAAATATTAAGTGTTGTCTGAGAAGAAAAATAATAGTGTCGAAATGTGTGTATGTATATCACTAATATGTAAAAATACTGACAATAAAAAATAAAAAGAGCTGTCTGTGCAATAGGAATGGATGTACATGCAGAATTAGTCTTGCTTGTGGAGGTTCTATTGAAAATAGTTAGAAAACTCAAGGAAGAAGTAGGATACTTCTGGGTGTGATGAATACCACTGCATGGGGTTCAAATACAGCACAGGCAGCCTTTGCTAAACATACAAAACAAAACAGCAAGATGCCCAAAGGGACTCAAGGAACAGAACATGGCTGTTAAGGGTTTTTGCAGAAAATATTCTATAAGTCCATGGAAAGTGTTTTTACTAGGTTTTTTTTTTTCTTAAAGGGCCACTGATAGAGTCTGCTTAGGTATTTCATTTTAAGATGAGCAACTCATCCAGAAAATGATTTTTTAAATATCCTGTCTGAAAACATATTTCTGTTGTTAGATTTCTGTGAGCCAAATTAAGTGGGTTGGGACAAAAATAAACATAGACCCTATATTTTCATATTACCTGCAACTGCTGCTTCAAATCTGAAGATTTGTTATTCCCAACTCTTCTTTTTTAAAAAAATATTTTGGTGTAGGAGGGTCCTTCTGTATTTGGGTTGCTTTCATTGGTTAATAAAGAGACTGCCTTGGCCTTTTGATAGGGCAGGACTAAGATAGGCAGGGAAAAGAGAACAGAATGCTGGGAAGGGGACAGAGACAGAGAGCTACCCGCCATGAAGCCTGCCAGGTCAGACACACTGAATCTTTTCCGGTAAGACCACAACCTCATGGTGACATACAGACTGTTAGAATTCAATGGGTTGAATCAACATGTAAGAGTTAGCCAATAAGAGGCTAGAACTAATTGGGCCAGGCAGTATTTCAATGAATACAATTTCTGTGTAATTATTTCGAATGTAAGCTAGCCAGGATCAAAAGCAGCCCACGGCCAGAAGCTGGGCGGCTGGACACAGCTGCTCACCTCATTACTACAGATATTTATTTTTTAAAAATTCAATAATGTTTATAATGTATCTTGCTTATATCCACCCCCTACTCCCTGCTTCCAACATTCCCAAAATTAGCATATCTTCCTCCCAACTTCATGATTTTTTTTCACTCTCCCTCTCTCCTGTGCTGTTCAGTTAGAGATGTCCATATATGCACTCATGTGGGACAATCTACCTGAGAAAGGACAATCTAATGTGACCACTCCCCAAAGAAAAGTGACCTTGTCTTACCCAGAAGCCCTCAGCTGTCAATAGCTCTTTCGCTAGGAGTGAAATCTCAGGAACACCCCCAACCCATTGCTAGAGTTTGACTTTGATCTTACTCAGGTAACCATAGATGTTGTGAGGTCACTGGGGCAATAGACACATCTGATCCTGAGGACAGCAATTTCTGAACCCTGCCACATCCTCTGGTTCTTATATTCTTTCTGCCTCGTCTTCTAAGATGTTTCCTGTGCCTCAGGGAAGAAGAGAGACGTCTTACGCAGAGTATTGACAATCTCTTATTCTCAGCACTTTGAACAATGTATCTCTATGCTATTACTCACTGCATTAAGCGTTTCTGACCATGATTGAGAGATGCCTAAGTCTCTGATTATATATACAGATATTTAGAATGCAGGTACTTTGACAATATGATCATTTAGGATAACATTGGTAGATTCTCTCTTAGGGTCCATGACTTCCCTAGCCTTTGATTTTAACCATGTTTACAGTTCTAGGCATGATTTCCCTCCTGTGGATCAGGTATCAAATCTAAGAGCAATTGGTTACCTCCATAAACAGTTGTGCCACTAATGCACTAGAAGGCACATTACATAAAAGCCAGGCAGCAGGAAGATTTTCTGGTGAGTGAAAGGTTAATTTCTGTGTCCTGACACCAAAGTGTGTGTGTGTGGGGGGGGGCTTTAGAAATCAGATTTTGTAGGCAAGTGTGAGCAATAGCAATAGCCTGTCTTGTTTTAGGTACCTCTGGGGCCTCAATGATTAGTAGCTGATAGGTAAGTAACCCATGGCTGGCATGGAGATTTTCATTTAATGATACGTGTCTTTTGGGAGTAGCATTGTTCACCCATGTGTGGTACCTCTCTTCAAACTTTTTAAAAACACTTATGCTCTTAACTAGTTTATAAAATAATGGGATTTCATCAGGCATTTTTATAAGTCATTAGTTTATTTACCTATCCACTTTCCCCACCCCTGCTCACAACCCAGTTTAACTCTTGATCATGACTCCATATGAGGTCATGTAACTGAATGAAGTTGCCTGGTAACTTGGCAATAGTAAAAGGTTTCTGAGTGCATAACCAAAATTAAATGTGCAATGAATTCAATGTTTCTGACAGTGGCCTCCTGTGTTGCATTAATAACATTACTGCAGCCATAGTTCTGAACAGCGTATCCACTTGGTATTGGGTATGTTGTCCCAACATACAATGCTGATAAATTTTGACAGACATACTTCAGTTCAGACTATTGCATGTTGTGAATTGCAGTGTTTCTACTAGACATATAAAGTTGTTCACTGAAACATAAGAGCTTAATTATGGAAAACCATGGCTTTAATAGCTTTTTTCCTACTATTATTCTTCAACATTTAAAAACCAGGATGTCTGATTTTTGAAAAATTAATTAATTAAAAATTAATCTTAGAGTTGCTGACTTGAGTTCTTGATTTTCATAAAAAAATCATTAAAATTTGGCTTGGGATTAGAACAGAATTCCCAACAACAGAAATGGCCTTAAATGTGTTCTGTCACTTTGGACTAATGAGAAGCAGCATTCTTGGCACTTGAGAATTTTAAAATCAAAATATTGATCAACTCCAAGAAATACTGAGGATGTAATATTAAACACTCAGCCAAGATTTAGTTCTTTATGCAAAAATAAGATTATATATCTTATTAGTATGCAAGTTTGGTTCCACAAGGCCATTTTCATGTAAGTGTATAATGTACTTTAACCACAGTCCCTTCCCTCCATAACTCACCACCTGACCTTCTCTCCCCTTCTCTCCCCCTCTTCCTATTCCTTCCCACCCTCTCCCCTCCCTTCCCCTCCCTTCCCATCCTCTCCTCTCTCCTCTCCCATTATTTTATCTTAGCTCCCCTGAGCACCTTTGCTTCTACTTTTACACCATCTTGTGATCTGAATATGAAATATGAGACACAGATACACATATTGGAGCACTTGGCTTCTGGACTCTGGTGCAGGAGATATGTCTGTATTCTGTCAATCATGTTT
>JAQHUG010000299.1:952828-984888 GCA_028555095.1 Dicrostonyx torquatus
TATGGGGGTATTATTCAGTGTATAATGCATGTTTAGCATATATGAGACCTCAGCAGATTCATTTGCTGTGATGATATTAGCATAGGTTTTTAAATGCTTCCACTCTTCAGCAAGGATTATAGAAATATTTACCAATTTAGCTTTGCATGGGGCACCTCTTATTCTTGATGTGGCATTAGCTTACTATGTAAGAAAGCATTTATCTTTACTCTGCATTCTGATGGACCTACCTTTCTCTGGATTAATATTGTATTATACTATACACTAACCTCAGAAAGTATGGATTATTTATGGTTCCTTGTCACATTTTATGATTCTTTTATCTCTTTTATTTGACTATTCTCAGAATCTAGGTACTCCTCTCCAACTGTTTCTGATGATCACAATCATAATTTACCCTTACTGTTCATTTCCCATGTTCCCTCATTCATTCAGTCTTTATTTTGCTATCATTCATTCATTCATGCTTTTAATACACACACACACACAGATCCTACAGTTTGCCAGATAATATATTAGATTAAGAGTATACAAAAGTAAACAAAATAGGCATTGTCCTTGCCAACATAGTTTTGATTCTACCAGGTGGGAATAGAAGTTAGATGTTAAATGAATAACCACACCATAAATACACAGTTGCGTGTTGTGTTGAATATTTATGAGGGGAGTGGATTCTGAGAAGCCAAGGGATTCTTTCTTCCCTAAGAGATATTTTGGTTATAATATGAAGATGGGACATTTTTAGTAAAGGACATCACAGTGGGAAAATCACAAGCACAGAGGGCAAAGACTGATTTAAGAACATGAAGTACCAGAGCAAGGAGACGATAGGACAGTGGTAGAGTTAGCCAGAGTTTAGAATAAGTCAGACATTATCATCTAGTTTAAGGATTTCAGGGTATTATAAAACTAATGAAGTCCCTGGAGTGGTTGGTGTGGGAGAATGTGTAACTAGATTTATGTTTTTACACGTCCCCTCCAGCAGCAGCAAGCAGGGCACCTTGGAGGTGGCCAGATGATACCAGGGGTCCTATTTAGGAAGTAGCTGCAATCTACACATTGTAGTACATGATTATGGGTTGAACTTGGGTTAGTAAAGGTGACAGAATGACGGAGACAATCTTAGGATGTAAAATTGACAGTGCTTGGGAATTGTGGAAGGTTACCGCAGTCTGGCTTGTTTAGCTTGGATTCATCTTTGTGACATTCCCTAATAATTCTGCACTATTTTAGGATGCTTAGGATAATGCAAGGGAAAATGTGCTGCTGTGCACACGTGCCACTCTGATTCTTCTCAATGTGGTGAGAAGGGGCTATGCTTCAGTCATCTCTATTTACAATTTTTTTTCTGCAACACTGTGTTCCGCCCAGTAGGAGAAAGAAATAGTGCTTGACTCAGATTTGGGAGATCTGCATGTGACTGAAAGATTTTTAAAAGATTTTTTCTTTGTATCTAACATGTCAGTATTTAAGTTGTATGAAGATCAAATAATATGGAAAAATATAAAAATATTTTGGAGGGATCTATTGAGGACTCTATTAAGATTGTGTTTCTTTTCCTCCCCTAACTTGAAGGGCCATCCATTTTTCTTACCTCATACAATGAGAAGTGTGTGAGTTAAAGGACTTGGGGATGGGACAGAGGGAGAGAGCTATGAAAGAGACATCTTGATAGGGGGGCCCATTTTGGGGTTAGGGAGAAACCTGTAGCCATGGAAACCTCTAAGAACCCACAAGGATGACCACAGCTAAGACTCCCAGCAATAGTGGAGAGAGTGCCTGAACTGGTCATCTACTGCAATCAGATTGATGACTACCCTAATTGCCATCAAAGAGCCCTCATCAAGGAACTGATGGAAGCAGATTCAGAGAACCACAGTCAAGCATTGGGCCAAACTTTGGGAGTCCTGATGAAGAAAAGGAGGAGAAATTGTATGAGCTAGGGGAGTCAAGGTCATGACAGGAGAGCCCACAGAGACAACTGACCTGAGCTCATAGGAGCTCATGTACTCTGGACCTACAGTTCGGGAGCCTTCATGGGACTGACTGACCTAGGCCCTCTGCATGTATGTGACAGCTGTGTAGCTTGGTCTGTTTGTAAGGCTCCTAGCAGTGAGATCAGGACCTGTCTCTGGTGCTTAGCTGGATTTTGGGAACCTGTGTCCCATGCTGGATTAGCTCACCTATTCTCAATACAGGGGGAGGAGCTCGGTCTTATTTCAACTTGATATGCCATGCTTTGCTCATAACCCATGGGAGGCCTGCTCCTTTCTGAATAAAGACTGAAGAGGAGAGGAGGGAGGGGGAGACTGTGGTTAGTAAATAAAAAAATGAAAAAATGCTAATATAAAACAAAAGCAAAGGACCAATGAAAGTCAAGGGCAATGAAGAGGAGCTGGTGTTGCTGCACACTTTGTGGATGCCTGGGGACTGTGTCTAGGTCTCTCTATATGTGCTGTGTGTTTGTGAGACATTCTTTCTTACTGAGCACATTGGTCAGTATTTGTCTTCACTGAAAATTAATGTCTCAAAGTGTAAGAATTTGCTTAATAAATGTCAAGATTACCTGTTCTCTAACATATAGATTCATTAAGAAGGCCTCTCTAAATGTCATTAGAACAAATGCCATAGGAAACCTTGGAAAATGAACAAAGTTTGGTCTTTCAATGTCATAGATTTCAAATATTCCAAGATCCTAAATCCCCTAAAACTATACTCTGTCACCCAGATAGGGTTAATATTGTGAAACACTTATTGGCATTTTCCTTAGATGATTCTAAAGACTTTTATTTCCTTATTTTCATGGGGCAAATTAAGTAATTGAAACATATTACCAGCAAAGGACAACTATTGCATGCTGGTCTTATTGACTCATGGCGACTCTATTAGAAGGCAGAATGATATTCTCCTCTGAACTGTTTGGGTGGTCTACCTATCCTGAAGTGCAGTTTTAAACTGGGAGTGAATATGAACTATAACTAACGAAACTCTAGAAATAGCTGTACAAAATGAAAAGGCCAAAAATTTTGAGGTCAAATTAGTCAAGTAGCATGTTACAAAAATGACATATTTTCTGTTTCCAGTCTCCATTATGCTTATAATTCAAGACTGAAACTAAATGTCGGGTCCTGGACTGATCTATTTCTTCTCTGTCTTAGTAGTTAGGCTCTCTTCTCTGGGCTCAAATGCCCTCATTCCTTCTTTCTAAAATACAACTTACAACACAACAATGTAAATTTCTTACCTCTTGGAGGGAGAAGGTTTTATCATTACTTATCTTAGAATACAGTGTTCTTATCAAAGTTCTTGGTCCCATCACAAGAACTCAACATGTCTGTTGAATGAATAATGGACACACCCTTAAACACATGATTTTATTTAAGGTTAAAAGTTCTTATGTTTGAATATGTATTAATTAGTTTCTATAACAAATATATTTCAAATTTATTTTTTAGTCACATTATAACCTGGTGATGCTTAATGGCTAGTGGGTGGGTACCTTTTAATGACCTAATTTTGCTTATTTCTTGGCATTAGTCAGACTTATATATGTGATGTATAAATTCCTGGGCAAATGCCTGTTTAATGGCAGTGCATGCTGCCTTTGGCAAGACACTTCCCTCTCATTAATTTACCCACTTAATATTAATTTGAAAGTCTACTATGTGCAAGGCAATCTTCTAAGTACTTAGGAAATTCTTGTCCATGTAGAATTCACATTTTTTAACAGTAGATAACAGACAATAATCAAACTAAATGGCATTGTATAGTACTTTGGGAGGTGACAGGGCTCTGGAAAATGCAAGTTTTAGTAAGGCAAAGGCAATTAGACATATGTAGTAGGACTTGATGTAAACTTATATTACAAGAATTAAAGAGAGCTTTTTTTTTAAATCAGGTGACCTTGAGTATTATGAAGTCTTTCCTAACCATAACCAGGCTATAGTGTGTATATACTACACACAGAGAGACCTCACCATCTACTCTTCATTATTATAACATCACACCCACCAGACCAAGTTAATTGATGGAGACTTCAGACTCCAAACTATTACCTTTCCCTTTCCCATTTCTTTTTGAAATTACATTATTTTAAACAATTTTATACATGTGTATACTATGTGTTGAACGCATGCTTCTCTGTTTCCATTATTTCTTACACTCTATTGTCTTTACTCCCTGGTTTAACTTATGGAAATTTTCTTCTTTACTTGAAGTTATGTTGATAGAACCTAGGGTATAACACATGTTAGGCAAGTATTCCACCACTGAGCTACAACTGTAGTCCCACGGAAACAATTATTTTATTTCTCTTCTAGTTTTTTTTTAATAATTATGATGATTCTTCCCTGTAAAGTACTGAGCATAGGTTCTCAGTTCATCTTGGGACTTTGCATCCTTTTGATGCCAGTAATGAGTGCTGGGGAAGCCTCTTGGAAAGACACAAGAAGGGGGGTGTGTGTCTCACTTAATGTTTCTAGGATCTTCTCACAGTCAGAGACAGAATTTAGAGATGCAATAAAATACTTTTCATATCCGCACATTACGTGCAAACTTTAAAGGAGGGTAGGGTTATTCATGAGTGGGGGCAGAGAGGGAGTCAAGAATTCCTAGAATGTATGGTTGATGAGATTTCTACTTTGTTTGCATAATCTCTTGCTTCAGCCTTCTGAGTGTTGAAATTATAGTTTGTCTGGGTTCAGCCTTGATGGGGTTCACATGTTCCTGGGTAAGGGGTGTGAAGATTAGAAATTAGGCAGGAAGAACAGAGATATGAAAGAAAAGGAACAAAGATGTGGAACAGAACTGGGAGGGTGATCCAATGAACACTGAATTTATCTGTGTTTATTTTCCATGTACTTGTATACTCCAATCCAAAAGGGGGAAAGAAGGCAAAACTGCTTGAATATGATACAAAGGACAAACAAAGCAATTACTTGCTTCAATACCTGAAAAATCAAGCAACTATATCTTGAGTTAAGCAATCTATTGTTTAGGCAGGACATGCAATGACCACACCTTAGAGCACACATCCTGTAGGCAGCCATTCTCTGGACCAAACCTCCTGTCATATCCTTGAAGGAACAGGAATAGGCTTGAATTCTCTGACCTTTGGTCAAGGTGGAATAGACTCACTTTTGTGGGCTCCCACAACAGTTACATGCTACTGTAGCTGGACTGATGTTTAGATACTTTTGGAAATTAATTGGCCAACTGCATGAATGATGATGCAGTGGGGGTGAAGTAGGCTTGCTGGTGGAAATGGTAGCTTTATAGGATGGAGGGGATCTGAAGTTCTATCGAGGTTTATGTTGGGGATAAGCCCCACTAAACCTCTCAGGTTTCACTTTAGCAGGTAAAAACTGGCTAAGATATCTGAAGGTAAATAAAATGAATTGGCTCACATAAGTCTTTTTATCATGCCCCATTCATTTTGTTTATGCTCTCTCTAATCTCTCTTGATGTTTCCTTTTTGATGTTCCTCCTTGCTGTTTCTCACTGTTCTTAGCTGTTTCTCTTTGCTGTTCTACCCATTCTACATGGTTTCCAGTTTATATACCCTTATAGACAGTTAACAAGCATGCATTTCACAGAATCACACAAACAGGTAAAGGAGGTGCCTTATGCCTCAGAAGGGCTTTGGCTGTGAAGCTCCCCAGTAGATACCAGGAGCATTAGGAATGTGAAGCACAATTAATAAAATCTCAGGGTCAGAAACTGGGGTTCAACCTGAAGATCCAAAAAGCAAAACAGCCAGCCACTGGCTCTTACCTCGAGCTCAGTGTGAAATGATAATTTTGCCTCCTGAAATCTTAGAATAAGATTTTCCTTGAGAACTGTCTTCACCCGTTTTATATTCCTCTCTAGGGCTGGAATTAAAGGTGTACACCACTGGGATTAAAGGCATGCACCACCCAATTTCTATGGAAACTAGGGTGGCTACTGGGATTAAAAGGTGTGTGTCATTGTGGCTTCTGTGATTAAAGGTGCATGTTACCATAATCTGGTCTGTAAGGCTGACCAGTGGGACTCTCAGATCTTCAGGCAGTCTTTATTTATTAAAATGCAATGAAATGCCACTACAGGATGGAGCTGACCAAAAATTCTGGTGCTGTATCTGCTGGTACCTAGGTAAGAAGGAATTTTTTTCTCTGGGTTTAGTGATCCAAGGTTTTTTTCCTGTATATTTTAGGGGTAAAGGTACAAACAGTTAATTTCCTAGACTAAAACCCTGTGTCAAATGAAAGCTGAAGGTAAGTACAGAATATTGATAGCTTGTTAGAATAAAGTAAGGGTTAGTAGATTACACCTTCCCAAGTCTGCTGCTGGAGAATTCAGGGACACCCAGACATGTTTATCAGTAAAAGCAGACATACTGTCTCTCTGCTCAGTGCCTCTTGCTTAGGGCTCCTTTCTTGTCAATAAGTCTTGCCCATAAGAAGAATTGTCGGGAACTAGCTTTACATAGAGTTGGCTATTAGAACAAAGGTTTAGCTGAAGGGATGCTTTCACACCAGGGCCTCATACCGTGGGGAAAGGTATACAGTTACCAGTACAAGAAAAGTTAGGTTTAAAGAATGATTTATTCACTGCTGGGATAGTTTGGGACGAATCCCATTATGGAATGGAGAAATGTCATGATTTCTACTGAATTGACAGTGATTATGCAAAAGACAAGTATTTCCAAAGCTCTGCAAATCGGGCTCCTCATATAGAGTGTACACTGCCATGAGTCTGTCCAGTAGTCTGTCAGCTGTACTTTCATTGTATGGTCTTGAGGGCTCACATCAAAGTTCTATTTTGGCCTCATACCTATGGGAGGTCTGTTAAATAGAAAGGATGCTTAAGAATCATATGGGAGAGGACTAAGACTGACATGCAAAACTGAGAACCAGCAGGGTGTCGATGGATGTAATCTATACCTAACCAAGTTCATTAGATCAGATAGTTCAGTGGTTCTCAACCATCCCAGTGCTATGACCCTTAATATAGTTCCTTATATTGTGGAGAATCCACAAACATAAAATTATTTTGTTGCTACTTCATAACTGCGATTTTGCTGTTATTGTTATAAGTCATAATGTAAATATCTGATATGGGTCCCTGTGGGGGTCTTGACCCACAGGTTGAGAACTGTTGTGGTAGAGGTTGCTGTTAGGTAAAGAGGACTGAAGGTTGATCTCTGGGGATGCTTAGCAGTGACACATTTGCAGGAGTGGCAGGTTACCGTAGCATTGAGAAGGTGTTCCTAGCACTGTGGAAGGTACATTAAAGTGAGGTCTGAGCCACAAATACTTGATGTAGAAAGTATTTCAAGGAAAGAATAGTCAGTCTTGGGGCTGGGTGATGAGTAAGATGTGGACTGACAATAATCAACTGACTTTGGAAAACCAGATGCAATTACTGATCTTGGTAAGAGCCATTTCTGTACAGTGAGGGGGAAAAAGCTGTTCCAAATGAATAGAAGAGAGACCAGGAGGGAGGAGGAGGGTATGGCAAATGTGTACTATTTTCCCAAGGAGTAAAGAGACAGAGAAACAATATGTGTAAGCATGGACCAGGGACACTGTTGGACATTATTTTGGTTTTTACCTGCCTCCTCCTTTCTCTCCCCTTCCTCTTCCTCCTCTTCCTCTGCTTTCTCTTCTTTTCTATTCCTATTTTTGAGAAAAGTTCTAGCTATGTAACTCCGACTATACTGGAACTTGCTATATAGACTGGCTGGCCTCAAACTCTAGACTGTTCTTCGGCTTCTGCCTCCTGAGTGCTGGGAGTATAGGTGCAGATTACTGTGCTTGACCTTTAACCTTTCTTCTTTTAAATTGGTTTGCCTTTATCATGGAGCTGGAGAGATGAGTAACACAGTCATTTTATTGAATAGAGAGGGATATGATTGATGCAGGAGGGATGAGATGATCCTAGACTGAAAACCATCTCTCTTGAGAGCAATGAGGATAACAGAAATTTCCTCCCATTTTACCCTATTGGGTGGTTCTGTAAGTTCAAATGTTTTGCATTTGGGTGTATGGGAGAGATTTAAGTTTAAATTCACTGTCCTATCATTTTGGTGGTTAATAAGATAGTGAGAAATTATAACATGTGCACTGGCCATTGACTTACTTTTTCTTTCCTTAAAAAAAAGCATTTTTAAAGATTTATTTATTTTTTTATGTAATATATACTTTATATAACACACCACACACACACACACACACACACACACACACAGACACACCACACACACCACACACACACACACACCAGATGAGGGCATCAGATCGCATTGTAGATGGTTCTAAGTTGCCACGTGGGTGCTAGGAATTGAACCCCGTCCCCTGCAAGGTCAAGGTCAACAAGCTCTCTTTTACTGTGAGTCACTTTCCAGTTCCTCCCATCCTTTCATTATCAGCTTGTTACTTCCTCCCGATCCTACCTTGAATAGCCAGTGTTCTCTCTTATGCTACTCGAGGGCATGCACTTTTCTTGTTGCGGAATTTGCCAAATTTTATTTGTTTTTCACCAGTTTTCTTGGTTTCTAACTGAATCAAAATCTCTAGCAGAATAGGAACCTTGTCTTTTTCTCTGTTATACCCACAGCACCTGTACTCTCTGGCATCTAAACAGAGTTGAAGTGAGACACGCTTGGCATACAGTGGGATTTGCTACACTAGTTAGCTGCAGAAAATCAATACATACAATTGTGTATGGGAGAGAGTGTTCACATTCAAATTAAGTACCGTTTAGGTGTTTCTAGCAAGATCCTAGGAAATTTGTTTCTAACTCAATGAGAGGCGGGGATTTTGATGGAGAAGAGCAGTTAAAGATGCCCACCCACCCAGACAGCCATTTTTCCTTGCACTGTTTCAGAATAGCTAAATGAAATTAGGATTGAAAAAAAAAGTGTACGATATTCAAGTGACTTCAGTGACATAAATTATTTGTTAGTAATGTTCCTTACACAAATGTTATAGGTAATCATTTTTGTGCTATTCAGGGAATACTTTTATCACTTTTGAGAGGGCTTTCATCAGAATAATACTGGCTCCTGTGTGTCAGAATCAATGAGAAGTCCAATATTAATCCTCTTAAAGGCATCAATCTTGTTTTGTGCGTTCATGTTCTGGGTTTGTAGAATATAGATAAAAAGCCCTGCAGCCTCCCTCTCCTTGGGTGAAATCCCTGGTCCTTAGGCCATATTACACTGATGGTTTGTGTTTAGTGTGATGTGGTGCTGGGGCTCACTGCTGGGTCTTCCTGTAGACCCAGAATTGCCATTCTATACCTCCAGTTCCAGGTTCTGGCCAAGATTCTGTGAAGAACACTGTACATTAGATGACCTTGGTCAGGGTGTTCCCTGTGTTCCACTGTGTGGTACATGGTGCTGACACCTCTAAGGCCAGCTTCTGAGCTGCTGTGGAATCTGCAAATGTCTTTATTTTCAATCCGAGGTTATTAAATTGTGCATTCTCTGCCTATGCCTCTTGCTTATAATCATCCCAATACAGAAACTTTCATCCCACCCCTTGAGGAAATACAAAGTAACCTAGAGCTTGTGGCATTCTGGCCCCACAGAGGGACCCATTTTCCTATCTCGGGATGAGAAGGACCTGATTTTCAGAGCACAGGAATTTGAGTTCTTTCTTTCTTTCTTTCTTTTTTATTTTCGAGACAAGGTTTCTCTGTGGCTTTGGAGGCTATCCTGGAACTAGCTCTTGGAGACCAGGCTGGCCTCGAACTCACAAAGATCCTCCTGCCTCTGCCTCCCAAGTGCTGGGATTAAAGGCTTGCGCCACCACCACCCGGTGAGTTCTTTCTTTTTAATTTCATCTACAGCAATAGAAGAAAATCAAATTATTTCTCAGCTAGCCACATCCTCTGTCATGCTCCCAATAAGTCAGAGTAAGCAATCTATTTTCTGAGTGCACTGGCTTCCAACACTGTACAGGAAACACTTTTCGTATATAGATAACATTTTAAATTAGCCATTTGCACTGCTTGTTGGGCATGTAGTCTTAAAAATTTGTGTTCTGGAAAGTAAAAAATAAACACTTCATTTTGCTGTTTTTAACATTCTTAACTTGTGTTCTCTGTGAAACTGACCTATTTCCATATGTTTACCGAAAGATTACATAGGCAATGTAGGCTCCAGCTACTGATAGTTTGTTTACCTTGTAAGGGAGGATATTTATTTCTGTTGCCTAAAACACATGCTTTCAACCAAATTTGAGAGCACTGTGCTCGCAAACAAAAATTGATCAAATGCATTCATTTATTTTGTTCCTCCTAGGTGTTCACTATCAAAATCTCACTCTCACCTGGACACTTGATAGACCTAGACTCCACGGAAGTTCTTTGTTTTAATTATTTTGGGCGTTATACTAAGTGACCAAAACACATTGTACCTTTCAAAAGACAGTCATGTTGAGTGTTGGGAAATGAGCCCAGTTAGGGTCAGTTCATTAACTGCCAAGGTTTTTATTGCATCCCACTGAGCACGTAACTCCTTGTGGTCAAAGGAATCACCTGTTTACCTGCATTTGGACAATCACCTTGCCTTTGGTGCCTCCAGGAAAACCCACAGTATATAACTGAAGGAAGGGAAACAGAACACAATTAGAATTAATATACAGACTCATTAAAAATAACTAATATACTATGCCTGCAGTGTCTTTTTTAATTTTTATTACAATTTTAAGCTAGCATATGAAAAAACTTAGTTTCATTATATACATATATCATTATGTTTTTCTCATATGCACCTTCGCTATGCCTTGTCTTAAATGCAAACATTTTTAGTCCTGCATGTTTTTTTAAATTTTATAGATAGCATTTTTATTCTATGAGAATTGCCTAGGTATGTCTGAAAAGAAGCCATAATTCCGTGACAAATTAACAGAAACTAGACACACACACACACACACACACACACACACACAAGGAGAGAGAGAGAGAGAGAGAGAGAGAGAGAGAGAGAGAGAGAGAGAGAGAGAGTGAGAGAGCTATCACTGTCTTGTCCATAGAAGCTAAGTAGCTGCAGGCAAGCCATTACGTAGGTGGTGAGAGGCTAGGTGAAATCATTTCTTTCTCATAGTGTTTGAAAATCTTTTAGGGAGTGGCCTGAACTACCAATTCTAAGGCACTGCCCCAAATCCATGAAATCGGATGCTGTTCTATGCATGGGGTCTGACACCAGTTTTATGTGGCATCTAAGAGATTTCACTTTGTGGCATGATCAAGAGCCATTGGACTGAATGATCTACAAACATTTGCCTACCTCTCGCTCTGCAAAAATTATTTCATTCTAGTGTCCTTGGAAGGAACTTTCTAGTCTATTGCAGTTGTTTTATTTAAACTGCTGGTAGCATTGTTGGTAGTCAAAATTTAAATGTTATTTAGTAATTTGAAGAAATAGCCATTTTAATTTTTCACCATTTCAGTTGCTAGCGATACATATCTAGAGAATCAGGCCATTTTGGGGTTGGCTGATCTGCCAGTCAATATGCAAGTAAATGATACTATTGAGTATGTAAGAGTTACTTGACTATTGTGTCTGTGACCCAATGGCCTGACTGATTCCCTCAAGTAGTTGTTCTGCCTCCCTACCCAGAGTTATAGGAAATCTATTCAATCAAAGACATCCTTTAACTTGACATACAGGAAACCTTTGAGTACAACTCCAGACTTGAAGGGTGTTGGGTGGTGCTAATGAGCAGCTGGCTTGAAGAACATTGATTGCATCGATCTATCTAGATCTTTATAGAATGTAAAATAGAATTTAGACAGCCTCTAGTTAATTGGCATATGTATGCTATATTACAAGCTGTGCATCTTAGGCAAGTTAATTATCCTTTCTAAGCCGAAGTTCTGATGCACAACATAGAACTAATAATAGTGCATTTTAATTGGATCATACCAATGCTTGGTTGAGAAGACTCACGCAGAAAAGTTAACTTATCCCTGGTTTCCTATTCTTAGAAGAATTACTACTATTACTGCTGTTATTATTGATTTCTGGCCAATGGCAGTTTCAGCCAAATCCCCAATCATAAATTTATTCCTTGCTTCTCAGTCTCTGGCTTCCCAGCTTGGTCTGGGAAACTGAGACGCTCCACCAAGCACTGTCCTTCAGCCCCTTCAGCGTCTTCTTTGTTTGGTTGTTCTTTATTTGATCTATTTGTTCCTTGGATGAATCAGGAGTGACCTGGCTCTTTTAAAATCTTCTACTTCAGGCTCTTCATGTATTCATTCATTTTTTTTAATTTATTCATATATCTGCTCATTTATTAACCTCCCCATTCAAATCAGTACTTGGTGTTTCAATACTCAGAAAGGCTTCCTTTCCGAGGCAGAGCTAGTTGGTAACCAAGTGAATAAATACAGCTACTCTCTTTCCTGCTGCTTTGAGAGTGAGGGCATGTCTCCAAGTAGGAAGAGACCTACAGGGCAACTGTATATTGTCACCGAGAGGCTCTAAGAATCCCTCCCTCCCTCTAGGACATGTGTAGGAGAAATGATCCTTTTGGGGTACAAGAGAGACAGGCAGTATCCTGATGACAGAACCTAGTCTCTTGCCTGGCATGTGGTGACATGAATTTCTGCCTCTGTTCTCTGTATGCTTGTATTGAACTGCAAACTATCATCATCCATACCGTCAGACAGATAGCACTGTTCAACATTATTTTATTTATCGAAAGTGTGGCCAACTTACATGGGGTAAGAATTGCAATTGAATAACGGGACTTGAAATCCCAAGTAAATTTTTGATTTCCAAGCCAGGCAAGTTTACCCATATTTCCAGAACTCAGCAGGAAGGAGGATTATAAGTTTTTTTTTATTGTTAAAAGAAAAATTTACATTTACTCCCCTTGTTCCCGGCCCTCCCGCTCCCCCACTACCCCACTACCCTCTCCCTGCTTCCTTAAGATGGGGCAGGATATCCTGCCCTATGGGAAGCCCAAGGCCCTCCCCCCTCCATCTCGGAGGATTATAAGTTTGAGGCCAGCCTATGCTACATGGCGAGACCATGACCTCTCCCTTCCTAAATAAGTGATTCCTGCAGATGTAAAGTGTGCACACTCATGCTTGTTGCCTTGGCATCACTGAGGTTCTTGCTTGACAAGGACAAGCAAGCCCAAGGGAGCCTCTCAGTGTGGTCACCTCAGTGCTACAGGGGTGGCACTGATGTTAGTGTTATAGCAAAGTTCTGACAAAGGCCCTCCTAACCTGTCCATGTGGAATCTGGTTGCTAAAGGCTATAACCAGGGCCTTGACTTGTATGACCGGCTCCCACCTACCATTGTTCTTTTTAAAGAATTGCATAGGAGCCTACAGTACTGATGACTGTTTAGTTTGGTCACTTTCTGTGCATTGCTGGTTTTGAGAACAGCTTTCGTGTATGCCTCCTTAATTGATTCAGAAGTTGTGTTTCTGTCGCTTCTTGAAATGTGTCTTCTGTTTATGCACTGTGCTATAGAGTGTTGGTTTAATTGTCACCTCTCCTTTGGGAGAACTGGATGAAGCTGTAATTGGGGAGGCTGTTTCTCTACTGGCAGATATTCAACATTCAAGGATTTGATTGTGAAGAATTCTTAACTTGATCTGAAAAACTATTTTTCTAGTTCTTATGAAACAGTATTTATTTATTGCAGAAGATTTGGAGATGAGAAGAAGTTATATAATAAAGGGGCTAGATTACTTTCATAGGACCATGTGTGCGAATACACATAAGGGTTTTTCTTTGTCTCTTTCTGTTTTGTGGCGTTGGCATAGACTGGAGGGTTTCTGATGAGCAAAATTTATTGACTCATGGTTCTGGAGGTTATGGAGTTCAAGGTCAAGAGGACAGCTTAGACATTTTTGGTAGGGTGTGAGGAAAAAGATATAAATATACACACACATACATATGTATGTATATATATGTATATGGACATATATACACATGCATACATACATATACATATATAAAGATAAAATTAATTTTTATGAAAATATCAAAAGAACCCAATCATTGTTTGGAAATGATATTAATTCACTTATGAGGGCAAGATACTCATAAGTGAATTAGTTGATGGCCTAATCAACTTTCAAAGGTTTCACTTCTGTTGCCTTTGGGGGTCATTCAAATATTAGTATCCTCCATAATGCCTGTTCCCTAGATAAATGAGTGAGTTACTTTTCTATTACTGTGATAAAACACTGTGACCAAGGCAATTTAAGGAAGAGTTTATTTTAGCTTAAGTTTCCAGAAGGATGATAGCTCGTCATTGCCGGGAATCATGCCAGCAAACAGCAGGCATGGCGGTAGGAACAGGAAACTAAGTGCTCCCATCCTGAACCCCAAACACAAAGCGGAGAGAACCAACTGGAAACTACAATTGCATTCCTAGTGACATACTTCTTCCCATAAGTCTGCACTTCCTAATCCCCTTAGCAGCACCACCAACTGAGGACCAAATGTGTAGATATCTGAACCTGTGGGAGACATTCTCGCTCAAACCACTACAATAAGAAAGTCGCAGTTTGATTAGTCGCTTAGAATTGCGACTAACTCTGTTTAACTCTGAAAGGATTGTCTTCAGTGGCTGGGTGGGATTCTGTTCTTTGGGTAGATAATTTACTTATCTATTCCCATATATTTGATTCCTGGGTTTTCACACAAGGAAACAAATGTTGTGAAGAGATAATATTTTGAAAACGTAAATTTTTAATGATACTGATATATTATGATATATGATATTCAACGAGTACCGTTATGGGTAAAGACCATGTTCAATAGTTATACTAATAAAAGGAACTTGACACCTTGTTATTGGCTTCAGTGTGATTATTAATATGTAGTTTGTTTGATGCTTGTTTCTAAGCTTATACCACAATTAGGTTTTCAATGAACATCGCCATGGTCTTGATTCAGTATTCTAACACTTTATCTGATGAGCTGTTTTTTTAAGATCCGAATAAAGTCAGAGAGTTCTGCAGAAAAGCTGCCAATCCAGTTCTTCTGCATTGATTGTTACTTTTTGGGATACATAATAAGAATTAGTCTACCTTTTTCTATGATGTGGGTCTAAGAGCTTAAAGTATCAAAGGATAAAAGAACAAAATATAAAGGTGTGTAAAAATGGAATCAGGAACAATAAATTCTGACTTACACACAACTTTACACCTAAGGGGAAAATTCAGAACACAGAACTGGGGCTCATAGGACCCTGGTTCTCACTGATCAAAGTGAGCACTGTGCCTTGCCACCAGAGTCCACAGGGGCTTCAAACAGAAGTCACTCCATACAGGGGAGGGGGCAGGAGCAAGCACTTTGTGCCATACAGAAAGGTTTATTGGATTCCACATACCTTGTAAATTCCAAATACCTTGTAAATCCATCCTGTGATATCTCATGATGTTTCTTAAGAAATGTCTTTCCATGGAGGGATACAACATGAAAAAAAGTCAAATCCAGTGAGATGTGTTCAGGTGGGTCCCTGAACACATTAAAACGTATGCATTACATTTGAGTTGTTTTTCTAGTTTTTTTTTTGCAAGATTCCAAATCTCTCTAAGCTTATTAATTTTTAAATAGACCACTATAGTAACACCCCAAAGGTGGTTCAAAATGCACATGGGTCAAAGGACACATAACAAAAATCTTCAGGTGTGGATGCTCAGAGAGAATGTGAGACATAGGTGTCAGGGATTTGCTCATGTTCTAGTAGATTCAGTATTCATTCCTATTAAGGTCTAAATAATATTTCATTACATGATATACTGCATTTTGTTTAGCTTTTCATTAGTCATCAGACATTTATGCTGTTTCCACCTTTTGGCTGACAAATACTACAGCGGCTATGAGGCTGGAAAGAGGTTGTTCAATTATAGACAGTAGATCTAAGGTTGATCTCTTTCAGAGCCTGGACACCTATTTCATATTGATTCTTGGCATTGTCATAAGCCCTGCCTTTGTGTGTATGGGTGTATACATGTTCATGTGTAGGTGTACATGTGTGTGGGTGTTAGTGTGTGTGCACATGGAGGCCAGAGGTTCACATCCAGCATCTGGCTTGATCACTCTCCACATTAGCTTCTGAGACAGTCTCTCACTGGACCTGGAGGCATACTCATGTGGCTAGTCTTGTTGGTCAGTGACCAAGGATCCTCTTTTGTCTGTCCCCTCAGTGCTGGAATTCTGGATGCGTATTGATGTTTCTGGGTTTATGTGGGTTCTGGGCAATCCGATCCTTATGCTGAAACAGCAAGCACAGGATGGACTCCTTTCCCGGCCCTGGCTCTATTGCTGACGCCTCAATCTTTGTGCACATATTTGGGTCTAGATTAATTTGTGTGCTCTCACTGGTTAGAACTAGAAAAGATCTAACCAGGTAAGTAGACCTCTTGCCAGATTCCGCCCCAATGGTATATGACCTGTGGTATGATTTCATATTATAGATCAAAGTCTTTGCTCAGTTCAGTCTTCTACCTATGTTCGACAAAAACAAGGACATTACCTAAAAGAGCATTTGTTATGATTTCTTTGCAAGTTCCACATTATATCTGTCTCTCAATTGTTTATGTTTCCAAAGAGTAGAATATGAATATAAAGAAATAAAAAATAAAGGTAAAGAGAAATTGTTTGAGGACCACTATTGTTTTATTGCTTGTGTTTTCTCTTTTTACATTCCCCAGCCACATAAAGGCCCAAGACTCAAATGATCAAGAGGAAGGGTACAGAAGAGCAAATAAAACAAAGCGAGCATGCTTCTCACTTCCTGGTAGCAGCCGAATGGAGCTTCCCCGCTGCAAATGAGACTTCCCAACGTGCAGAGCCCACCGCTGGTCTGCTGTTCTCCTGCAGCTCCTGTTAGCTGGTGTTGCAGAATTAAGCTGGAAATCACCTTCGCTTCCTCCCAGTAACAGCTTCGTTTCTGTAGTGCTTGTCAGGGAACGCATTACCAGGGACACATTTGAGTGGGGTTGTTTCAGATGAAGTGCTTGGTGCCAGCTGGCAGGCCAGCTTCCCCCCAGGGGCAAGAAAAAGGTAAACTTCCACTGAAACCAGAGATTGGGATTTCCTTGCCTCTCCCCACTGTTTCTCTCCCTCTTCCCTCCCTCCCTTTCTTTCTCCCTCCCTCTCTCCTTCTTCCCTTCTTCCCTTCCCCCTCTCCTTTTCTCTCTTCTAATGAAGAAAATCCAAAATCTGTCAGAAATAAAATGGATAAGAGCTGTTCCAGCACTGGAGGCAGAGCTCACAGCTGTGCCGTGCCCTCAGGCTCCACACAAGCGCTGCTGCTTACCAGCCCTAGGGATGCCCAGGTCTTGCTTCATGCTACTGTGTGCCAGGAGTTATTTACTGTTGTTCCAGGGAGTTGGGGTCAGAGCACACCACAGAACTTCTCAGTTTCTGAAGCATTTCAAATGTCTGACCCGCAGAATTCTAGATTTCACGACATAAACAAAACGGGAACAGCCAAGATAATGTACCTCCTCTGGAAACCAGCGCCCTTTTCTAGCTTCTGAAATGAATGAAAAGCAAGCAGCCACAGGGGTTTTAATGAAATTGAGGTTAGCTGGGCGGTGGTGGCGCACACCTTTAATACCAGCACTTGGAGGCAGAGGCAGATGGATTTCTGTGAGTTTGAGGCCAGCCTTATCTACAAGAGTTGCTTCCAGGACAGGCTCCAAAGCTACAGAGAAACCCTGTCTCAAAAAAAAAAACCCCAAAAACATAAAAAATAAAAATAATAAAAAAATTGATGTTGGGGCTGGGGAAAACAGGGGATCAATGGAAGTGCAAGAACTGGCATTCAGTTGGAGAGACCCCAGACCTCACGTAAAATCCTGGTCAGCATTGTGGCTTACCTGTAATTCCAGTACTAGGAACATGGGTACATGATCCCTGGAGCAAGCTGGGTGGTAGATTAGACACATCGGCTAGTCCTGGGTTCAGCAGAGTAGTAAAGTTCAAAACAACCTAGGAAGACTTTTGACTTGAGCCTCATGTCTTCATGTGCACACAAACACACACACATAGGTATGCACACACACATAGGCATGCACACACATAGGGATGCACACACATAAATATACACACATAGGCATGCACACACACATAGGTGCACACACACATAGGCATACATACTCGCACATAGGCATGTACACACACATAGGCATACATACTCGCACATAGGCATGTACACACACATAGGCATACATACTCGCACATAGGCATGTACACATACATAGGCATACACACTTGCACATAGGCATACACACACACGTAGGCATGCACACACATGCTTAGGCATGCACACACACATAGGCATACACACAAAAATAAATGAATTAAACTTAGGAAACTGACATTCATGAAGACGTTGAGGGAAATACATTGCAATTATGAACTTACATGATGACCACACATTTCAGGGTCATCCCCACCTCACAGGACCCCTAGTCATTGGTGCAAGAGTATGTTTGGATTATACAAGTCCCCCATGAAGGATAAACCAAAGGTGGATCCCAGAACTCTGACACCAGTTGGAAACCGAGGACCTCCAAGACCTAACTGAGCTGTTATCTGTCAGTGGGAAATATTTTTTACAGGTTTGTATTACATTTTAGGTAAAGTCATGGAAAGAATTTGGTTCTATGATGAGATATTTCTCCTATGAACCCAGTGTGACTGTTTTCATTATTCACTAATTCATGTAAGAGGAAAAGAGTGGGCTGAATGCACCTGTTCAGAAATGTCATACCAGAGGGGACTAGATGAAGAGAATGGATACTGAGAGGGAAAATGGAGAACAATCCTTCAAGAAAGCTCACTGGAAACTGTGACATTATACAATCTGTCTTTCTTCCCCTCACACATGCCCACATCCTTTCTTTGACCAGTGACAGTGAAGGAAAAGGACAAGTTATGTCTTCATGTACATAGGATGCCACATTTCAGGTGACAGTTCAGTGTATCTTGTTGCTCTACTGTTAATATATTTGAAAATTGCTATTAATTACCCAGGTAGTGCCTGTAATCATGACCTGTCTTATCTATCTATCTATCTATCTATCTATCTATCTATCTATCTATCTATCTATCTATCATCCATTCATCCATCTATCTATCTATCTATCTATCTATCTATCTATCTATCTATCTATCTATCTATCAATTGAGACAGAGTCTTATTATGTAGCCCTGACTGACCTGGAACTCTCTATGTATATTAGCTTAGCATGATCACAGAGACTCTGACATGCCTCCGCCTCCTGAGTTCTGAGATTAAAGGTACGCACCAGACCTGTCTGACCTGCCCCATCTTAAACATCCAGGAACTTATGCTCTGGTCCTAACTGGACTTGCCACAAGTGGTTAGGAAACAATATACTGGGGCTGGCAGGAGAGTTCAGTGGTTAAAAGCACACTGCTACTCTTCCAGAGGATCAGAATTCAATTTCCAGCACCCACATGGTGTCTCACAACTGTTTGTAGATCTAGTTCCAGAGGATCTGACATCTTTTAGCCTCTCTGGGCCCCAGCCATGCAGACAAGAAACACATAGACATGTAGGCAAAACCCATACAGAAGAAACTAAGAGAGAGGGGGAGAATAAATTGTTCACATAGGAGAAAAATGACTCTTCTGGTCAATTTGGAAGCTAGCTAGTGCTCTGGATAAAGTAACCTACATATTATCTTAGAACTCATCCATACTTGAAAAGGTGGAGCTTTAACATCTTCTTAGCGGTAGGTTTAGGCTCACTCATAATGTTGGAATTCAGTGGCTAGCCTAGTTAAGGTAGCAGCCATTTGATTTTTTTTAGGTAGGATTTATCCTGATCCTGGATGCAGACAATAAGCCCTTCTATGCAGGTAGAAAGGTCCTGATGGCTCTAATGATGGCTCCTCCTCTTTCTCCCCTCATATTCCTCCTCCCCGTGCTCTTCTTCTTCTTGCTCTTCTTCCTCTTCTTCCTCCTCCCTTCCTCCTGCTCTTCCTCTTCCAGCTCTTCCTCCTCTTCCTTCCTCTTCCTTTCCTCCTCTTCCTTTCCTCCTCCTGTTCTTCTCCCTCCTCCCTTTCTCCTGCTCTTCCTCCTCTTGTTCTTCTTCCTCCTCCCTTTCTTTTTCCCTCCTCCTGCTCTTCATCCTCCAGCTCTTCCCCCTTTTCCCCTCCTCTTGCTCTTCTCCCTTCTCTCCTCCTTCTTTTCTCTCTACTTCTCAACATATTTTGTTTAGGGTACTTTTTACATTCTTTTACAATGAACTTGCTTATGACAAATTCTCTTAACTTTAATTTATCTGAGAATGTCTTGATTTCCCTTTGATTCTTGAATATTTTTATTACTTGTGAAATTCTGTGTTGAAATTTTTTTCAGCTCTTGGAAATATTGTCTGTTATCTTTCATGTTCATGGTGAGATATATAATGACTTTTGAGTTTTTCCTTTTGTGGTTAAGGAGTCATTTCTTGTACCTATTATTTCTATGAATGATTTTCAGCTCTAAATTCTTTTTCCTCTGACATAAATTACATACATGCATATATATTAACAAAACAATTCTAGTCAGTCTTAATTCCAGACACTCAGAAGTATGAAGCAGAAGGAACACAAGTTCAAGTCCAGTGTGGGCAACTTTATGGTATCCTGTCTAAAAACATAAATAAAAGTAGGCTGGGAATCTATTTTAATGATAGAACTCTTTCTTAGCATGTGTAAGGCCCAGATCAGTCTCCCATACTTAAGAAATCACACACACATACACACACACACACACACACACAAATTTGGGAGACTGTGGTGTGTGTGTGTGCGTGTGTATATATGTATGTATTTGTGTGACAGTTTCCCAAGTTTCTATTTTTAAATTTTGTTTCAAGTCTACACTTTTTTCTGTTCAGTTTGAATATTTCCATTGTCTTAATTCACATTCAGCTACTACTTCCATCTGTCTTCTTCATTCTGCTGTTAAACACACTGATTTTTGGGTACTTCTTTGTTTATATGTTTCTTTTTTATATGTTTTTCTGCTCAGGCTATTTCTACTTCCTTAGCAAAAACTTTCTGTTTTTATTTTTCCCATTTATTTCAAGTGGTTTTGTAATGGCTATCAGAGCATGTAAAATGCCCACTTTAAATCCTTGTCAGGTAGTTTTACTAGTTCTTGTCATCTTCATGCTGGTATATTTTCATTTTTAACATACATAATGCCATGCACATTTATGGAGGACATGCCCTGCTTCACCTTATGCATATATTGCATTCAAGTTACGGTAAACTTCCTATCTCCACAAATATTTAACCATGCTCTGTAGAGAAAACCTCTGAAATCCTTTCTTCCAGCTTTAGAAATGGAACAGCATGATACTGTCCTCTGTAGTCACCTTGCTATACGTTAGTTCCCAGGACTTTACTCCCCTAACCATTTTCCCCACTGACCCTGAGGTCTTGTGATGAAACTCCCTTAGTAATAGCATTCCTTTCGAAGATTACAGAATTGAGGCCCACATCTTTAGCTCATGAGTCTTTGAGGACATTTCATAACCACACTACACCTACATGCGGAAGAAGCAGGAAGTGCAGTTTTCATCAGGGACTGTGGTTGCTTCGGCACAATGACTTCAAGATGATTTTCTTCTGCAGACTTTTCTGCATCATGGAAAGCTTTGTAACGAGTTTGCACCATTTTCAACAAAATGATGAAGTATCTATGTTTTTTCTTTGTTCCTTGGCTTTGTACTAGCCAAAGGGCCTTCTGTGCAAGGCAAGTGCTTCACTGCTGAGCTGAATGTTTCCAGCCTCCCCCCGCTCTTTATGTTTTATTTTGATATACTCCTCACTCAGGCTGGCTTTGAACTTATGTTGTAGTTAAAGCTGGCCTTAAATGTGTGGTCCTATTGCCTCAGTATCCCAAAGAACTGGAACCAGAAGCCTGTGCTACTAGACCTGACTGAAGTCTTGCTGATGCGAGGAGGAAGGGATTTTTCTAAACATTTTTATTAAAAGAATTATGAAGTGAGTGTCATTAATTAATTTCATAACAGAAGCTTGATTTCTCAAAATCTCTTTAACAACTTTTCTTAATATATTAATTATACTTGCTGTTTTACATATCTACTTTCTGTTTTCCTGTCACAATTAGCAGTATGCTTCTCAGACTCAGATGTGAATATTTTTAGATAACTGTCAAATTGAGGAGATGCTTTCCTTTTTTCTTTTTCCTGGTAGGCAAGGATCTCCATAAAGCAGAGGAGGTGCTGATGGCTACACAGAAAGAAAATGATGAAAACAAAATGTTATGGACTATTAGGTAGATTTGTCCATATATCTTACTTGGGATTGATGCCATCCTTTAGGGCTACATACATTACCCAGAGTATCCACTGCCCTAAGAAAGGTGCAATCCACACCACTTATTTCTGGAAACATAACTAAATAGAGTAGGAGTGAACACTTAATTGAGGTTAGTCAGTATCTCAGCTGGTTGGTAGTAATCTGTTTGAAGATCCACATGACATCTTGGGGTGTGCTACTCCTGGACTACGTTCCCAAGCAATAGTCTCTGATGTAGAGGTCAGCTTATGGGAAGTTTATTTGAGGTGATGTTGAGAGCAGCATCTCTGGACGGGAGGGCAAGGTTGGGGAGAGGAAGAAGGCATAGATTGAGAGAGTCAGTGTGATAAAGGATTGATGCAGATGTCATGGAGACTTGTGGAGTTGGGGCGATGCCTCAGAGCTGTGTCCAGTTGGGACAATAGCCCATGATATCTATTATTTCTGTTAACGTTCTGGAAGGAGGCACAAGGTTGAGGGACCTCTTAAGGATCTGACACTTGGGGACTTTTTGTCAGCAGCAGTGGTTAAACAGTGGCCTGGAGCCTAACCCAGTGCTTACTAATTGGTTATACTGCAAGCTTCTGTTTCAGGACTTATAAGAGGTAAAGGATGTAAAGGTAGGGGGTAAAGAACGTTCTATGGTTGGTCATGGAGGCTGATGTATGAAGATGTGGGCAAACAAGAAGCTCATAGAAGTTAATATGAAACAGAAGCTGTGTTTACACATGGAAGCAACTGGCGGCTTCGGGGCCCTGAGGGTCACCAAGCACCCTAACATCTATAGGTGGATTTAAATTGTATAAAACCTATGGTTGAGTCTGCAGATGGAGAGATCTCAAGGTCTAACATGGCTCCTTATTTTCTACACCTTAAACTTTCCTTAAGGTTCATACATATTTTTCCTTTAGGAAAATATGAGTCTACAGATCTAGAATTCAGTGGCAACTGACATGTCTTTTGCTGTCCCACCTGTTCAAATGAAATGAACTCATATAGAACCAAGGCATCCAGAGAATCATGTATTGGAAGTCAAAATCACTTAGCACAGTAGTATGGCCCCAGGTGATGCAAGGCCTGTGGTCTCTCCCCAGGAGTCTGTTCTTACAGGAACCAGCTCTACTTGTATGTTCTTGTCTCATGTTGTTCAGTCCAAAATAGTGCACACATCTTTACTGTATTCATGTCTAACATACTCCTACACTAAGTAGTTAGTAATAAGTAGCCTGAGAGTATTTATTTAAATAAATGAGATAGAACATTACTTATTATTGGCCTATTAAAGATATGCTTATTGCGGTTTCATTGCATGTCAGAGACTAAGGAAAGTGCTTTACATGTTGTTCTGAATAGTTTCGTATTAACTTGATAGTTGATACAGAAAACTTAAGTCATCTGAGAGGAGGGAACCTCAATTAAAAACTGCCTCCATGAGTCAGGCTATAGGCACTGAGGGGCATTTTCTTAATTACTGGTTGTTGTTGGTGTGGGAATCCCACTGTGGGTAATGCCATTCCTAAGCTGGTGGTCCTGGGTACTATAACAAATCAGCTGTGCAAGCCATGAGGCGCAAGCTAGTAAGCAGCACCCCTTCATGGCTCCTGCATTAGTTCCTGCCTCCAGGTTCCTGCCCTGTTCAAGTTCCTGCCCTGCCTTTCTTTGATGATGGAATACAATGTGGAAGAGCAAGCTAAATAAACCCTTCCTCCCCATGTTGCTTTAGTCATGGTGTTTTATCACAGCAGTAGTAATGGCAACTAAGACACACATATTACTTCTTTTATGCCTGAAAGCAATGCAACTAACTGTATTATAAAATTCCCTTCTTATAGAAGAGGAAACTGGCATCTAAGGCAATGAAGTGCTTTGTACTTTTATTAGGGAAATGGAGTCTGGACTGCATAATATGTAGACTCAGTTTCGTGTCCTAGATAAGGTGCTAGTTCTCCTCAAGCTCAACCCACTTAAAGTCTCTCTTCGGGCTCCTCTCTCTAGGTGATCTCATTTTCAAGTGGCAGATATATAGGACACCAGACACTTGGGCTATTTCACACTGAACTTTATTGCTATAGCAGTTGACTTGCACAGTTGAATTCAGATATTTTATATGTGGGCGTCTGGGATGCACAGAAGAGACAAATCTGAAGGCTCCCAGAGGCAGGTCCACCTTGGTGATGGTTTTCCCTCACACTGACTCTGCCTGAAGAAAGCTTGTGCATGCTATTTTACAGCACACGGAGAAGGACTGTTCAGAGTGGCACAGCACATACCAGGTACATTTTGAATTCTGGGGACATTCTAAATAGGGTTTATTTTTACTTATTTTGTAAATCAGTGTATTAAAATTAATAAAATATGCTCCAGTGCAATTTGGGGAGAATGACTGTGGTTCTTTGCTGGATTTCAACTCCCCTCTCTCCACTCTTTTGTTGCTTTAAGCAAAAGCCTTCAGGTGGTGGCAGTACCACAACTCTTTGTTACCTGGGCTGCTAAGTCCTGTGCCAGATGGTTGCCTAGCAACCCTTGTCTCTTTTGTACTCTTTTGTCAGAAGGTATTTTTGTATCGTACAATACAAATTTTTGTATTTATGTTTATGGATGATTTAAAGTGCAGTTCTTATGTGTGTATTAGAGTACAGCAAATTCTATGTGGGTTCATCAAATCTCTGAGTAATAATTATGAGACCCTGAAGCCTTATTTGGTGAAACTGCAAGCAATCATGCCCCCACCCCATCATAAAGGCACTTCAGAATCCTGGAGGAAAGCACAAAGGACTCAAAGAGTGTGCCGAGACGAATGGACCGCATGTTTTTGATGAAATGTAGCTCTTTAAACATTCATATATTATTAGTGTTCTCATGGGCTAAACGTACTTGTATTGAAGATTTTATCCAGAGTTGGTTAGTACTCAAAGCTGCAGCAATAAGAAGATACAGACAATAGAAAATATGCCGGGCATCTTTCATTGTTTTTCTGCCAGATCTTATGATCATGATAATTTATTGTTTTTTATTCCAGCTTGAAATGAGGAACAGCTTATGATTTTGCATGACTTGTATTCTAAGGTCCATGTATGAACTTGGTTCTGCTGGGCTACACAAAGGCCTTGCAGAGTGATGTCTGGAAGGGTCAAGAACAGCATCTCTGTGAGAATTCCTATCAGGAGCCAGATCTTTTATCAACCTGAAGAAACTTGATTCTGATCTGCAGAGATAATTTTACCAATTGATATTTGTAACAAATAAAATTAAAAATATTGATTTTTTTTACAAGAGCAGAAACAATTGATTGAAATAACTGTAATTAGAAACAACTCAGAAGCTGGGACAAACATTTATACACATACTAGTTCCTAGAAGAGGTTTTTATAGTTTAAAAAGCAAAGTCATGAATAAAGTATGTTTTTAAAATTACCATTATTTTTACTCTTGACTTCAATATAGAACTGAGGGATAACATTAGACATTTTAGTATGATAGCATTAGGAGAGTTTCTTATTTTAAAAACAGTATTTTATTCTTAATTTGTGTGTGTGTGTGTGTGTGTGTGTGTGTGTGTGTGTGTGTGTATGAGCATTCTAGTGCAGAGCCTGTAGAGGGCAGAAGTTACTGAATCCCCTGGAGATGGAGTGGTTGTGAGCTGCCTGATGCATGTACTGGAAGCAGAACTTGGGTCCACTGCAAGAACAGTACACACTCTTAACTACTGAACCGTCTCTTCAGGCCCACAATAATTTTATTAGCTTTAGTGCTTTTTCAGTTTATCATTTATTCTACTTACCATACATTTTGTGTCCATAATTTTCAAGTTTTTTTCTATGATATCATGATTTAGTGATTCAATGCTCACCTGCGATCCTCTTAGCAGCAGGCTTTCTGTGTACATCTCAGTTGCTCTGGCCACACGGTTCTGTAGAATTTGAAGCAAAATGTGTGGCCGCTTCATTTCCTGAGATTGTTCATGTCGGGGTGTGCTAACCAACCAACATTTTTCTGGATGGTTTTTGTTTTTCAGAACTTTGTGTATAATCTCAATACCATGTCTGTCCGTTGGAGAAGTCAAGGGCTGGTCAGTTTTAAACCTCATCTCACCCCTTTATTACTTTATAATGATACAGTGTGTTCTATGAGAAAGAGGAAGAGCCCACAGTCACTGTGTTGCCATCACCTCTTTCCCCAAAGCCTTTGTCGTCCTACCCTGTCACAAAAGGGAAACAAGATCATTATCCTGCCTTGGCCCTGTCAGGGTTAACATGAAACACATGGGCCAAAGGGATTTGAATTTCAGATAAACAAATGCATCTAGTACAAGTGTTGCCAAATAAAACTGGGCATCCCAAAATTTCACCTACTAAGTCCGGAAGTCTTCGGTACCAGCCTCATTTTGAAATGCACCAAAAATCAATAATCTTTGTGAAGATTAGCTTTGAAAACTCTGGTTTTTGTTATATACTTTTTATTTCCTTATGTTTTCTATTTTGTGAAAGACTTTAACATAAAAATCCAAGCATGCATGCTACATTTAACATTGTGTGAACTGCCATGTGCTGAGAATTGAACCCAGGTCCTTTGGAAAGGGGCCAGGACTCTTAACTACTGAGCCATCACTCCAGCCCTATACTTAAAACATTGTTATAGGATTTTTAAAAATTTCAGCTATACCCACTACCTCATCTCTCTTTTAGGTAGAATCTCATGTATTCCATGTTGACTTTGAACTCAATGCATAAAAAGAGACTCTCAACTTCAGATTCTCCTGTTCCTACCCCTCAAATGTTGGGACATCAGGAAGGAAGCTATTCAGTGGGTTTCTTCCTTATTCTTGGATGCCTGTGTTTATGTCTTCTCCCTTTTCACAGAGCCTTCAAAGCATCATGGGTTATCCAGTGTGTTTAGCTGTGTTTTCCCTGTAGAATGAAACTCAAGTCCACCTTTTAGGTTCCCTTTCACGAGTCACTGTTCTAAGGAAATTTTCATTTCTTAGAGTGATAGAGTGTTACTAGCTGATGTAACATACACTTCTTAAAGGCACAGCCCAATTAATTCTTACTTTCTTAAGCCTTTGTAACACACCCAGGCCAAGTTCTGGAGTTTTTTAAATTACTTCTTAAAGGTTCTCTAGTGTCCCTTCTGTGGTATAGTATTCTTTCAGACCCCCAAAAGTTATTTGTCATGATACTGACTTCTAGTCTCAGATTGCCATAAATTCTTCTCAAATTTACAGCTTGTGTGATGTCAGGTTACTCAATACTTATGTTATCAAATGCATCTATTCTTATTAATGTATTTTAAGCCATTCATATGTATATAAATATTTTATATGTTATTTATGTACATATAATATATAAAAATATATGTTAGTACTTTTATAGCTGTAAATATATAAATACTAATATATAATAGTAATACAATAAAAAATTTGACATATTCTTTCATTTCTTCAATCCAAATGTAGTACTGGATGTTTCAGGCCATGGCTCTTCCAGTGTGGCAGTGGTGTTTTCCCAGCAGGCTTAGCGTGTGTGCATTCTGTTCCCTCTAATTCCTCTGCTCTTGACCGTAGATGCACTTTTGGACCCAGGAGTGGTGAAGAAGCATCTTTCTTAAAGTGTTTGCTTGCATTTCTAGTTTCTACCTCTACTTTACATTTTTCTTTTAATCACTGGGATTGGAAAAACTTTGTCTTTCCTTTTCCTATAGACTAATTAAAACATGTTCTATATACATTCAGAAAAATTTTTTTTTATTTAAAACTCACGAGACATTTACAGAGCAGACAATAAGAGCTTCATGATAAATGCAAAGTTGTAATAGGCGCCCCTCCCCAATGTTAGTTGCATTGTCTCTTGGTATCTGATATTACTGAGTAGTATAAGCTTAGACAGAATTATTACTGTAGATTCTGTCCTTCCTGCCTGACAATGTACAGACTTTTCCTCTTGGACATTAAAGTTTTCTTTCTGTTTCAGTTGTTGATACGTGTTACTTGTCTGAACTCCTTATAATTTTTGCAACCTTACCTTCCTTTAGTTCAGAAAATACTTTCCTACGATCACTTCATATCTTCCTATCTCATTCAAGCCACTCTTCCATACAAGTATAACCAGGTCCCACCCTGTTCAGCTTCTGAGATTAGATAAGATCAGGGTCGTTCAGGGTGGTATGACTGTAGACTAAACCACTCTTCTCTTCAGAACTATACTTCACTTGTTGGATGTTCATAATCTTTATTTCAGACTTATCACTTTGATGTCCAGTCACTTTTATATATTTTTTCTTTTGTAGTGTCTGTTCCTATACATCTGTTCTTTTTACTAATATGATTGATTTTTTTCTCAATGCTACCCTTTGGCTTTCATTGCATAACATTTCATTGGCCCTTTATTTCCCTTGCCATTTGCTACTACTGTCGTATGCCTTAGTTGCTCTTGTGAGTCTTTTTATTGATGTCTATTTTCATGAACTCCATCATCTGTTTTGAATTTTTAAGACTGGTTTTGAATAAAATGTGTGTGAAATGTTTTCTGGGTTAAAAATGTAAAATGGAGAAAGTATTCTTCCAAAGTACAGTTTTCTGTACTTTGTATCTTCTTTTTTTGTAGAGGAAGTTAAAAAATATAAATCTATGATTAATCAGCACATAGAATTGTACACGTTTTGAGGGCATTTCTGTTCTTACATTGTATAATGTTCCAACCAGTATAAACATACTTATGAACTCAGACATCATTTCCCCACAGTGACATTTTGAAATATAAAACATATTATTATTATTTCTACAGACACGTGCTCATGTGTACTTGGTGTCCACAGAAATCAGAAGTTCTGTGGGGTGATGCTCTTGTACACTGTCAAGATTTGTCACTTGAATAGGTTTAATGAAACACTGACTGACCAGTAATCATGCAGGAAGTATGGGTAGGGAAAGCAGACTAGGAGAATTCTGGGAAGAGGAAGGGAGAAGTCAGGAGTTTCCAGCCAGTAGCAGAGGAAGCAAGGCCATGTCTGTAGACTTGACAGTCTTGGTTAAACCTCTGAACTTCGAGTTTAACTTATTTCCCCATGGTTACCTTCCTTGAACTTGAATTTCTTACCTCCAGTTTTCTGGAGTCTACCATCACGCGGCCTGGATATAGAGCTTATTTGTTAAAATGGCCCAGCGACAAATGCTCACTACTTCAGATTCTTTAGACATTAGCTGAATGCTTTCCTTGCATTTTCACCAGTGTGACATCAGGAGACGGAAGCTGTAAAGGATAGGTGAAAGTTGGGTATAGAAGCCCCAAGACATTCTGCTCATCTGTTCTTACTACATGAAAATGTTCAGAAAGGTGAAAGAACAACATAGCCCTGTTCTCTCTATCTCTGTCTAACACAGAGTTCTTTTTGGAAATGAATGTAGCATTTAATGAAGCTTTCTTTAATGTAATATCTGTGTATTTCCAGTAAGAGTGGAACACAGTCTGAGCCAAGGATTGTGGATCAATGCCCGTGTTTTCTTGTATTTGTCAGTTCCAGAATCACCGATTATAAATCAACCATTTCACTGGGCTGCTTAGCACTCCGATTGTCTGCTCATAGAATTGGGAACTTGATCTATCATGATTCTGTAGCTAATGGATGCTCTGTTGATGGATGAGATACTGTAATCCCACCAGGTGTCCATGAAGAAAGCCCAAGGTTCTGTGTAGCTGGGTAAGTTTTCTAATGGTTTTTCTTTGGACTCAGATCCAGATTTTTGTAATTTGCTGGCAATCAGTCCAAAGGACTCTTTCAACTTTTTCTAGAGTACTTTCAGATTGAGAGAACAGTGGGTAGATGGGCATGTAAAAGTCTAAAAGTCTAAATCATCATTTCATTTTTAGATAGTCCATGGAAACAGAACTATGGCATGTAAAGTAATTGGAATGATTTGTTATTGGTGAATAAGACTCACTATTTTGGGTCTTATGTCTAAAGCACATATGTTTTGAGCTGAAAGGGATATTACAAAACATACATAGTTTCTTAGAAATGGCATCTGAATTTGATGTGAAGGTAAAAACAAGGATATTTTAAAGTGATAAGTGAACTTATAGGTCATTTTTTTAAAAAAAAACACCATTTCCTACACCATACCAGGTAATTTTCAGCATTATGGATGTTGATGAACAGTGTTGACTAAATGGTTCACTCTTGAAAACACGATACACGTAAACAATAAATAAATAAACTCAAATTTTGTGCAATATGAAAGAAAAATGCATCAAAAATCTTCAAATGAGAGCTATGTATAATACACAAACAAGTGAAGAAGTGGTGGAAGATTCAGAAGAAAATATATCTAGAAGAAAATGCCCAAGACTGTTTTATCCAAGAGCAGCTGGGCACTGTGCAATTGCAAAAGGGCTCAGAAGCAAGTTTGAATTTGAATTATTGAGTTGTTATTGTCATTCTCTAGCATCACAGCTTCTGAAAGAATATCTCCTGTCTTCTCTTATGACTTGATCATTTTCAACTCTGGTTCCAGCTTGAGGTGGATTTGGCTTCTTCATACATCTTCTTAGACGAGCTGCCAGCTGTCTTTCAATAGGAACTTGTCTATGATGGGACAAAGCTTCCCCCTTATATTTCTCATACACTGACAGACTGAAAGCAGAGTGGAATCCGTTCCTTAAGGCAAGTGTGGAGTAGGGAATTCTGCCCTATGACAGCTGCTACAGTTGCTTCCAGTCTAAGAAGCCAAGACAGCATATAGGATGCCACACAGCTTCCATAACTTCAGACAGAAGGGAAGTACCCCAGATACAGATGACCTCCATTGGTATTCATATTTTCATTAGACTTTAAACATACCTGGACAAATTAAGCATACTTTAAAGAGCTCATAGCCTCACTAACTTAATGTGTGTTAGTTGTTTTATTTTTTTCTCCTTGATCAACAACGTTAATCATTTCTTTTCATTCTTTTATCAGATAAAAAGTGTCTTGTGTCTTCCCAAATATATAGGTCTTTCACACTGAGAAACCCTGTCAACATGTCTTTGTATTATGAGGTGCTACAAACCTTAATGCTTGGTAGTTAGTTATATATTAATAGGCTTGGAGGATATTGAGCCTGGAATCCATCCCTCATGGTCAATAGCCTATAAAACCAGGAACTAGAGCAGCAGGGCTTTAATTATTGGTTAGAGGAAGAGGTCCAGAGTCATAACTCTGGCCCTGAAAGGAGATTATTAGCAGATAGCCTTCTAAACCTGAACAAAGGACACCAAAATCTTGTAAGATTACTGCCTAGCAAAGAGCTTTCTGGGAAAAACAAGGAAATATTATCGTCTTTTCTTAAGAGTCATTCCAAACAGGCCTATTAACAACTGGATAAGACAGTGTTGTCCATTCTAGAGTTCAGAAATAGTACAAAGCCTACTTAAAATATAGATTAAGGCAGATAATCTCTTTAATTGTGGTGGTTTGAATAAGAATGACCCCCATAGGCTTATATATCTGAATGCTTAGGGAGTGGCACTATTTGAAAGGATTGGTAGGTTTGGCCTTTTTAGAGAAAGTGTGTCACGGGAGCTGAGCTCTGAGTTTTCAAAAGTCCAAACCTGGCCTAGTCTGTCTGTCTGTCTCTCTCTCTCTTTCTGCCTATATATTTGGATGTAGAACTTCTCCAGCACCATGTCTGCTTGCATGCTATTATGCTCCCTACCATGATGAAGGTAGACTAAACCTCTGAAACTGTAAGGAAGTCAGTTAAATACTTT
>JAQHUG010000299.1:984926-1023369 GCA_028555095.1 Dicrostonyx torquatus
TGTAGACCAGGCTGGTCTCAAACTCACAAAGATCTGCCTGCCTCTGCCTCCCGAGTGCTGGGATTAAAGGCATGCACACCCCCCCCCCGGCAAATACTTTCTTTTGTGAGTTGTTGTAGTCATGGTCACAGGAATAGAACACTGACTAAGACTTTGACTATTTATTGTCTGCTCTCATCCCTGAGTATGTAGTAGTAAACTATGTTTATCTTCTATAGTTCTCTCTGTAACTCATTTGAATTTGTTTGACATCAATCATAAGGACATGGGAGCTGAAGGGAAGCCATAACAGGTTCTGGAGATAACAGCACAGGTTAAAATCTAGGGCTGGACAATGAACAGTGAGGGGCCTCCTGGATCTCTATCCATGGATTGCTGGTTTAGATGGCTGACCCAATGAGAAAAAAGACATTCTCTGTGGATACAGAGTAAAACACACACATTTTTTTTTTCTAGAAAGTGGACAGAAAGCCCAGAAAATGGAGTTAGACCAAATACAAACTAATGCCAGAGGCTGAGAGATCTGCCTTAGGGACTTAGGAGGCAAAGCTACAGCAAGACACAGGTGCAAGAACAAAAGGGCCAAGGAAAGACTCACAGCAGACACGAGGCTGGCATCGTCTCAGGAACCTTGGCTCCATTCTGACTCATAGCTTACAGGGGTTGTGTGTTTTCAGATCTCTAGATGGCTGAGTCTTATCTGCTTGTGCTGCCTCAAAAACAAGCTAATGTATATAGTTTTATATCCCATGAAGAATTATGGTTCTAATTGATCAAGATATTGCTCCCTTCTATTTATTTTGGTCACAGAGACACTAAGTGGAGAGAGATGACTGCTTTTAGTAGCATCTGCAGGGAGAACTGAGAGCGGTGGCAGAAACACAGTTACTTCCTGTGATTAGTGAAGCCCACCGGAAGCATGTCCTTTACGAGAAAATCACTGTGTTCAAGAAAACACAAAACAAAACAAGTGTAAATCACAAAGTTGCATAGTCTTTCACTTGACTAGAGGGGAAACACTTCAATAAATAATAAATCTAAGTAATCAACGCAAACCCTGTTTCATAGCTTGTGCTGTCGCTTCAGAGTCAGAGCTGAAAACAATTCTTGGGGAAAATTTCCTTTTGAGCCATCAGTTGGTCTTGTTTTTTGCACTCTCCCCAGGATTCCACCCCCACCCCCATCATGGCCAGGCAAACATTTCTTTCCTCTCCTGAGTCCAGGTGTCAGGTTTTCTCTGGCTCTCAACATTCAATACCTTCCTTAATTTCCTCTTTCTTGCAATTATGAAGAAAAATCCAGAAACCTAAGCAGCTTGTTCGCACAGATTATTAATTGCCTGTCTTCTGACTTGCCATATCTGTGAGTACATGCCCCAGAGAAGTTCTTTAGCTGTCCATGGGTTCTCCATGACCATCAGGAAAAAAAAAACCAAAATCAAAACCAAAATAAAACAAGCAAGTAAGCAAACAAATGAATAATATGAAGAAAATCCACAAACCCCCCCATGTCAAATTAATTTGGAAAATTCTGGCATGAACAAGAAAATGTTTCCATGTTTATACAAATTCAGTTTCTCCTACATTTATTTTGTCACTATTATAATTTTTGAGCACTGCATGTAATGAATGCTTGTCTAGCATCTTTTTGGGATACTGTTTTGTCTGAAGCTGTGTGTATCTAAGGAATCTGGTTGCATTTGACACTTGCAGTGGGTTGAAGAGTAGAGAGAGCCATGAGAGATCTAAACTGAGGCACTTATGGGTGTGACCTCATTTACAAAGAGGTTCTTTGCAGGTAGAATTAATTAAGGATTTCAAAATGAGACCACCCTGGTTTTAGAAGGATCCTAATTCCAGTGACAGAGGCTGTTAAATTTTCAGTGTAAAATATCCCCCCACGGGTGCATATTTTGACCCTGGCCCCAGGTGGTGGTGCTGTTTGGGTTGGGTGTGTGTGCTGTGGTACTTTTGGGACATAGTCTCCAACTAGCTGACATGCCACTCAAGGCAGGCCTTTGGAGAGAGAATCTGACTCCATTTCTAGTCATGTTCTTTGCCTCCTGACCTACCAACTAGTGAACAGCTATGCCCCACGCTCCTACTGTTAAGTACGGAGCTATCCCAGCCACTGTGCCTGTCCTACAGGTGATTCTTTCCCTCTGGAGTTGGGAGTTCAGATAGACCTCTTTTCTCTGAAACTGTTTTTGGCAGGTATTTTGTCTAGTGATGAGAAGAATATCTAAGTTTTTTTCTTAGAGATGGAGAGGAAAGAGTCTCAGACTTTGGGCAAAAGAAGACCCTGCAAACAGGAGCCGTGCTACCACAATCCAGTGCCATACAGGAGTGACCAGATGCTGGAGGAGGCAAGGAAAATATTTCCTTTAGAGACTTTGGAGAACACATGCGTGGACTTCTGATCTCCATGACACTAAGAAGACGTTTTAAGCTACATGGTTTGTGGTACTTCCTTGTAACATGCCAAGAAAATGAATTTAATATCAACACTTATTTTTTTTTGTTCTTGTTCAAGTCTAGTACAATTTTATTAGACTTTGAGAGAAAACCACCAAGGTAGGGGGACTGTAAATCATGGCAGCTGCCAGGAGAATGAGATGGAGAAGAGAAAGTGAAAAAGCTTTGTAGTTTGTGATGGATGTCCATAAGTCCAAAAGTATTCACAAGCAAAAAGATGGGGGAGAAAAACAGCCAGGGAAACACTGCGTAGCCTTTGGTCAGGGCTTGAAAAATTCAGGCTAAAGAAAAATTAACAGCGACAAAAACGTATGCTTTCCTGAGTCCTAACTTAAGAAGTCAATGGGATGCATGGCAGAAGCTCCACAGAGTTGAACTGCACTACATATTGACTCTACCGAGAAGGAAAAGGGCATTATTTTATTATTAAAGGGATAGTAATTCCTCCCATCTCCTTCTGGATGGCTTGGGATGCCAGGACTTCACCCAGAGATGGAACTTAGAACAAAGCCTAAATAAACCTGTTGGTGATGGTTTGAAAGAAAATGGGCTCCTCAGGCCCACAAGGAATGACACTATTAGAAAGTGTGGCCTTGTTGGAGTAGGTATGGCTTTGTTGGAGAAAGTATGTCCTAGGGGTGGGCTTTGAGGCCTCAGATGCTCAGTCCAGGCCCAATTCTGCTGCCTGCCAATCTAGGTATAGAACTCTCAGCTACCTCTCCAACACCAGGGCTGCCTAAATGGCACTATGCTTCCCACCATGACGATAGTGAACCTCTGGACTGCAAGCCAGTCCCAATTAAATGCTTTCCGTTGTAAGAGTTGTCATAGTCATGGTGTCTCTTCCTGTAATAAAAACCCTAAGGCATTGCTTATCTGGTAAATTGATTTTCAAGGAATAACAAAGCTAATCTTTACATTTCTAGGGAAATAGGATGTGGGATCTAAAGCTTTGATGGCCAGAGTCCGCTGTTACATTTCCCTTTCTGAAGAGCTAGCCTTAAAATCAGAAATGAGAAATGGTGTCAGAGTCTCGACATTTGACTTTTGACTTTTTTTTTTGGTTTGGTCTCTTGCCAGGATAGGATCAAGTAAATTTCCAGTTTATGGGCTGAGTACATGAATGGAGAACCCTCTGTCCCTAAACTATCTGTCCCATGTCCGTTTCCTGTCAAAATTTCTGCCTCTGCAGAGGCAACCATATTGGTATGGGGGAATATGAGCAATGACAAGTCTTACTACTTTCTGCTGATTGGGGTTGTCAGGTGTGGCAGTTGGGGTACCCCTCTTGTCACCTGTCTAACAGACCTCAAATGTGCCCTGTGACTTTATTTGTATAACAACCTGTTATAGTGAAAAATCTTTGACTAGTACCTGGCTAGAGATGTCAGGGAGGAGGGAAAAGCAAGAGGAGACGAAGAGAAATAGACATTGAGTAGCTGGGGCTGAGGCTCTTTAGCCTGTAGTTATCAAAACTGCATGGTTAAACTTATTCATGTAACCATTGTCCACTAAACGGGAGTCTCAGGAGAGGAAGGACTAAGGTTTTGATAATGGGCAGAGTGAATGCTCATTAAGTAATTCATGAATGAGCAAATAAAACACTAAGTGTATGGGAAAATAAAATAAGTTAATGAAGAGGCCACAATAAAGCTGGTCCAGTTAAAGATATTGGAAATCTGGTCCTTGGAAGATACGAGGACTACAAAGTCTTACTTCTTCTAGATCCTGAAGATGTTTGACTCAGTTTCCAGTCACACTCACAGAAACCAGCTCAGGCTATTTGAAACACAGAATTTGCTGGAATTAAGTGGTAATTCATAAACCTCCCCACAGCCAATGCAGTACCCACATGGATATATCAGTAGTGTTTGGACAGCAACCACTTCCGGAAGACACTTGTCATTGCTACTTCTCCACCAGCAGCATCAGAATAGCTTCCGTGCAGCCCCCACACTTTAGAACACCCCGCTTCATTTCTAGCGTCTGGTGTAAAATCAATGCAAGTGGGTGTCTACTTCCCCAGATTTATTAGTAGGAGATGAAATCTGTCTCAGGCTCAGAACTCTTAGCTAAGACAGTAACTCTTAGTTAAGGGAAAAGTGATAGAGAACACAAAAGTTAACAGTTGTTTACTGTAGTCTACTTGGCTGCACAATGATACTGTGTTTTCTTACAATAAAAAGTGAAAAATGCACCTGCCTGGTGTTGTTAGCTGATCCCATAGGTGAATGGATGGTCAAGGCCCAGCTGCAGTCCAGCTTCTTGGTTCCACCATGTCCTAACTCAGTCTTTTTAATAAAATTCTGATGGGCACTTCTACCATAGTACCACAGTAATGGAAAGGGAGAGGAAAGAAGGGGAAACTAGAGAAGGGAGCCAGGCCACGCAGCTGTAGTCCTTGTTTCTATGACTACCAATAAGTACATAGATAATGCCTTTCTCTTTCTCCACTTTCCTCTTCATGCTTGTTTTGTCTTTAGCTACCCCAGATGTTCAGAATTCCTTATTAGCACTCTGTATCCCAATTTCTGAGTGATCTAGACTCTACCTAAGTGCTTGTATTATGTAACATGAGGGCCTGCTTGTTGGGGTTTCTGTCCTGCCCGGTACCCCACAGATGGCAAGCTCCCCCCAAAATCACACAGAGGTCTCCATAATATTATAAACTAATTGGCCCATTAGCTCAGGCTTCTTACTAGCTCTTATAACTTATATTAACCTATTGCTCTTATCTATGTTAGCCACATGGCTCAGTACCTTTCTCAGCCAGGCAGCTCACATCCTGCTTCTTTGGTGGACTGGGCAGGAGTGGGGGAATGGGCTTCCTTCTTCCCGGAATTCTCCTGTTCTCCTTGCGCCACCTCTACTTCCTGTCTGATTTTCCCACCTATACTTCCTGCCTGGCCAATCAGCATTTATTTAAAACATGATTGATAGACTACAGAATTGTCCCGCACCAGTATTATAGTGAACTTTATGAATGAATATGGACATAGCATAAGATTCTGCGGAGAAAATATCATCAAGGTTGGTGATAATGAGTACTCATCGTGATTAGTGTGGCAGCACCTTCTTCTTTATGCTTTTATGCTTACGGAGCACCAAAGAGCTGTTCAGTGGTACCAGAGTCATAGCCCCATTTGAGTCCACCTCCAAACCCATCACAGAGTAGGTGGAGAAGACAGAGGGCTTGTTGGGAGTAGTAGGGAAGGGTGTTTCTGCTCTCTGTTCATTGGTTTGAAAGTCCGTATATTTTCTCTAGGACAGAAACAGCAGCTTCTATTAGTTTTGTTTAAAGGAGTATACATTTTCTGGCATTGTCAAGTACTTCAGTCTCACCAACTGCTGTCTACACTGAATCTTCAGCAGGCTATTCCAAGGTCGGTCACTTCTGGGTGGTACTATGCATAATAAAATCGGTAAAATTGGCTCCTTGACATGTTTGTTTTATAGCGAAGTGATTTCCTCAACCTAAAGAAATAGTGTGTATTGAATTGTACTGATGATTTTTGCATTCAGTAAATTAGTGGTTGAAGAAGCCTTGTAGTCAGTGGTATTGTGATCAATGATGGCAAATTTAAACCCAGAGCAGACTGGGATAAGGTTATTACAAATGTCTTCCCTTTCTGGGTAGATGGGAAACAGTTGATTCAAAGCTGCAAGGAGGTTGTTCAGCCTTCTTGGAGCATGGAGTTATATAGTGAGTAAATTTAATGTTCTTAGCGACTAGAAAGTAGGGTCTAATTTTTCCAGCAACGTCAGCCTTAGTGTGAGGATGTTTATATAAGTGCGTTCTCCATACTTCTTGGCTCATGAACTCATTGAGCAATCAGGTGATGATGGAAATGAGACAAATACCACGTGGGGGGTCTTCTGGTCATCATTCATACAGAGGCACACTAGCCATGTACTTGGGTCCATTTTGATAGGTTCATTTTCAGAAACTGTTCCCAACTCTTTTTTCCCTGAAACCCCAAAGAACACTACTCTCCAAGTTCCTGATGTCTTCCTGAGCCCATTAGTCACTGACCACATGTGGATACAGACTCTTATTTTAGATCTCTGCTTCTAGAAAAATGGCCCAGAGGAAAATATTCTCAAAAGCCCACTCCTGCAGCAGGGCAATTCTAGTGCCAGGAGATTTAATGCAATGGCTTGCAACCCAAGTTTAAAACAACACTTCTTGGCCAACTGGTCATACAACACTCTCCTCTAAACTTGAGAAAGTCCATCTCTGGAGAGGTTATAACAGGCTGTGGGATTGAGGCCTTAGCAGTGAACACATCAGATGTATGAGTCACCTGCTTACTTCTTCAGGAGATACTAAAGCCTTATTTCATACACAATATATCTACCTGATAATAGGGCACTGCTGGGAATTTCCATGTTTATGGATTGCTGGCATCCAATGACACCCAGGTTCTTTACCTTCTTGTTTCTATGATATGTCCAATGTCTATTTGGGCTTGTCAGTGTGTCAAGAGCTCTTTCATGACATGGAAATGCTTATTTAGGCAAGAATCTCATGATTTTATTACAAAATTCTTGAGCTATTTTCCCTACCAGAGATAGTAAAGCAATCCTTACAATGTCCAATTTCTCTCCTGACAATTCAAGCATCTATGACTTGCTGAGTAAGAACTCCACTGGGTCCCTGGACCCTACTTGCTGTACCTTCTGCAAACTCTAGTAAATGTCACAATGAGTCTGATTGTAGCTCCATTTTCTTCCCTCCTTTCACATTTTTCTTTTTTATCTTCTTTTTCTTCTTTCTGATTTGCATTTGTTGAGGTAGACTTACCCATCTGCCTGGTATGGACCTAGACCCTGCCTCTCACTTCAAAAACTTAATACAGTCATTGCAATTTCTCCCCAAGATATTCAGGCATCACTTCAAGAACGTCACTTCTGACATTATAGCAGTCAATGCTAAACTCATCTTCTCATGTAAGTGACTCTCCTATTATGGAGTACTTGAGCACATCATTGCATCCACTCCATGGCTTGAGTGATCTACTTACTACATGGCTTGAGATCACCTACTAGTGATCTACTACATAGTTTAATGATTATCAGAAATGGTCTAAGGGGAAGACATCTGGCGAAGCTACATGTCCTTCTCATTAACAGAAGTGAGTGTCACTTTAAAGTTGAATGTGCACTGAGGTTTGGACCCCTGCTCAAACTAGATTTTGGGGACAGAACTGCAGATAATTAGGAATTGGGATCCATTCTTAACTTGCTTTAGAGATTCTGTCTCTGAAAGCAGGACATATGTTTCCATCTATCACAAAACTGTCCTCCAAAGCTGATTGGAAGGGCTTTGTGGGTCATTTGGTCCACTGAAACACTAGAGATATACTGCAGGATGGGATGTTCTCTAGTATCTTATTCCAGCTGCTGTTGCTTGCCGGGCAGCTTTAGGCTTATAGATTTACTCTTTTCTTTTTCTTTTTCTTTTTTTTTTCGAGACAGGGTTTCTCTGTAGCTTTGGAGCCTGCACTGGAACTAGCTCTTGTAGACCAGGCTGGTCTCGAACTCACAAAGATCTGCCTGCCTCTGCCTCCCGAGTGCTGGGATTAAAGGCGTGCGCCACCACCGCCTGGCTTAGATTTGCTCTTTATGGGCTTACCCAGTTATTATACTCTATTTCTCCTGCTCAAAATACATCTACATTCTTAATTTCTGTTCAAACAAAATGCTATCTCCCGCAACACACTATTTGCATATGCTCATGAACTAATTTAATGTGTTTTCTCGTCTTATGAACTGTTCAGCTGGCCTTTCTTTGCTCTTTGGGAAGTGCCATTTCTGTTATGACAGTGTTTGTGCTCATTGTCACATATTCTCTTCATTTAGCCTCTATTTTATGACTTTTCAAGGCTGCAGACATGGTGTGTTGTTCTCAGAACAGTCTCAGCAGGCCCCTGCTGCCTCTTTGCTGAGTGTAGTAATATAATTTTGGACATGTACCCAAACAGTGGTATTAGTTTTTCTCTCTGGACAAGCTTATATTATCAACTCCTTTCTAATTTGCTATTCTTTTTGCCCCTTAGTGCCTTTTATCATTATTAGTTCCCTATTTCTTCCAGTCCCTTGGGCATGGTGAGTATTCAATTGAATGAGCTAGCATTTCTTTTAAACATCAAACAATGTGCAGCTTTGGTTTGCCTGTGTTTCCAAGCCGATTTCATGAGGTTTTTGGCATTACTTTTGTCTTTGATTACTGGTGTTTCAGCATCTCTCAGATTAATAACGTCAAGAAAATCTCACTGGCTTGTTGATCACTTTTTCTTCCAGATAGTTAGAGTTATTAAACACATGAAGTCTTAACCCAGGTTCCATTAGTGCCCCTTGAGTCATTTCAATGTCACACAAATCTTCAAGGCAAGACGAGCAAGGCCCATGTAGGTATGCCTGTCAGTTCTATTGATACTTTATTTTGCATGTCATCTAAATATACTGATTTATACACAATTCTTAAGTTCTTATTATGTTGTAACATATTATCTCCCACACAAGGAGGTTTTATAAGCTGGCTTGTCAATTTTGAAGCTGAGGTGCAAGGGGATTAAATTTTTTTTTCTCAACACATGATAAAATAACCCAGCTTGGCTTTGAGAAAAGGATTAGGAATGCCCACTCTTCCAACAGATTCTGAAGAATCATTCAGTCAGCCAGGCAATACTGCTCATGGTGTATTGGCTCTTTATCAATGACTTTTATTTCCTCGTGAAAGTTGTGAGGGAACATCCTGTGGAGAAGGTAGATAGACCCGGTTGAGAATGAAACAACCACCCTACATTGTGTAGAAGCACAAAATGTTGGGTGGAGGCAGACATCACTGGGAATGAAATGACCACCTGCACCTCAAGGAAGATTCTGCTAGCAAGGGTAGCCACGAACCAGCAGGAACGAAGCAACCATCCTGTACTGCGGGAAGAACTTCAGAGATCTTGTGAGGCACGTCTAGCATGCTGGTTTTAAAAGAACCTCTTGTTCATATGACTATTTCTTTTTGATCATTTATCATTTCCCTACAAGTTATCACAGTCATTACAATTTTATCAGACTCTCAGAATTTGCTACGGAAAAATCTTGAGTTTGTTTAGAGTAGTATTACCCTACCTTGGGGGATAGCATTACTCTTTTGAACATTGTTAGTTCTTAAACCTAGGACAAGTATTCATGGCTCCTCCCAGCACTTCTCACTCTGCTCTCCTACTCCAATCCTCTCCCTTCCAGGGTCTGGGCTTTGGCTTACCTTTCCCAGCCTGATCCCTAGGTAACAGCCATTTAGGCTATGCCAGTCTCTTGGGTGTTTGGTGTGAGACTCCTAGCTTGGTCTGTGCTTTCTCTCTTGCTCTCTCTCCCCATCCTCTCATGGTCTGGATTAGTCTCCAGCCATGCTCAGCCTGGAATCTTGTCTCTGCCTTCTTTCTACCTTATATAAAAACATTCTTTTTACTTTCCAAGTAGTCACCCATTCAAACACTGTGGGTTTTTGTTGGCCTCTGGTGTGGCATGAATTTCACTTTCTCATGAGAAAGATAACATAGAACAGCCTAAAGAGACATATAAAAGAAGTCATAACAAGTTTATTAAAGACTGCTCTAGTCATTCTGAGGAAGACTTAATGCACTTGCAGAGGCTCAGTGTAGTCTATACACTGAGTGATTGGCTATTCCTTTCTCTGTCCCTATGGCCATAGCCACTTCACGAGACTCTTCTCTATGACAGGGTTGCTGCTGAGGCATCCTCTGAACTCCCTCGTACAGTTGTAGTCATCCTTTTGCCAAGAATATCTCTTCTGATCCACAGTTATCCCTTAGGTGATAACCTTTTGGAATCCAGATCTTGTTTCCTGGGTGACAACATTGATCCAGCAATTCTAACTTTTGTACTCCAACCTAATCCAAGTGCTTGAAGCAAATCTGATTTAGGTCAGACTCCTGGTAATCTTGTCCACGTGGTGTGCAGAGTAGATGAATTGAGAACAGACCCTTGTAATGGGGAAGAGTAGGAGGTCAAGGGCTGAGTCACCGTGTTTCTTTTTTTTTTTAAGTATTTATTTATTTATTATGTATACAATGTTCTGTCTGCACGTATGCCTGCAGGTCAGAAGAGGGCACCAGACCTCATTACAGATGGTTGTAAGCCACCATGTGGTTGCTGGGAATTGAACTTAGGACCTTTGGAAGAGCAGGCAATGCTCTTAACCTCTGAGCCATCTCTCCAGCCCTCATCGTGTTTCTTGATAGCCTTCTTCAAGTTTATCTAGATTAAATTCTGTAGCTCAATTGATAAGTGTACACCAGGAGCACTCACCATCTTCAGTCTTGCCCTGGGCAATCACAGCATCACAGGAGTGGTGTAGGAGGGTTCTTCTGTATTTGGGTTGCTTTCATTGGTTGAATAAAGAAAATTGCCTTGGCTTTTTGATAGGGCAGCCCTTAGGTGGCAGAGTAGACAGAACAGAGTTCGGGGAAGAAAGGAAGTGTGTGAGATGCCATGATCCTCCAGCCCTAGATGGATGTAGATTAGAATCTTCCTCGGTAAGCCACCACCTCGTGGTGACACACAGATTTCTAAATATGGATTAGAGTAATATGTATAAGAGGTTAAAACTAATGGGCCAGGCAGTATTTGAATGAATACAGTTTGGGTGTAATTTTTCTGGGTATAAGCTAACTAGGGACAAAAGCAGGCCAGGGAGCTGGGTGGGGTGAAAAAAAAAAAGCCCGTGTTCCTCTCAGGTACTGGGAACACAGCCCGCACCTTATTACAACACAGGAGTTCCCTATAGAGTTGTTGAATTTAGCAATAAACGTAAGTGATCTTCAGTTAATTTGAATTTCAGATGAATAATAATGCCTTCATTTATGTTGCAGATATTGATGGCCATGACTTTTTATATTACATAGAAGAGGCAGCTGACAATCTCTACCCCTAATGAAGTTAAAACATTTCATAGAACACTAATAAATGTTGTTTATCTGAAATTCAAAGTTAACTAGGCATTTTATATTTTATTTGTCAGCCTTAGACCAAGGAAGATATTTTAATTTAAGGAGAAATTGTCATCTGTGGGAACTGGCACATACTGGGCAGCTCAGCGGAAGGGTCAGATGAATGTCATGGTCATGGTACTCAGAAATGAAGGGTCCACGGACCCTCAATGGTAAGTACATAAAGCATGTGTAGGGAGGGGGATGGCCTTCAGGTGGATGAAAGCACCTGAGAAAGGTATGGGCACGTGGAAACTCATGCTAAATTGAATATTCACTCCCCTTTGCCCATTCTTTTCTCTTCTCTCTAAGCACTGGTGAGATCAATCCCACTATTACTAAGAAACAAGAGAACATATTTCAAACTACCCCTTCCTTAACTCAGCCTTATAAATTAGCCTTATGACAGGGGACTGGACCAGGAAGATAAAAATTAGAATACCAATGTTTAGTGTCAAATTTGGAAAGGCTTCTATAATCTCATGTAAATGATAATAGCTGCAGAATAGAGTACAATTTTATTTCACAGTTCAACTAAAGCCTGTTTATTTTGTTGACCAGTTATAAAAAATGATTAAAAATGATTAAAGGTTTATTTTTGCTTTTGGAAGGGACTTTACCCAAACTAAAATGCTCCTTTCTTTCACCCACTATTGTGTTTCAAAAGAAAGAGACAATTCCTGGCCAGGAGTGACTTATTTTAACTTAGAAGGTAGGGCATCTTATGTTGACTTATTTATTTTTCCTTTGGTGCCAGGTTTTCCTCCATTCTTGGTAATTGCTTTTGGAAAGGACGCTTAGCAGAAAGGCAAGCAGGTGCACTTGAAGATTGATTGTACCATTCTCTCTATTTCTCTGTCCTTATCAATTTTTTGTGACATTTGTGAAAGTCAATATATTGTTCATTTTTCATGACTACATGAAGAAAATGCTCAGCTGGGGAGAAACTTTCAAAACCAGGGACTCCCAACTGCAGCCACCAGTGAACCCGTATTTATTAGTGATATTTTCTAATATGTGCAGATAGATTTAAAAGGTCTCTTATTTTACTTTGTGTTCTATATATATTAATTTTGAAAATGTAGAAATTGGAAAAATACAGGTTTAGGAGAAAAGAACTATCTGAAATGCTGTCACCCACAGAGACCCATTAGTGTACTTGCATATATGCATACGCTTGTGAACACTGGTGTGTTAAACACATGCATAGGATGTGTGCTCTCTGCTTTTGACACATTGGCAGTGGAGCTGTACAATTTTACACCAATTTACTGGTATATGTTAGCATCAGTCTGTATCCACGTGGTCGGGCTGTTTCACAGTTCTGAGTTCTTTAACACTGTGAACAAGCCATTCTTCGATGCCATCATGGTCCCTTTCTTTCCCCGTTAGTCCTCAATTCTGCTTTTTCCTCACGGCAGCCTATTTATTTTCCACCACCAAGGAGACTTCTTCCCTTCTCATGGTTCCCCCCACTCTCTTTTCTCCTCTCTACTTCTTTCTCACACACTCTCTCTCTTTCTCTCTCTCCCTCCCACCTCTCTCATACACAAACTCTCTTCCTCCTCCTTATTCCTCTTTCTTTCTCTCCAACCCACATTCTCTCGCTCTCCCTCCACACTTACTTTAAATCTTTCTTCATCTAGTTTATCAAATGTTTTAAAACTAAAACTCCATTCTGAGTTTGTATCATTTTATTCGAATGTGAAGGTGTCTAGGAGTCCCAGCACAAGTCTAGAGGCAGGAAGCAGAAGCAGAGAAATCTATCTGAGGTTTGAAGGGTACCCCAAAAACTCTCCAGAAAGAATACAGCCATGCAGCCTTCCATCTGCATCTTAGGACAGGCCCTGTGTTCTTATGCATTCCACCAAACACTCCAGGCTCTGTCATAATGATGGGTGATGCTTATTCCTCATCCAGTCTGTATATTACTCTTGGGAAAATGTGTGTGTCTCCTGCTCTGCTTGAACATGGTCTTGATTTCTTTTCTCCGCACTCTGTATACCATTCAACCTTAGGGGGATTAAACGGGTCAGTCAGAAAGGCTCTGTTTAAGTCTAATCGTGCAAGATTTCTTTTTTTTTCAGTGTATTAATTGAAAATAGATTCCTCTCTCATATAATACATCCCAACCACAGTTTTCCCTCCACTCCTCTTATTCCATCATCCCCTCTGTCCCCCAGATCCACTACCCCTTCCTGTTTCCTCTTCAGAAAAGAGCAGCCCTCCAAGGAATGACAGCCAAACAGGACAAAGGGAGATACAAAAAGACAAGGCAAAATCCTCCTATCAAGGCTGGACAGGGCAACCCAATAGGAGGGAAAGGAATCCAAGAGAAGACAAAAGAGGGACACACCCACTCCCACTGTTAGGAGTCCCACAAAAGCACCAGCTAACAGCCAAAGCATGATGCAGACCCTTGCAGGCCTCATGCTTGTGACTTCAGTCTCTGTGAACTCATGCGAGTCCTGTTTAGTTGATTAGGTGTCTCCTGGTGTCTGGCTCCTACAGTCTTTCCTCCCCCTCTTCTGGGGGATCCTCTGATCTCTGAGGGGTTGGATCTGATGATCTGATGTAGATCTCCAGTTTAGACTCTCTCTTTCTGCATGATATCTGGCTGTGTGTCCCTGCTCCCATATGCTGCTGGATTAAGCCTCTCTAATGACTGGACCTGGACAAGGCACCATTTTATGAGTATAGCAGAATACCATTAGGATCATTTCATTTTTTTTCTTTTTTCTTTTTTCTTTTTTTTATTGTTAAAAGAAAAATTTACATTTACTCCCCTTGTTCCCGGCCCTCCTGCTCCCCCACTACCCTACCGCCCTCCCCCTGCTTCCTTAAGATGGTGCAGGATACCCTGTCCTATGGGGAGCCCAAGGCCCTCCCCCCTCCATCTCGGTCTAAGAAGATGTGCATCCATATAGAATAAGTTCCCAAATAGTCAATACATGCAGAAGAGATAGGTCCCAGTGCCATTATCATTTCACTTTTTTAAAGACTGCCTGTGTTTGGTCCTACCCTAGGTCTCTTGGCTATCCAGTCTCTGGTTTCTGGCTACCCAAGCAGTGTTGGGCATGGGCTCCCTTTTGTGGAGTGGGCCTCTACAGGGTTCTTTTTCTTTTTTCTTTTTCTCTTTAGATTGGTTTTTCAATACAAGGTTTCTCTGTGTAGTGTGTAGCCTTGACTGTCCTGGAACTCACTTTGTAGACCAGGTTGGCCTCTAACTCAGAGATCTACATGTCTCTGCCTCATGATTACTGAGATTACTGAGATGGTGTTGCTATCACCACCAGGCTAGCAACATATTTTTCAAATATTCATTTTGTCATGAATATTTTCAATGTTAGCTGTTCCTATAAACAACAAAAAGGTATTTTGAAGCTTTTATGTCTTAGATTTATTAGTATCATTTGTGTATATGCTGTATTTTTATAGAAATGCATATTCTTTATGTGATTCTGTGTAAAAAAATTTCCATTTCTCTTATATATTAAATTTTAACTTTGCTTTGGTTAAAATTGATTTAAACAATTTCATTATTTAAAGTGTATCTTTTTTTCTGGGATGGCTATCCATTATAGAATCAATCTGCTTCTTGTTTGGAGTTATTTATCACATATCAGGCTTCTGTACATATTTGCGCAATATCTAGGGCATCTATGTTGTCACATTTCTTCATCTATGCATGTGCGAATGGAGTGCTGGTTTAATGACTGTGACTTTAAAACATGTCTTATCACTCAGAGGGCTAATGTTCCTCTTTAGTTTCCCTTTCTAGAATTATCTTATTTTTAAAAAAATGATACTGGGTATTGAATTTAAGGCAAACTGTCTACCCCTCAGGTCTACTCCTATGCCAAATTTTACTTTTTATTTTGAGGGTCTTACTATGCAGGCTATTGTTGAATACAATATATAGCTCAGGCTAGCTTTGAACTTACAATTATTCTGCCTCAACTTTCTGAGTAAGTAGTATTATAGCGTTGAATAACCAGGCATAGCTTCTCAAAAAAATTTGTTAATATTTTTATGTATATTTTGTTCTTCCCTGTATAATCTTTCTATTTTGTACTTTTTATACTTTTGGATTCCAGGCTGCTATACCTCATTCCCCTTTCTTCCTGGTCCCTTCCCTATTCCTCTCCCAACATGGTCCAGCTCAGAATCATGTCCACTATGGACTCTCTGGATGTCTCTACCTTGGCCTATGCTCTTCCACATATCTATAATAAACTTTTTCCTCCACCACATCTAGGAGAAGTCATTTCCTTTTCTTTTTCATTAATTTATATCATGATACGTGTTTAGCTTTCGTTAGGGATATATTGCTGAAATTTATCATTTGATAATAAGTTCATTGTTTATCAACAATCATTATAACCAGTGGTGTTCATTTTATTTCTTCAGGAAAGAATCCAGACTGTAAAATCATTGGGTAGAAGCAAAAGAACTCTATCAATAGCTCTTGATGTGCATAGAACATGACTTTCCAGAATCTCGAGGAATTTGAAAATATATAGTAGTAGTCCATATCTGTGTAAGAAATTTCCACAAGCTTCATAGCCTAAAAGAATAAAAGCCAGGTGTGTTGGTGCATGCTTTTGATCCCAGCACCAGCACTTAGGAGGCAGAGATAGATGGATCTCTGTGAGTTTAAGGACAGCCTAGTCTTAGAAGAAGTTCCAGGACAGCCAGGGCTATTAGAACAGAGAAAATCAGTCTCAAACTACCTCTGCCCCCAAAGAAGAATAGATATGATCATCTCTCAGCTTCTGTGTGTCTGCTCATTTGACATGTCTCTTAGGCTGCAACCAAGTTGCTGGCCAGCACCATGATGTTCACCAAGGAGGATTTGCTTCCATGATCACTCAGATCAGTATTGGCACACCTCAGGTCCTCCTTGCCCTATTGATCTCTTGCGACATGGGTGCTTACAGCAAGGCTGCTTGTTCCTCTGAGAGAGGAGCGGAGACTGAGAGGGTAGGCAATACCAAGTCACATTTCTTTCATAAGTAACCTTGGGAAGGTCATTTCACACCTTCACCTTTGCTTGTCAATAGTGATTGCTGAGTCTATCCCATCTTGGAGGGAGGGCAAACAATTAGACACAGCACCAACTCAATAAGAGAGTATTCACTACGGACCACCTGAAATACTGCTTACCAAAGAGCTTAAGTTTCTCTTACCATTTTTAGAACTAAATAGTTTTAAAATATATAAATGATAGTAATTATTACAATTATTACAGATTTTTCTGTTATTATTAAAAGGAATATTCATGTTGATCATTAACTGTTTGTAATTTTATTTTTTATATTGATAATACTTTCACTCCTATTCTTTGCCTTTAGGGATCTTAGTCCCTAAAACTTTTATGCACAGGGTTGTAATGTTGGTTTAATCTGAAATTGTGACTATTTCATGGAGGGAAGAGTGCCGTGACATCTTCAAGGAGTTGAAAGAAATTTGTATCTCATTTTGCTGTGTGGTTCAGACTAAGTACCTGTTTGAGTTAGTGACTGTGTCCACCACTGAGTTTCTCAAAACAATGAGAAACCTGATATTTATCCCCAACTGCCTTTGCAATAACATTGACACGCAATTTTTTTTAGTACAGATATATCTGGCCTAGTAATTTGAAAATTAGTCATTAGCATATGACTTTTTTTGATGTCAAATTAGTTAAAACTAAATGAAATGTGATGTCTAAGAAGTTTTAGGATTACAAAGTACTCATCTATTAAAAGCTCCTAAGCAGGCAAACCTCCAGACATGAAAATATGTTTTTCTTGGAGATCAAGGATGAAATAACTATAAGTAGGATTACCAACAATTGCAGGAAGCTTGTTTCCCAAGACCAAAAACAATGTTCTATGGAAAATGGGATATCAGACTGAGGACCTCCAGTTTGACCTTGGGCAAATCATTTAAGCCAATTTCCTCATCTTTGAAAGAGAAACTTACATCTTTGTTATACATTTCAAAATGTCATGAACATTAATGAAGTAATATCTATAAGACATAAAACTTATGGGGATTTTTTATGACTCTTTCTAAGTTTTCTGCTTTTGAATTCAGCCCATTGCTGGACAGCTTTCATTACAGGACAATTCTTTTCCTAAGCCAAAAATCTTCCCTCTGTTATTTCTTTGTCTAGTTTTATGCTCTGACTGACCTTCTGTTTTGTTGTCTTTGGTAGTACTTTAGGTATTTGAAATAATCTGCTTAATTCCTCTCTATGAATTTATTTTTAATCTATGTTGAGCAGCATTTGGTTTAGAAATTGTTTCTAATTGCAGGAAATACTAATAATCTCATGAAATTGTATTTTTTGCCAATTCATAATCACTAGAATGATTCAGTAAAGTATCAGTGAATGTGCAGGTTTTTTTGGCTTTTGTAAAAATGGCACATGCAGAGAGAACTGGTCACTAGTCTCTGGTTCTATATAATAGAATCAATAGAAATGAGCTGGGCATTGGTGCTTGGAAGTTGAGTTAGCTCACATCTTTTCTGGCAGATGACTGTGTGGTGTGGAGGCAATGGGATTTGGAGTCTTGTCTGTTTCATATTGGGGTTGGATGAAAATGTAGAGAGTGAGCTGGGCATGTAGCTCAGTTGACAGAGTACTTGCCTAGCATGCGAACATCTCCTGATTAGTTGCCCAGTCTCATGCAAGTGAGACATGGGGGTGGGTGCCTGTGATTCTAGAACCTGGAAAGTAGAGACAGGAGAATCTAAAGTTTAAGGTTTCCCTTGATCATGTAGTGAGTTCCAGATTAGCCTTGGACTCTCAACAACCCCCAGCTCAAGAGAGAGTAGGGGCCAGATGGAGATATGTGGGGTGGGTAAGAAAATGTCAGTATGTGTTTTTTGACTGCTATGTTCATAATAAAATATTCAGGATGTTGACTTCATCTTTATGTGTGATCGATGCCTTTGTCTTGGTCTTTTTGATTTTTATCAAGGTCAGAAACAGAATTTAGTTTTAGTTTTGGTCATCTTCTTTAACTTTTGATAAACTGATTTTATCCATTTATACTTTTGGATTATGTATTGGGATCATACAGTGTGCTAGGCACTGTGTGTTTCAGCATGTGGATTAGACAAGATCTCTTTGCAAGTGAAAAATGTGAGTCAAAGCTCGCATATTCATATGGAGGTGGGTTCAGTGTACAGAGTGAGAGCCTCCAGACTTCTCAAAAAGAGGTCGAAGCTTGGCTCGAAGGCTGAATAGAGGCAAGAAGAGATAACTGGTGCAGGGAAGAGCATCCACCAAGAAGAGAACCCATAGGTCTACTGGGGCAATCCAGTAGATTAGAGGTTTAATTTAGGAGCTCGAGAGCAGCAGTAGGAAGAAGTAACTGTGGAGAAAGGGCAGAAGAAGATTGTGTTCTATAGACAACATGCTAAATCCTCCTTTAAATGGAATCAACCATATGCCAAGCCCTCCTTTAAATGGAATCTCATGTCCTCATCTTCTCTCATAAGATTTGTTCCATGGTCACCTCACCGTAGGTTACCTTTCTTCCAGATATTTCTCTTTACATAAAAGTCTCCTTGTCCTCAGGCCCAAACCTATGCTTCTCATTTTCTTCGCTTGCACCACTGTTTAGAGAATCGGAGTCCTACCTATGTCAGCATATTGCCACTTGTCCATGAGGTTTTAGAGTCCTTGCTCAGGAGCTTGTGAAAAAAAATCAATGTAATTTAACTTGCAAAGACCTTTAGTGATGTTTGTATTTTTTGGAAATGAAATCACTGGTGAACAGATTGAAAAGTCCCCATTGCCAGGTTCTCATCTCAAGGGTCAAAGCCACAATGTAAACTATCTCTCCAAAAGAAGGTATTGCTCTCTAGATCATCAATGTTCAATGCTAGATCTGGGACACAACAAGTGGCATAACATGGCATTGGCCATGACTTCCTCTTTCCACCTTGACATTTCTTCATCACAAATTGCTCCAGGCAGATGATGTCCATAGAAACAGGATTTGTAGGTAAAGAGGACTTCAAGTATTGTCTGTAGCTCCAGGCAGATGGTGCCCATAGAAATAGAATTCATAGTATAGAGGATTTCCTCCTAGCAGTTTGGCTGGATGTTCTAAGTTTGAGTCACACTAGCCTGGGTTGGATCATATTTATTCGAAAATGAGTTAAATGAGTTAAAATGGTCAGATGACTGAAACAGCAAACTCTGCTAAGAAAACTCATCCTTCCCCAAGAAATTTTCAGCACTCAGATATAAAAGGAAAAATACCTCTTTACTTAGCTTGTAGCTCTATTCTCTAGCTATAGCTTAAAGAGATCTAGCCCCATCAGAAATATTTCATAGCTTATATAGCAATGGACATTGTCATAATCCTGTCTATGTGACCATTGTATGGTGATCTTTTCATCCCCACCCTCAAAGAGATTTTTCCCAGAGCTATACAAGTTTTACAGCAACTGAGGTTTGTAGGTATTTTACTTAAGATAGTTTTAGCCTTAGCAAGCATAACTTGCTGTTGTCCTCTTTTCCACAAAAAAGAAAAAAAAAAGGAAGGAGCATGCAGGTTTACAAAAACAGAGATCAGTAATGAGATGAGACACAGAGTTCCATATTCTGTTTGCTTAGTCCTACATAACCTAGTATTTCCCAAGTAAGCTTGCTAGTCATTTAATTAATGTTAAAGCCTGCTATTTTCATTTGCATCAGAGGCTAATTTCCGTGTCTTACAATGACCTAGATAGTCACTTTAAGATCACTCAAGTGCAAACTATCTGCACGGTTTGGAAATGATGGTTTCCCAGGAACATAAACTATTACCCAAAGAAGAAATGAGAGCTTGGCATTAAAAGCCAAAGGAATCTAGCAAAGATTCTGCAATCAGTCATCCAACAATCCTTTCATTCTGTGAAATTTATTGAATGTTTGGAATTTCTTTCTTTTCTTTTTTTTTTTTTGTTTTTTGAGACAGGGTTTCTCTGTGGCCTTGGAGCCTGCGCTGGAACTAGCTCTTGTAGACTAGGCTGGTCTCGAACTCACAAAGATCTGCCTGCCTCTGCTTCTTGAGTGCTGGGATTAAAGGCGTGCACCACCACTGCCCGGCGAATGTTTGGAATTTCTAACTATGATCAATAAATATAGTTGTTTTGTACCTTCAAGATGGCCCTAGCCATCAAGTAGAAAATGAAGGGGTGAGTTCTCATATTGGCTAAAAATCAGCAATGATATTTGAATTTACTTTGCTAAAGTTTGATTTTAGTGTTATATGGAGAGATATTCAAGACTTTGACCAAGTCACTATGTACTGCATTATGTACTGCAGATAGCATTTCAGAGCTAGCATAGAAATATACATTAAAGCATTTTTAATTAATTGAAATATTTATAATATTTTATAAAGTGAAAATCTATATATTCAAATAAAGTGTTTGACTATTGTGCCAGGAATCGATGAGTGAACTATACTACTGTGACATATTCAATAGAAGAGTCAGATAGGTGAGGTTGTTAAGGTGGGGATCTCTGAAGATTTTAAAAGGATAAAGAAGAAATAAAAAATTGGCTCTGTGGCTATTAGGTGCAGATATTGTCCAAAGAAGGGATGGTTGAGAGTGGTTGCATCTTTAGGACAGAGTGTCCTTTAGGAGCAATGCCACTCATAACACAGAAGGTAGGGAAGAACACAAAAGACAACTTTCAAAGTCAGCACTCAGTTGCAATTCTCCTTGAAATAACAAGACCCTCACATGAAAAACACTATACATTTAAGGATGTAATGCATGCCTTTATAACTAGCAGTCCCAAATAGTCCATTTAAGTCGTAAGCATTTACTCATCCCCATTCATCTCTAGATGAATGCCAGATCCAAGTGTGGCTGTCTCAAGTAATGCATTTTGCTTTCTCTTTCCCATTACTGCTCAAATAGAACTCTAACCTGGTTTAAAAACAGATGTGCTACAGTTTGCACGTAAACTCCTTAGGAATATTGGTGTGCTTGTGCTTTGGGAATCTGCTGGGGAGGGTTGAGAAGAAAACCCCACACATATATCATACTAGACAGCATGGATACCTGGTCAATAATCCATGATAGGAAACATACCTTACTTTCTCTGACTTGAACTGCTCATTATAAACATAATTCCTTCCTGCCTTCACAAGTTGCCTCTGTGTCTAGAAATGGTTTTTCTAATGTATGATTAGCATGACAAAAGCAGCAAAATAGTGTACCTGTCACAAGTTTCAGTTTTGACAAATTGAAAGCAATAGTTGTGAAGACTCTTTGCTTTTATTCTGTAATTTTATATATTTCTCTTCTTTTTGTACACAATAAAGTATTGTCCTTTTACATTTCTTGAAATTTACATGAGAGGAATAGAAAAAAGCTCTTGCTTTTCTTCTCTGTAACACTATTTTTTCTTAACATTGTACTCTTGGCATTTAACCCTGTTATTACATTTGACTCTAGTTTGACAACTTTTACTTGTATTATATTTCAGCCTACAAATATATTACAATACTTTGATCCATCATACTATGGATGGGCACTCTTGTTCTAGTCAGGGGAATGGATTTTCTTGACCACATTACTATTGTTATTACTATTGAATGAATTCTAAAGCTAAAGCTACGGCAGTCAACAGAAGAACGCTGAACTCGTTCTGAAGTGGTTTTTAGCAATAATGTCAGAGTACGGGAGTCCCAGTGGACTATTTATTCTATCTTTCATATACCGATGTCAGTTTTGTTTTTGTTTCTGTCAAGCTTGGCATATTAAGTGCTTGTATTTTTTTTAATATTCTTTGATCATTTATCAAGTTGAGTATGTTTTTACTTATCAGTCCTTCATGTCTCATCTTTAAAGATTATTTGTTCTAGTATTTTGTATTGGAGTTTTATGTTTCTTCCCTTTGCTTTCAGTAGTTTTTTACTTTACTGAATAATCTTTACTTTTTCAGGACTTGCTTCCTTCTGTATGATTACCTGACTGGAAGTTCATAATTATGATGCTTTTAAACTTGTTCATCCTTTCCTTTGTAATTTGAATTTCTTGCCTGTGTTGTAGGTCTTTCCTTGCTCTATGGGCACTCTTCTAATCTTTGGGTAAAGATTTTTATAAGTTTGTATTGCTTCACATTGTCACATTAGTCCCTCTGGAATTAAGTTTTCATGTTGTTAAGAGTCCAGTTCCTTCTTTCTCATGTGGGTACCAGTTATTGCAAAACCATTAAAAAAGACATCATGGTACACATCATATTTATAAATTACATATATGTGAGGCTCTTTTTAGGGATTCTTTATTTGTTATGATTTGTATATTTTTCTCTTGTACTAGTAGTGCATTTATATATTTTTCACTTGTACTAGTATTGTTGCTAAAAGTTCAAATACTTTCATTATGTGTTATGCCATTCCTTATTTTATTTTCTTCTTTATCCTATCTATTCTATATTGGACCATGCAAATGTAAGTTGTGGATATTATGATATTTTACCCTAAGACACTTTAAAATATACAGTTATCATAGTTATGGCATTTTAGGTGGTATAATTATTATTTAATATTGATACTCAGCATTCAAACTCAATGATTATCCTGATAATATCTAGCAATATTCTTTCTGCTTATTAAGTTTCCAACTAGATCCACACACTGCATTTAATAGTTATGTCTGGAATACCTTCTTGGCTTAACTGTTCACACTAAAGACATAGTGATGAGTACTGAGAATGTGTTCTCATAATGCGGTTCCAATTGCATTTTTAATACAAGTAATACAGAACTAATATTGCTTTCCTTTTGGTGTTTGGCACCAAAATGTCAGTTTCTCTTATTACTGAGTTTTCTAGTTTTGATGACCTGATTAAGACAGTATCAACTGTTGGCAATAATTTTCTACTTCAGAGTTTTCATATTTTATCTTTATAACTGATAAGTAGTCATAGGAGAGAAACATTCAGGTTATGTAAATGTTTTAGGTTTTGTCAAATTTTTTGTTCAGTAGTCATTGATTCTTGCCAGAGTCTTAACTTAGTGTGTTTATTCACTATATTTCAAAATTATGCATTTGATACTATCATTTTAAGTTGGTAGCTTTTTATTCATTATTTTATAAGAATATCATTCCTTTCTGTAAGTGTGGGGTTGCTTGTTTTATGTAATAGGGTCTTCTATGGCTTTTACTACCATTGAAGATCCCTACCCTTGTATCCTGTAAGGAGGACATGACTTATGAAGTCCAAGGTCCTGCTTTTGATGTGTCTTTGGGCTAAGTCCAGTTTCAGTGAGCTGCTACTTTTGTCTAAATTTTTGTGTGCACTTCATTTTTGGCTTCCAAATGTTTATCATTTTAGCTATTCATTTAATATCATTTAATATATCTTAACAGAAACTATGATAATTTATTTAATATCTTAGCTCTTTTGGAAGCAGAGTCTTTTGGGTTTTTAACCATTGTGTTTGTGAAAGTGGACTCTTCCTTGGTCTCTTTAATTTCATATTGTAATCCAAAAACCATTTGGCTCTTTAGAAATTCATACAAGATTGAACATAGCCACATTCACATATACCAGTGGGATGGTTTTCAAGATGTTAGTCTATTCTTCTAAACCATAAAGCCCTTTTAATACTTAATGAGGTTATTTCATGTAACTAGCCAAAAACACTTAAGTGGTTTATTAGAGCATATGATTTTTACAAATTTTTGGCTGAGCTGATGAAACAGTAAGTAAAGTTTATTTTTTGGCAGGGAATTACATTTTATGCTCCAGAAATTTTAAAGTATTGTTTTACTATTTCTTTTAAACATTTTTTGAGATGCCTGCCATTATAAGTAATTTCCATAATGACATCCACATGGAGTGAGTTACATGAATCAACCTATAAGCCTGTCTATTCACCCCTTCCTTCAATTAGTGCATGGGAAGTGGGTGGCCACCACATTTTATTTATAGCTGAAATGAAGAAATGGGTGTTTAGCAGCCCAGATGTTTTTACACAAATAATTATCGAGTGGATAAGTAATGAAGGGATAAAGAGAGAAGTGAGTACTGTTCAGTAGTTCCATCCAGTTAAGTTAGTGCATGCCGTAGCTTTCTGTCGGCCATCAGGGAATGAATTTGGTTTCCTCATCCATCTTTTGTTATTTCCACAAGTCGAACAAGAGAGGATTTTCAGTGAAATATTGTAAACATGTGCTTTCCTCCGGCTCCTGTATTGAATTTTCAGCATCAATCCAACCATAGACTTCAATAGTAAAGCACTGTTAGGCAGGGTACAGCTGATGTGTGTATAAAGACTGGCTATTTCCCAAGCTACACTGTTCCTATCCACCAAGAGTTAAACAGCTTTCAGCATTTGTTGCCATCAAATGAGCTGAATTTTCAAAACTGCTTTCTAAAGCCTAATTTTCTTACTTGGAAATCCGAAACTAGCTCATGCTAGTCTGAGAAGGGCTGTGTATCTAGGTAGAGTATGAACTGGAACTGTAAGGCTCTTACAGATTGCAGAGTGAGGGAATATCAACTTTCCCTGGATAGTAGGCTCTATCTAGCAAGGCAGAGTTTGTTAGACCCTCAGGCAGGCTGGAATAATCAGCGAAGAGTCATCCCCAAAATGTGACATCAGGTGAGTACCTATCATAGACACAAAGGAGGACTAGATTCTTAGCACACAGGGGAGATTAAACATGGTTGGAGGTAACCTTTGAACATGAATGGAGAAAATCATGAAATGGAAACTAAAAAAGCATCTTGAGTTTAGGGCGATCTAAACCACTTCTCCAAGGGGTTATTTATTCTAGGCTAAATTCTACTCCTTTGTAAACAGGACCACCTAGGTTGTTGTTGTTATTATTATTATTGATTTGTGTGTGTGTGTGTATGTGGTTGGTGTGTGTGTGCGTGTGTGTGTGTGTGTGTGTGTGTGTGTGATGCCTTCCCTTGGAGCCACTGTGAACATCAGAGGGGAAATGTGGTGTCAGATTGAGTCTTTCCACCTTCACATAAATTCTGGGCAAACACAATGGGCAACCAGGTCTGTACAGCAAGCACTGCTATCCCCTGAGTCATCTGGCCAGCCTTGTTTTCATTTATTGTGTTTTGTTGGTTTATACATGGTTAATTATGGTAAAAATCTCATTAATGAATCCATTCAACTATGATTGCATGATGGCAATTTCTTCAGAATTTCTTCCATGTACCATACTGCTGTTCCACATTTTAAAAAACAAGTTTTGAAGATTACTAAATCTTGACTACTAAGTATTTACTTCTTCATTTTAGTTGTGAGTAGAAACATGACAACTACCTTCTCCCTACTGAAGTGAGGGGCAGAAAGGTACCTCTTTTTCAAGTTGTTTACTTTTTATCTTGACTATTAAGTCATTCCACTCTGAAGTACATAGTTGAGTTGGATCCAATAATTGATGAAGACTATATTCTTCCAAAGTCATTCACATTTTTTTCCCTTATCTGTGCCAATAGCTGAGCATTGAGAGAATAATCATGTAAGTTTAAAGTAGCTATTTATAGGGAGATAGTTTTTGTTTGGTAACTAGTTTGTAATCTGTTTGGGATAGAAAAGCCTACCAGATGTTCCCTGGTGTCATCTAGCTGGCAAGCATGCTGACAGTACACTCTGCTAACTGCTGCAGACAAAGAGGTGCTGAGCTCGTCACTTCTGCAATGACCTGGGTTTCTACCACCTCCCACTGATCTGGGAAATAAGCAATTTTGGGTGACTTAATCAAATTTAGAGAAGGGCTTTGAGCAGGAGAATGTCTAAATTGCCTGAAAATGTTACCCCTACAGATAAAATCCTGACACGATTTAAATTTAAGTGACAATTTAACAGGGTTTTCAGTTTCTCAAGAGGTTGTTGAACTGTCCTCGTGGGCTGATGAATGGTGGTAATAAGTGTCCAGAGCAGATCTATTTCACTGACCTTATTTGCTTCCTGTGGTATAAACAGGTATTTGATATAATGGAAAGCCATCTTAACCATTTGTGGTATCTAGTATAGTTTGGCTGGGGTTTATATTGTTTTTTTTTTTAAGAGAGTGTAGATACAAGCCCCAAAATGGAACTGAATGAGTGAATGCGGCAATTGGCAGTTGCAGGGGGTAAATAGGCATCGTGAGGGAGTCAGTATGGAAAGTGTTCAGATGAGTGTGCAAACACTTCAAAGTAGATCTCGCTAGGGAGACATTGGCAAGAAGGACAGGTCGGGGAGCAGTATGAGGGTCTTGTGGGAATTGTTGATAGAATGTGTAGCCAGGCACTGCTCAGATTACAAAACAGGAAAAGAGCAGACCATACCAGTAATAACACAATTCAGCCCTCATGGCTAGCTTCTCAAAATTTTATTGTTTTAAAAGCAGAGCATCTGATTAATATTTTACAGTTTCAGCTCTCATAGGGCAGAGGACCCAATTTGGGAAGACTAGTCAGGGTCTAGGGGTGCAGCACTAACAGGCATTTGTGGAAGAGATAGGAACTTTGGGAAGAGGGAGTTTACCTGCCTTTGCAATGAATTATGGCCATTGCATTATCTATGCATTTATTAAAAAGTAGAGTGTAAATAACTTGAAAAAAGAATAAAGTAAACTACTTTCCAAACTGACTTGGACTTAAATTACTTCTAATATTTGTGGAATTTCTCTTAAGGTCTTTAAACAAATGAATATGCAAATAGTAAAAGCAATTTTCACACATTTGGGAAATATGATTTGGAAACTTATTTTAAAAATTAATGAATGAATGTTATTTTAAGGCTTTCTTCCCTGGAATTACTTTGGTTGTTCTTCCAGGAAGAGATGCACAGATCAGAAGAACTTAATTCTTATTGTTGAAAGCATAATTTCTTCACAGTGTTTTGGCTATAATGAGTCAGGATGCAAGCTATAACTGTTACCAAGGATTTAGTTCACATTCGTGTGCACATTTTCTGGATGGATTTCTAGAAGTAAACTACAGGAGGAAGAACGTGAAGGTGTAGGGTTGTAGTCATTTCGATTCCTTCTCAAGTTTGCACTTTTGCTATTACACTCAAGCATATGTGGATCTATAACTAAATATGCAACATGAAAAACAGATACCTCCAGTGTGTTTTGATTTGCATTTTCTTGAATACTAAAGAATTTATCTCGATCATTAAAGAGCTAAAGATTATTAAAATTTTAGAATTCTTAGATACTTAGCTGTAAGTGAAGTTCCTCTTGAGGAATTTAGTCCATGATTTCCTATTTGGTTTTTATCTTTTCTTTTTCATGATAAGCACCAGTGTAATGAGAGAGACAGCAAGAGTTATACTCGGCTTGAAGTGTACCTCTCATTTTAGTATTTAGAAAATCATTATAATGGCTTCTGAAGAGAATCCAAAATTATCTCACTCAAATTTACAGAACCTGGAAACAACCTAAATGCCCTTTGACTGAAGAATGGATAAAGAAAATTTGGTACATTTACCCAATGGAGTACTACAAAGCAGAAAAAAATAATGACATCTTGAATTTTGCAGGCAAATGGATAGAGCTAGAAAACATCATTTTGAGTGAGGTAACCAAGACCCAGAAATACAATTATCACATGTACTCACCCATAAGTGGTTTTTAAAATAAAAAAAAAAGAAAATCAGCCCACAAATCACAAAACCAGAGAACCTAGACCACAATGAGGACCCTAAGAGAGACATACATGATCTAATCTACATGGGTAGTAGAAAAAGACAAGATCGCCTTTCTGTGCTCTATGCGCTATTATACAGTTACCGAGCTGCTTTGGGCTAGGGGCTGGAGGTTGAAACATACAAAGACACACAGAGACAGGCAGACAGAGACATGGACCTCTAGTCACTGGTAAGAAGCCCTTTATTCAGTAGCACCATGGAGGCTTATATACCCAACAGTCAGGTGGGCCAACAGGTAAAAATCTTATCCTCTGATCCTCAAGGCAAGGCAACACATGCTCATGACACAGAGCTGGTAAACAACTTTGACACAACTTTTAGTAACTCAAATCAGAGGTAAAGATCTCTAGCAGGGAAGAGCAGCTGGAGGCCATGACTCCATGACTCCAAAACATCCCAACAGATCCTCCTGTTTCTTCCTCCTGAGTGCTGGAATTAAAGACATGTAACACCATTTCCAGCGCAGGGCAACAGTTTGATTAATTTTTTTTCATTTATTTTAGATACCAGCTACAGTTTTCCCTCCTACTTCTCCTCCCGTTCATTCCCCACAGCTTCTATCTACTCCCCAACATCCATTCCTCCTTTGTCTCTGTTCAGAAAGGGGAAGGCCTCCAGTATGAGTCTACAAAGCATGGCACACTATGTTGAAGCAGGACCAAGCTTTTCCCCTTGCATCAAAGCTGGACAAAGCAACCCAGCATGGGGAACAGGTTCCAAAAGCCAGTTCAAGCACTAGGGACAGGTCCTGATCCCACTGTTAGGAGCCCCACAAACAGACCAAGCTACACAACTGTTACACACATAGAAGGCCTAGGTAAGTCCCATACAAGCTGTCAGTCCAGAGTCGGTGAGCTCCCATGAGCTCAGGTCAACTGTCTTTGTGGGTTCTCCTGTCATGACCTTCACTCCACGGCTTGTACAACCTCTCATCCCTCTCTTTAACAGGACACCTGGAGCTTAGTCAAATGCTTGACTGTGGATCTTAGTATTAGGGTCCACCAGTTGCTGAATGAAGGTCATTAATGTAGCTCACAGGGTTTCTAGCTAGGTGAGATTGAGGATTGCTTTTCTCCTTTTGTAGTGTATAAACACCTTCCAGCACCATGAATTCTTGCCAGTAGGGACTTCATGTTCTATTATGTAAATATGCAGTATCTTTGGCAGTAGGGGAGGGAAACCAACAGTATAAACAATAGTATCAGCAACATAATGTTTGAGGGGAGTTCTATAAGATCCCAAGGGCCAATGACTAAAAAAGATGTAATCTATTACTGATACTGGAGGACTTATTTCATGGTATGTGATATTTAGTTGGGTTTTTGTCCCATTATATAGTAATGACATTTACATTTCTTTCTGTAAAATATGTGTACATAATTTAGTCAGCTTCTATAGTAGTAGGCTTCATTTTTTTCTTTGTTTGCTTATTTTAATTTTCATTTAATTATTTAATGTGCTACTACTGACCCTGAAACTATAAAATTCTGAATGGGGCAAACAGTCCATCCTTACATTCATGGATATGTGTAGCAGATTAAACTCTATTTTGATGAATTTACAGTGGAACAAGTGTTTCAGTTAGCTTTGTATATTGCCCTAAATATAACCACAATAATTTGCAAAATGGTGAGTGATCGGTGGTAGCACACCAATTTTTTTGTGGTTTCAAAGACCTTTGCTTTCCAGTAAGTGGCAATTACATTTTCTTAATCAATTTGAAGCACATTCTGAGTTCATTGCACATCTACTGACTGCGGACTATCACAACTTAGATGTAAAAGATTTAAGTTGTAATAGTAATAAGTTGTAATTAGATGTAAAAGGCATAATTGTGGGACCATTCAACCAATAAACTCAAGCAGATAACTCATTTCCATATGTAAGTCCAAATGGTGCTGTTTAGATGGACTTTCCAATACATCCAAAAGCTGTACATTAAAGGATAATAGTCACATGTTATGTATAGACTATACTGAAGGGCAAGGACAGTACTGCATCATCTCTGTACCTTGAGGCATCTCTCACAAATCATGACACAACACAAGTGCTCAATAGCATCCCAGATGAGCACACACAGCAGTGATTTAGATTAATGACTAATTTTACCCTGTGACTATCAAAAATTGCATATTTTGATTTATCATGTAAAACGAACTTACTTTTCTACTGAATTGAAGTCAGCCATGCATTTAAGTGGCCGCTATGGAAACATGGTTGCAATGTGAATGTTATTTTAGAGTTGATATTAACTTTAATTTTTGGTTATGCTATCAAATTATAATGTAAAACTACTATAAGAAACTTTCCAAAAACAAGACAAATATGCAAACCTGAAAGTTTAAAGATGTCAATATTGTCCTAATTTTGTGGGGCCACCAATCAGGTAACTTTGGTGGGTGGTAACTATCTGAAGGTGGCAGATATTCTTCAGTGCCAACCTTGGGTGGATCGATGGTTTACCTAGTGGGGCTTTGGGGAGGAGGGGAAGGTGGGATCAGGGGAAGGGAAGGGTGCCAAGAGTACTGATTATTAGTGTGTTAGCTGCTCACCTTCTGCCCTTCCTCCCCTTCTTGAGGAAGTTAGGAAGTTAAGCAGGTGGGAGACTGGGATTCATATACTCTAGGGACCTAGGAACCAAAATGACCTTTCCTCAGATTACCCCACCATCCTGTGACTGTATAAAACATTTCGAACAACTGGGAAACCAGGCAGCAAAAGACAGACAGACATACATAGAAACCAAAAAGGTTGTCTTAAGGTGACCTTTTAGATGCTACAAACCACTTAAGGGCTTACTCCTACGGACTCCAGGTTCACAGGTATGACAGAAGATCATAGAGACAACACATGGACAGTCAACACAATGTCATATAATTTGAAGGTGTTAATTACCTATGCCAGTCAAAGAAAACCCTACCCCTTCCAGCATCCTCTGCCTTCTCCCTTATAATTAAAAGCTCCTGGGTAGGGAAATAAGGGGAGTCTTGAGCCACATTTTGTTTTAGTCTATTCCTGCTTGGTGGAGTGTTTTTTGCTTTTTCTTTCTTTTTTGCTTAATTTTACAATTTTTCTATTGTGTTTGTCTCTCTTTCTCAGGTCTGAGACATCCAGAACCTTGAAACTGTATGACCGGAGAGCCCTGAGATCTCATTTCTCTTTCTCTTCCTCTTTCCTTGTCAGTTCTGCCATTTCGCAGTCTCCTGAAAATGGGCACCTGATGCCACAGGAGTTTGTTACCCACTGCTCACTTCGCTTTGAGGGGAAGAGAGTCTGGGCAATTCTCAGGTTCCAGAAGAAGGAGCTATGGCGCAAGTGCGGTCTCCTGAGACTGAGGTCTGGCCCAGCGAGTTTTGCTTGTGAGGCAGACTTCCTGTTACAGTATGTTTTTAAACTCTAAAATGCTTCAAGATTCCACAGCTGAACAGCAACCAAAGCTACTTAATCACTGACACAGGCAGCAGTGCCTCTGTTCTGGAGATATTCATCAGTTTGTCTCTCAGCCTGCCAGCTCCGTGTCTCACGATGGGACATAGGGATGCACAGATTACATAGCTTTAGGAGAAAGTAGAAGACAGATATGTTAAAAAATTGTGACTCTATGGCTGGCCCTTTTGGATGCCGTGTATGCTCTGACCCCTCTAAAGGAGGGACCGAGTAATCCGAGGTAGGAAGAAGGCTCTCAGGAAAACCTACACAGAGGACGTACTGACATACGGACTGCATTGAACAAATGAAGTTTCTGGAAGTCAAAGGGACGAGGCACTGACTGTATAAAAGGGTTGCTATGTGGATAGGAAGGCAGAAAGTTTAGTAGGAAATGGTAAGATCAATGAACACTAAGTCAGTCAGTCAGCAAATGAGGTGGGAGCCTGGCCAGCATCGTTTCCCTTCCCACGACCTCTACGATATAGATGGGACCTTCTGCTCAAAGGCCTAACTGTAGCTCTTTATAATCATCAGGAGTGATTATATATTGTCTTAATTAGGTCTGCTATTGCTATGAAGAGGCACCATGACAATGGCAACTATTATGAAGGAAAACATGGCTCGCTTAGAGTTACAGAGGTTTAGTCTATTGTCATCATGGTGGTGAGCATGGCAGTTTGTAGGCAAACATTACACTGGAGAGGTAGTTGAGAGTCTTACATCTTGGAGGCAACAGGAAGTCGACTGAGACACTGGGTGGTATTCTGACCTTAGGAAACTTCAAAGCCCACCCCCACAGTGACACAGTTCATATATATTGTCTTAATTAGGTCTGCTATTGCTGTGAAGAGACACCATGACAAGACCATACCTACTCCAACAAAATCACACGTCCTCGCAGTCAAATTACATTCAAACTCCCATATATATGCATGCCACTCCTTGTGATGGTTTCCTAAAACTTCTATCTGTACTCTTCAGAGGCTAAAAGTATGGTCTCCAAAACCAGACAGACTTAGAATTAAAATCCAGCTTAAAAGCAGCATAACCATAAGCCTGTGACTTTAGGCAGATACACAGCCCTTATTTTTGCAATTCTTAACCATGCATTGTAGCAGATTCCTTATGTTCTCCCAAATGAGTCCTTGTGTCCCCAGACTATGCATTAAAGCCTACTCCCCATTGCTGTGGTATTATGAGTTGGAGCCTCTGGGATGAGATTTGACCTTGAAAGTGGAGCCTTTCTAAAAACACAGTAGGCTTTAGGAGAAAGGGGGGAGATTAGCAGAGGGATAGTTTAGCTTTCCTATTAGCATAGGATTAACATAGCTTCCTGTGACTGCATAGGGATACAGATGGGAGGAAAGACATTGTATGTGAGAAAGAACTTCATCCATCCAGACAGTAAATCTGTGGGCACCTTGATCTTGGACTGCTCAGATTTTAGAACTTTTCAGCAGGGAATATCTGACGTTTAAAAGCAATGGAGATTATGATATTTTGATGCAGCATCCTGAGTTGGCTAGAAGAATGATTGCACCAGCTCAACTCTGTAATATGCTCTTGGCTGTTCTTGGGTTGACAGAACTCAGGCTACCCAGCTGTTACACAGGTGAAAGACAAGACTTCAGAAACTCCCCATCATGCCAAAGCTCAGCTCATTCAGCAAGGGGGTAAACCCCTTGACATGGTGGGCACACAGATTTGAGAGTATACTGTTCATAGGGGTTACATAAAACTAGCCTTTGCTGTCAATTTTTTCTTGAGGAAAAACCAGGCTGAATGATATGAAACAACTTTCCTGACAAAAGGGGTTTTCAGACCTTAATAGGGTAATATTTTGACTCTCACAAATAATGACATTATTACTGAATTTTCTAAATTTATTGGGTCAGGGAAAGCTTGTCTCTTCCAGGAACCTCTATTACTACCTTCTGAATGGAACATGCCTTGGAAACCGATTTAGTGTGTTTCCAAGACTTCCTTTTGTAGCAGGACATGACCTGAATTCTAAATGCCATCTTTGGATCCTAAGAGTCAATCTTTTCTTCCTTTGGAAGTGACACAGAGAATGAACTGGACAAAACATGTTTGTCCCTAGATAATGATCTCTGCTTGTGGTGTCTGAGAAAAATACTACTGGTTTTACCTATTAGTCTATTGTGACTTTGTTTAGCAACCCTGTGTTTCCTCTCATTTGGATAAGGAAGTAATATCTCAAGAGGGGTTAATAAAGTCCTAATAAACTAAGAAGAAAATAAGAGCTGTGACTGAATCTTCTTGATTACTTTTGCTAAGAATAATGTCTTAGGTTGAGTACATGACCTTAAAGGACATATCTATAGTACTCCTCCCAGGGACCAGGAAATATTGTGGAAGAGGTGATGACGTGTTGTAAGGACAGAAGGATGGGGAGAAGTGCTCTGAAACTCTGCCTTCTGGGCATGATGTGACTACCATAGGCATGGTTAACAGAAGTTGTGGTTACCTGCACAAGACCTAAATAGGCCAAATAAACGTGGGAGTGGGAGTGGGGTGAGTTAGGAAGAAACAGGAGTGTGGAGAGATGAGAGAGGGTGATGGGCATTTGGACTGGTCATAATACATTACAGGAAGTTGGTAAAAGTAAAAACAGGAATATTCTGTCTTAAAAGTGATTTACCAAAATATTATATTGTATTTGTTAGTGGACATGAGACTTATTATTTATCCTCAAATTTCTACCTCAGTCTCCAAGTTGTATTTCATCTGAGTATTGTAGTTTTCTCTGCTATATTTGAGTGTCAAAAATGGATTAATCATTAAATCAATAAATGTAGCAATTAAAAAATCTTGTCTATTATCAGTTATTCAGAATGGCAAAGTCATAAAGAGAAGGTCAGATATTAATATTAATGGTGGATACAAGCATATTTTTATTTGTGGATTATGATAGGTTTCTCATTTGCTTCTGCAAAAGATTTGAGAAGTTTGCAAATGAAAATTTTACTTAAATATGAAAAAAGAGAACAGCCAACCGTACTGCTGGAGAGAAATAAATGTGGCAAGACATGGGTTAATATTATTATAGCAATCAAAAATTAAATTGAATGTAGGCCTTCCTGTACCCCTGGGAAAACAAAATGGTGGGTGAGATGGAACATTGTAGAATATAACATTAACTCTTAAAACATCCAAGCTATTTCTTTGATTTAATGTGATAAGAAGTTGTTGTCCTCTGGTGAATACTGGGTCTAGGGATTAACAATTCTCAGAAGAATTAAAAGTTCATCATATACCTAATTAGGCTTTTATCATTTTCAAGGGGCAAGGACAAAAACCCTCCCCAGTTGAAAATGTTTTGCAAAAATACTACTCAGTTATATGAATGTCTTATTATGATGAGCAACCCTATGGAAAGTGTGAAAAAATAGGCCAGAAAACATCATAGGTTGTATGAAATTTATTTGTATTAATTTATGCTCACTGTTGAAAGAATATCTTTAAGTATTTAAGATGCACATGGCAGAGTCAGGTCTTTAGGATATCTTTTAGCATGTCCTCCTCTCTTTCTCTCTCATCATTTATCTTCTATGTGTCTGTCTTTCTAGCATATATCTGCCACCTATTATTTATCTGTTACCTGCATATCATCTATCTTTGCATCATTTATTACTATGTCTATTTTCATATGGTGCTCACAATTTAGTGCAAGAGTTTCTGAGGTTGTTGACCTGTTTCTCAGTCAGAATTCACTGCTCTGTTACTCTTGGATCGTCAATGTTCCAATCCCTCAGTCTTGGGAATTAGCACCTGTAGCCAGGAAACATTATTATAATTTTCTGAGACCCTCAAGGATGATTTTCTCTCAGCCTTCTCATTACTAATAAGCTGAGACTTAGAGTCATTTTCTGATAAATAATTCCATGAATACATGAACTTCATATGTAGACCAACAATTGATGCCTCTTTGAAATAATACTTTTCAACAAGCCATTTGCAGTTTGTGTAGAGGGAGGCAGAGACTCCATGAAGGAAGGAGGAGAAGGGACTCTTTGGTAGCTTTGACTCATCCTCTCTGTGGTGAGTTCTGTTCAAAGCAGTGGCAACACACTTGACCAAACAAGAGCCCACATCTCACTAGGCTGTATATTTCTAACTCATAAGGTTTCTGGGAGTTCAAGTACTATCCTAAGTTGCTTTTCAGAAATTTCCCAACTTCATAGTCTCTTTGAGAATACTTCTTGTAATGCTGGCTCTCCCATTTAATTTCATCTCCAGTGATGTCTTAATTCCTCTTATTTATCTCTTCTGCCTGGGTCAGATGCCCAGCTGGCCTGTCCCTTACACTTGCCCTGAGTAGACCTCAGTGGCCTTTGGAGTCTTTACATGTATGTCTATGACCCTATAACTGTGACAAAAGCCAAAAAATCAGCTGGCCAAACAAATTCTACAAAAAGGTAGCATTTTGAAAACTTAGTTCACAAATGAAACATTAAAAATATTTCCTGGGGAAATTGTAGAAGAAATGTGACCTTTTCTTGGTACCTCATCTGCTTTTTATTGGATGCACTTTAAAGCAGGATAAGGACAAAAATGTGTGCAGCATAAAAACCAACCTATGTTTATTTGGGGTATGCACTGTCTATTCCACTTAGGTTAGAGTGAGTGTGGCACAAAAGCACGTTTAAAGTCCTTTAAATGATTTAAGAGGAGTGCCATCTTTGATCAATAGTATCCATTACATGCTTCAAAAAAGTTGTCAGAGGTTGGTGAGTGTTTGGTAGAAGAAAAGAAAAGATATCTGGAGATTTAAAGTAAAACTAGTCAGGGTATGTGCAGAGGGTGTGTGTGCATGCAACAGCAGGCTTGTGAGGTCAGAGGATGAAGTTAATGGAGTCAGTTCCCATCTTCTACCTTTACATGGGCTCTGAGCATTGAACTCAAGTCACCAGGCTTGTGTGGCCAGCATCTTATCTTTGATTACTGAGCCATTTTGTTGTCTCTGGAGAGAAATTTTAATTGCATGAGACTTGGTGTTTGTGAAGTTGAGCATTAAGACTGGATCTCATGATTGATTGCCTTGTCAATCTCAGCTAGGTGTGGGAAGTCCTTCTGTCTATGCATTGCTTTTATTGGTTAATGAATGAAGCTGTTTGGGCAGTGGCTTAGCAGAGTAGAGAAAGGTGGGAATTCCAAGTAGATAGAGGAGGAAAGAAGGTTGAGTCAGAGAGACACCGTGTAGCCACCATAGGAGACAGATGCCCTCGAACCTTGCTAGTAAAGTATGAGCCTCATGGTAAAATATAAAATAATGGAAATGTGATGTGGGATTCCCCTCTGTATGCTGTGAATACCATTGGCTAATAAAGAAACTGTCTTAGGTCTGTGAAGGGAACAGAAGTAGGTGGGGAAAACTAAACTGAATGCTGGGAGAAAAAAGGGCTGAGTGAGAGAGAAGCCATATAGTCCCACCGGAGACAGACACTGGAACTTTATCTGGTAAGCCACAGCCATATGGCCATACACAGATTAATAGAAGTGGGTTAAATTAATATGTAAGAGTTAGCCAATAAGAAGCTAGAGCTAATGGGCCAACCAGTGATTTAATTAATACAGTTTCTGTGTGATTATTTCGGGACTAAGTAGCTGGTAGCCAACAAGAGGCTCTCTCCTCCAACAGAAATGGGTTAATTTAATATGTAAAAGCTAACCAATAAGAAGCTAGAACTAATGGGCCAAGCAGTGATTTAGTTACTACAGTTTCTGTGTGTTTATTTCAAGTCTGGGCAGCCAGGAATGAACAGGCAGCCTCCTCCGACATCGAAGGGTGACTCTTCTCACAACAATAGCATATACATTTTTTTCTCTACTGTGAGTTTCTTGACAATCAAGAGAACCCGTGGCATTTACTTCCAGTAATACACCAGGAGCCACTTGTGGCTGAACTGTCAGTGACAAGAATAGCCCAAGGAGGTAATGATCTCAATTCCAGAGATTTACAGAACTCAGGAACGTCCTGTGGCTAGGTGATTAAGATCAGATATGTGTCATCTGGCCACAAATCCTCACCTATGAGACTATCTCCAGAAGGCTGAGATCATCCACCTCCTATATCAGTCCTAAATAAGTCTCCTGACAAAACTGTTCTTTTAGGAGTTGGTCCATCACTACCCAGCTCACCCAACCTAATAAAGGTCATTTTCTATCACTGCTTTGTCTCTTAATTAATTGGTTTCCACTGTGTGGTTGAGCAAACTCATCCTGTGTGAGGTAATGCTTAGTTGATAATAATGCATTGTAATCACATGGTTCATAATTCTTCACTACCTTTGAACTCCCTTTTCCACTGGGTGAAAAGGTATGATTGTGGTTTGGTAGATGTGGAGGAGTAAAGACACTGAGCTGGACCTCTTTATCTGTGAAGCAACACTGATGACCAAATATTTCCCAATTATCTTTTAGAAAATATATATAGCTATAAGCTTAGGAGATGATGGTTTGTTTGGTTGTTCAATATGATGAATCAAGTTGATTGGTAATTGGATAGAGCATCTATTAGATAGATAGCCCATGGTATTTTTTTTTACCTTGTCACTTATCTCCTTACTGAAACATTCCACCTTACTCTTCTTTCCCATATATTATGTCACTTTATGGTAGTGATTAAGATGATGCTATAGACTTTTTTTTAAAGAACCCAGAGGTGGGGGGACTGGAGAGAAGGCTTAAGACAGAGGTCCTCAAGCTTCTTAATTCTGTGACCCTTTAATACAGTTCCTCATGCTGTGGTGACCTCCAGCCATAAAATTATTTTCATTGCTTCTTTGTAACTAATTTTGCTACTGTTTTGAATAGTAAGAAAAGCAAACCT
>JAQHUG010000299.1:1029667-1047188 GCA_028555095.1 Dicrostonyx torquatus
AAAAAAGAAAAAAGAAATAAACTGTATTGTTATTTCTCTTCATCTTGTTAGAGAATGATTTCCTTTTTACATTCAGCAATATGTAGGATTCTGTAGTCTGTGTTCTTTTAAAATTACTTTGTGCCTAGAACAGCATCTTGTTTGTACTGGAAGCGATGTTAATGTTGCTGGGTGTGCTGGTTGAGTGTGTCATCATTATTGTGCAGTAACTGTGAGATGCTTCTCCGTTCCTGCGACTCTCCTGCTCTCTCAGACCACCACCCTCTGTTACAGGCTATCTGTAATAGGGATGACTTCATGCTTCATTACTTTCAATAGTTTTGATATCAATCATTGTAAGCTTTTCTAGCAATATTGCCATCATTATACTGGTGATTTTATTATTCACATAAATGATTTTTCTACACCATGACCTTGAGTTATTTCACTTCCTTCCCTTCAGTGAATTTCAGACATTCACTCTCATGATGAGTGTAGTATAGACATTCACTCATTTTTCACATATTCCTAGACTCAAACACTCAACCCTTTGTGACTTGTTCTTCTTTTCCAGGCTGGCTCCCACTCTGTCCAAGGTCCAGGTCTATTGCTGGTAAAGTATACAGGTTACTGAGACCTTTTACTCTTTTTAATCTCCACCTACACCCTTCTGATTCTCTTCCTACAGTTCAAATCCACCCTAATCATTACAGGACTTAACTGCAGACACCCTCACTCCCTTGCTTTTCTTTTCCTACTGTATCAGTTTCTTGGCAGAACCCTGATGAACTCTAGTTTTCCTTCTATCTTATGTTTTCAGGACAAAAGAAAACCCATGGTCTCACTGATTAGTCTGCCATCGATAACTTCATCACTACAACTATCAATGGGCCCCCAGAGCTGCCTGGGATCTTGTTTTTCTTTTCTGTTCACAGTCTTACCCTTTTATGTTTTTCTTCTCTCTTCTCATAATTTCAACAACTTGCTTACCTCCCTGTCTTCCATTGATAACCCGATCCTCATTGTACAGAGGAAATAGAAGCAAGAAAAAGTGAATGTCTTAAGCCCGTACAGACACGCTATTTACCAGCATCTACTTCTACAAGCCCTGGCTTCCCTCCTGGGTTCTTGAGGATGGATGACTATGCTAATGTCAGAGTCACACACATGCAATCAGTGCCAATGCCTCTGTGTTAATCCCGTGTTCTTTGCTGTGCAAATTCTTGAAAGAAACAACTGAAAGGAGAAAGTCTGAATTTTTGCTCACTTCCTCAGTCAACTGGTTCTGTTGTTTCAGAGATATGGTGAGCCAGAGTAGCACATGGAGCATAGAAGGACAGGGTGTACCCACAAAGGTAGAACCCTATGACCTACTTCCTGGAGGCAGGCCACACCTCTTAATGTTTTCATTGTCACTTAAGATAGTACCACCAACTTTAGAAGTATTTTTTTAATACACAGCTTATAGAGACTATTTCAGACTATTAGTATCTCATTTATTTAAGCAAAAAATGAAGCAGATGTTTCTTACATTTTTTTCCTCCGAGAATAAATGTGCAAACACACACACACACACACACACACACAAATCCTCCTGTCTCTCATATTACTCAGTTATACAGTTGCTATTTATTTCTTGGCTTCACCTAGCTTAGTCCTCTATCCCTTGCCACAATATGTGCGAACATTTAATTAAAGAGTAAGAGACCAAGGATTTGTGAGGGAGAGGGAGGAACACTTGCTTCTAACTGGTTTTTATGCTGTACCACACAGGCTTATATTTTAACAGCAGCCAGCAGAACCTATTAAAAATTCAAATCAGGTCACCCTGGTTCAAAATTCTTCAGTGATTCTGCGGCACACTCAGAGGAAAAGCTAGTCCTTTCACATTTTACAAGAACAAATGGCTTAGCTCTTTACGAATTCTGGGAGCCACACTACTGCTTCTCACCCGGTTGCTCATGTTCTTCGCACCGTATTAGGGTGTAGCATATGCTCAGATCTCAGGCATTTTGTGCTTGTCTATTTGCATAGTGTCCTCTCTCCCCATTATCCACGAGACACACCCTTTCTCTCTTCTTTCTTAAACGTTTGTTTAGCCTTTAGAGAGTTTCTCTCTCAACACACCCAACAGCAAAGCAGTTCATGTTTCAGTGATAGCTTTGATTTTTTTTCTTCCTTCCCTTCTTTCTCTCTCATCCATTTCTTCAATTTTTGCTTTTAACTGTGTGTGTGAGAGTGTACTTCTGTGTAGAGCACAATTGTATTGGAAATAAAACACAGCAGTGAGAAACTTGCTCCTAGTTTTCACAGGTTCAATTATTAAATATGATTTTAAAATATCTACTTATAGCCGATTGTCATTAAAATGGAGAAATTATTCTCTTCTTAATTATGTGTTTGTCATTAAGCAAGTTAATGTTAAATAAGTAACTTTTTTATGTATTAAGGCTATCACACGTTTTAAATGATACATTCTTTTTTAAAATATTTATTTATTTATTATGGATACAATATTCTGTCTGAGTGTATGCCTGCAGGCCAGAAGAGGGCACCAGACCTCATTACAGATGGTTGTGAACCACCATGTGGTTGCTGGGAATTGAACTCAGAACCTTTGGAAGAGCAGGCTATGCTCTTAACCACTGAGCCATCTCTCCAGCCCCTAAATGATACATTCTTATTTATATTTTTTGTGAACTATTTTGATCATATCTTTCCTGTCCCCCAACTCTTCTCAGTCTCTTCTCACCTTTAAATGTTAAATCTTTTATGCTGATGACTTTATCTCTAAAATTTCTAATGTTGTACTTGAATGAATCCAATTTATTCAAGATGTATTTTTAATGATTGTTTATTATTTATGTATGTGTGTTTGGGGGTGTTAGAACATCCATGTGGAGGACAAAGGACAGTTTGCGGTAGTTGATTCTCTCTTACTATGCTGGTTCCAGCAATTAGGGAACAAGCACCCTAACTTGCTGAGCCATTTCATAGGCCCATGATAGATTATTTTTAAGATTTGTTATTGTTGGATTTAACATTTTGGTATATTATGCATTCATGCTTAATTTCACATAGAATGTGTCTGCACAACTCCATTTCACACTAATGTTGTCTTTTTATATATCAGTTATACTAGCCTCTTGTAAGCTGGGAAGTGCTTAGCTATTTTTTAAAGCTTTGAAGAATTTTCAAAATGTTGGGACAGTCTTTTTACTTTCAAAATTGACTAGAAATCCCTTCAAAGAAAAGTGGAACAAAATCTTCATTTATAAATGGTTTAATTATGACCCAGCCTCTCTTAAAATATAAGGAAAATTTAATGTTCTGTTTTTTTTCTCTGTTAGCTTTATAAGTAACATATTTTTTCCTCAGAAAAATTTAAACTTGTTAGCTAAACAGACACATTTTCTTAATGATATCACTGCAGCATGTAATGGTTTTCATGTGTCTCTTTTGTGCTCTATCCTGACAAAGTGGTCTGTCTAGTTTTTTGTAACTGCTTTTGAGTTTGATATTTAACTACTTATTTGTTTTCATTTTTTTATTCCCATAAAAACATTTGAAGTCATAAATTTCCTTCTGAGGACTTAATCAATGTGTAGTACTTTATTATTACCTATTTGTACAAATATTTTAGCCTCATTAAAATTTCTTCCTTACCTTAGTTATTGTCTAGAACCATAGTCTCCAGTATAAACATAATAAAAACATAATAGAAATGCAGATGCAACTGAAAAAAATAGCAGCCAAAATCCAAATGAGAACAAAATGTTGAAAACACTTTCAATAACATGTTTAACTGGACACATCTAATGCATTACCATTTTTAACATAAAAATACATTTTTAACACATAGAAATATTTTATATTTGTTTTCTGCAGGATTTTAAAAAGCTGGTGTGTCTTTTGCATTCAAAATCCATCTATATGGGACTGGAGAGATGGACCTGTGCTGAAGAGTGCTTACTGCTTTCACAAAGGCTCAAGGTTGGTTCCCGGGACCCACATCAGATGGTGCACAACCTCCTGTAATTCCAGTTTCAGGGTATTCGACTTCCCCTTCTGACCTCCATGGCAACTGCTCTTATATCTTATAATATTTCTACAAACACATAGACATAATTAAAAAAAAACTTGTTTAAAAGTATATGTCCACTCTCCACTTAAAGATAAAATTTTCATTATAAGTACTACATCTTTAAATTTAGCAAGATTCCCACTTTCATAATTAAATGCTGAGTTCTTCCAAAAATACATAAAAGTTGTCCAATAATTTAACTCAGCATCAAAAATTGCCTTAATACTTATGCCTTCACCAATAAAATTAGTTCATTTCTTTTAGAAGAATTAATTTGATTTTGATGCAAAATCACCTGATTTTCAAACCAGTATCTGTAAAATAACTTTCCTATTTTGCTCACTCAGTATTATTAACTTTTAATTGGATGGTTATTATGGATAGACCCATAATATATGGATTTTGCACAAAATAATAAGATAATCTTATTATGTCAATGTAGCAAAGAGTTTGTCATTTTGCAATAATGTCACAGTGATTATAATAGTCTCTGTGTTGATTTGTGTTAGGAATAAAAGTCTTTCTAAACCTGAGCTTTTTATCCATATTTGATAGATTCTGCTAAGGGTGGGGTTTACGTTAGTGCTTTCTTTCGCTTACTTGGAGCCCTTGGACTTGCTATCTTTGTTTGACTGTGTGTGCATGTGTGTGTTTGCATATGTTGTGTGTGGTGTGTGTGCTGAATAGGGAAAGTCAGTCACCCAGATACCTCTTTGCTTACTGACTGACCCCCAACATGAAGTGTGCGTTCCATGTCTTAAATGATCCTCCCTGATGTGCAATGCTTTGCATATCATTGTTGAAAGGATTAAACTCTGTGTGTCCCCATAGGAAGAAGAAGACTAAGGGGGTCACACATTGCCTTTCCTGTGCTTTTTTCTTATCTTTATTTTATTTGCTATACTTTTGCTATCATAAGCAATGATAGTAATACTAACCACTTCTCTTGGTTCTATGAATCATTGTAGTGGATCCTCGCACGTGGCCTTCTGGAACCTGATTTAGTTGACAGTGCAAGTCAAATATACCACCATAACCTTGACCCCTAGAAATCTAGTATAAAGGTAGTTTGAAAAGAAGAAGAAATTAAAAGGCTGAGGTAAAAGTGATTTTGGTCCTAAGTATACACTGGGTAACTTATCATGTGGAACAGACTATGCCACAACCTCTGCATTGGGAAGTTAGTAATAAAAATTAATATAGCTGTTAAGGTACAGGTTCACTGAATGGCTAAGAAAATGTGAAACAAGAAATAAAGGCTATCATTGTCCTTATTAGCTAAAGTGAAAGTTAAGGAGAATGATGGAATAGATATTAACATTGCACTAAACTTAGATTTCACCCAGACCAAGGTTCAGCTCCTACTTCTAAGGCTACTGCCAAATAAATGACTTTTCTTGGGATAACAGATAGATGTTCTACAACCTCTATGCACCACAAAGCTTGTCTAGACAGCAACAGAAGCCAAAACCAAGCAATGACCCGAATCAGGACATCTTGTATAAAGAGCTGATTTATTTCGGGGATTGATTAAAACCGATTCCCAGAAGAAACTTCACTTAAAATGAGCTGTCACTGTGACCAACTAAGTAGCTTTGGTGTTGGATGTTGAAAAGTCAAAGGGTGAGTTTAAGCTAATACAGAACACAAAGGTAAGAAGCAGTCATACATAGGTGCATATGACTCATACAGAGAACTGGGTTGTCCTTTATATTGTAAGAAGAGGATTCTCTTTTTCTCCATAAATGAAGTCATTGACACTGTATGTGTGATCTGTGCTAGACTGACTGTGATCAGGCTATCTTAATGTACTCCCAAACCAAGTGCCCTTTGTGTGGACACTTCATATAATCTTGTTTCTACAATAATTGAACTAATGCTTAGGAAGGCATTATTAGATATATTGTCTCGATCTCCCTTAACTGGTCTCAATATCCTAAGAAAATCAATACTCTGAGAAAACAATGCTTGAAAGACAAAGAAGTAAATTTGAGGGGACTCCTCCTTGTAGGGTGGATATTTTTAGTTGGTGGTTAATAGATCATGTGAACAAAACAAATGCTCATGGGTTGAAGCATAGTTTTAGTGTAGCTTTATGAAAAGATGAATGGACTGAGTTCTGATGCTTGATCATCCCCAAATTTAAAGGATACTAAATAAATCTGTTCTACTGTTGTTGGAATGAACTGAAAAAAAAAAAAAGGAAGGCAAAGAGAATGAGAAACGTGGCTTCTAATACTTGGCAGGGGCAGGGGTGAAAGTCTGGCAAATTAAAGAGGATGGTGATTCATAAAGTATGAGGGTTTTCTAGTTCATCCTTTGCCTGGGAACAAAGTCATATGCCATAAAACAGAAGAAGAAACTTCTGGTGCTCTTTTCTAAGAAAGTCCAATTCACTGTGATTCCAGAAACTCTTGAAAATAATCATAGGGGCTACAGTTAGACTGGAAAATTTTGGGATATAGCTGTTAATAGGGTTTTGTAGTGCCATTTCAATTGTATTTTAATAAATAAAGACTGCCTGAAGATATGAAAGTAAAACAGTCCCACTTCTCAGACCAGATTATGGTAACACACACCTTTAATCTCAGTAGTCACAATGGTGGCGGTGGCTCTATAACGTCTCTCTCTGCCTTCCTTCTTCTAGCATTCAGCCCAGTTTTCCCCACCTACCCAAGTTATGCCCTATCAACATGCCAAGGCAGTTTCTTTATTCTTTAACCAATAAAAGCAGCACATAGATAGAAGAACCTCCCACACCATTTCCCCCTTTTCTGCTTAAATAAAAACGTAAGGCTTTAACATAGTAAAAATCACATAAAAAAACAGTTATCAAGCAAGAATTACAGTTACAATATTTGTATTTACTTTATCTTTTATTATAACTAAGGAAAACTACATTATTACTATCTACTCTTCAACTCCATCAAAGACTCCAGAAAAATATAATATTACCTATGTAAACAGGAAGTACATTGTAAGCAACTTCCAAAACTCTAGAATTGACAGAGTCATCTTACTTCCTGGACAGTCACCCAAGGTTCTTCTGTACCATTGGGGCATCCATCTTCAGCCTACAGGCCCATAGTATCCAGCAGACATTTCCACGAAGCAAGAAATTTCAAAGACAGTTTATCCTATATTGGCAGTTTGTCAGTCATTTTGTTTTGTGTCCTGCAGAATGTCTAGCAGATTCTTCCATAAAGCAGGATTCCTGAAGAATTGGCTCGCTTTTGGGCAAGTTCAGCAGTCATTTCTCTGTGGGTCCTGCATGTCCAGTTTCAACCAAATCCATGAGGAGCCTCTGCAATGCCCATCTTCCTCTTGAACTAATTGTGCTGCCAGGAGCAGATGTGTCTCATTATGTTGGTTTAACTTAGAAGTCCACACAATGAAATGTCTCTCTGTACTTACAGTCGAAAAGTTCAAAGAAAACACAATAATATGCATAATCCAGACTCTCTGTGTATTCTCCATCTTTACGTGGCTTGTTTTTACTCTACTACTTTTTAATTTTTATTTTAATACCTTACTCTGTCTCCTTTACCCCCCTTTTAAAAGCCATTTATTTCTTTATCAACTCTCTATACTCTTTTTCTTCTCTCTTCCAAGCCTATGTACATTTATCCAACACTATGACTATATGGATTTGTCTTTATTGCATATCTGTAATTCTTTACTATCCAGGAGCACTTTTTAAAATGCTAAGTGCTTCTTTAAACTTAAGCTGCACCAATACTATGGCATATACAGTACTGTCTGCTTGACTGCCATCTAAAACTTAAGCTGTGCCACTACTATGGTATATATGGTACTTTATGCCTGCTTGCCCAACCCAGTCCAGTATGGCAGAGCCTCTGAGCTGTGCAAACCACCCAACTTTTAGGCACACAGCCAGTCTATGTCACCATTAAGCAAGATGCAGCAGTCTGCTCACAAACCCCATCCAAATACTTGGTCTTCCAAAAAAAATCTAGAGTTCATGCTAGTACCATGGCCTACAGACTAGGAAGCTGCCATTTTGAGTCCCCAGGGCTGCTATTGCTTAATCAGTAAAACCTCTCTTAAAGGAGCTGTCGCATGCCATCAACAAACAACAAGAAGATGTGTTAAACTCTGTATTTTGTACCTAGAATTTCTTTCAAAGCTCTCTCCGGTTTTTAAGTGAATTTAGTTGGCCATGTGGGCAGCTTGCTTCATGGCATCTCTCTGATTCTGTTCTCCTCCCATGCTATAGGCCAAGCCAGTTCTTTATTCATTAACCAATAAAAGCAACACATAGACAGAAGGACCTCCCACACCAGAGCATGCTAAAAAACGCTGCTTTTACCTCTTTTTCTCAACTCAGAAGAGAATTGACTGTAATTTGTTGAATATTCTCTATTTTCATAATTTGGTTAGAAGAGATTTGAAACCAAATACTAGGGAAAATACAAGGAAGTAAAGAGTAAGCCAGGAATATCTTAAATGCAGTGGGAGCATATATTGCCAATAAATCTGAGTGATAAAGTCAGCAAAGATTATTCGGCTCAAATAATGAAATTCTTGAGAACCACCTAGACATGAGCCATCACTGACATTTCAGAAATGCCTAAAAATCAGCTATTGTAGTTGCTTGTGCTTGGGTCTAAGTAAGAACCACAATACCCACTCAGTTTGGACTTTGGAGAATATTATTGCAATCTGAGAATATTGCTGATTCTGTCCATAAAACTATCTGAAGAAAGGTCAGTTTTGAGTATCTGCTCTAACAAAGATGACTATCTGAATTTTAGTTGCTCAGGTTCCAGCAAATAACCTGCCATTTCTGCTCACGCAAGCCATAAACCCTATGGTCACTTAGAAAGAGCTGGTAAGTAGAATGAGACTCCTTTGAGAAGGGCTTTTAGCAGGCAGAGAGAAGGTAATGAAGGGTGAAAATGACCAACATTCATTCTATCTGTGTATAAAACTGTCAATGAATAAAAAAAGGGAAAATAATGCAGTCATAGTGTTCTCAGTGCCTCCAGATGCTGTGGTCCACAGATACGAGTTGGAAGTATCTGTAGCAGACACTTATTCAAGCTCCAGCTAATGGTGTCATCCTATTAGTACAACCAGTGAAATGTCTGTATTTTGTAGCAAAGATTCTTCTAGATGCAATACTTTAGTATACAACATTTGAGAGACATTTTACATTTACATATACCAAGACTGCCTATATGACCAGGGATTTAAAATAATGTGGAAAGACCAAAAATGTTTTATAATATCACAGAGACATTTTAGTCAGAAAATCATTCTTCTGGGAGATTCACAATAACATGGAAGCATTCTAGTTGGAAGAATACAAGTGTGTATTATATTCAGGAGATGGCAGCCTCTTCATGGTTAGGGCCAACTCTGAAATTGCTGATGGATCTTATATTAGCCGTACCCCCAAAGGTAGTTCTCTATTAACCCAGAATAGCCAAAACAATACTGCACAATAAGAGAACTTCTGGAGGCATCACCATTTCTGACATCTAGCTTTATTATGCAGCTACAGTAATGAAAACAGCTTGGTATTGGCACAAAAACAGATGTGTGGACCAATGAAATTGAATTGAAGACCCTGATATTAATCCACACACTTATTCAGTATTTCAATGTTCTGAAAAGCTGATTCTGTCTGTAATTACATATTTATCAGAAGTTAAGGCCATCATGGAGATACTTGTACAAATTAAGACTAACAATGCTCCAGCATATGTCTCTAGTAAAGTTTTTAATTAGGCAGTATTATTTCCATCCCGAGTGGTTTTTTGGGTTGAAGATTACAAAACTAAATTTATAATTTTCTGTAGTTATGATATGAAGTAAATCAGGTACAAAACTTTGGATTCATGATGATAGGATAAACAATGGAGTGTTTTCTCTGAATTTGCCAAATACTAATGGACTGGACATTGTAAATGTATTTCTTACTGGATAATTGTTATTATTGTATATAGTTTTACTATGTTAGAGTTAAAACCTTCCTTTTTATTTAACAAAAGGGGGAAATGTTGCAGGAGAATCATTTGTACTGGCACACCGCTGTGCCAATAAAATTTATGTTGAGAATGTGGAGCTAGCTACTAGCTGACCAAAATTAGCCACAAAAATTTTGGAGGACTGAGAACATATAGAGAGACACAGGAAGTAGTAGGGAGGGTTTTAGAAAGTCTATGGCCTTTTGAATTGAGGAAGGAGACAGAGAGGAGTTCACTGGTCATTTCTCTGCTATTTTTTTTTGTTTTGTTTTGATCAATCAGGTTTTAACCCCATAAATGACTTCCAAATTTTTACTCCTGGCAGTGTGGTGATGTGACAGAAGAGGAAGGGGCTGGCCATATGCAGAAGGGCCTGGCACATGGGGTAGCTCTGCTGAGTAAAAAGAACAAATATGGTCCTATAACAGTAATGCGAGTTTCTTCTCAAGATGTCCCTCCAATTACCTAATTAATTCCATGTGACTCTACCCCTTAAAGAGATACCACCTATGAATACTGTTACTGTTACATCAGGCAACAAGCTTCCAGTACTCCAGTTTTGGGGTGGGATGATATGTTTAAACCATATCCAAACCACAGGAAAAAAACTATTAGGATAAAGGTTACACTAAGACTGAGCTACTAGCCATGTGCAGAAAAACAAACAACCAAAAAAAAAAAAAAAGAAGACAAAAAAAACCAAACCAACCAACCAAAAACCACCAAGCAACCAAGCAAAAAAACAAAACCATGACAAGCAAAACCAAACACTTTGTTACCCCATTCTTGTATTATGAATAGACATGATAAAGTCAAGCCATACCCCACACCACCACCCACACACCAAAAAGAGGATTATGGCTAATCTAAGACTTTATTTCTTCAAAAGTGTCTGACAACAGGGCAGGGCCTTGGATAAAATCTGTCATGCCATTCTGGTCTCACTTCTGTCTTTTAATATAAGAAGCTCCCCTGAGAGGAATTCTCTGCTTTCTCTGCCCTGCCCTACCCAGCCCTGCCTCACCCTGTCCTCTTCTGTTCTTCCCTCTCATCCCTTCCTCCCCTTTGCTTCCAGCTGCTTGGTATTGTGCAAGCAAACATTTACTGATGTTAGCCATTTGTTGGCTCTTACTATTGATTTTTTTCTTTGTTGTGCTTTTCCTTTGAAAGCTGCGTTCTGTACTTTGGCATTAAAAAAAAGGCAGGCATGAATAAAAACATAATTCTCCCCTTTCTCTCTTTGTGAGATGCCAACCTCAAAATATGCCATGGCTGTCTTCTGTGGCGAAAATGGCTTCTGGAACCCATGGCTGTGCTCAGAGTGCACACACAAGAAGCATCTCCTCAGAGCCGTTAGTGAGTGAGTGACTGCCCTGGGGAGATAGGGTCTTGAAGGCAGAGTTTTTGCCTGTAGTTTATGTTTTTTGTTGTCCACTGCGCAGTTACAAATTGGATGCAAACACCTTACCCTTGGCCGGCAGCACTCAATTTCACAATATCTACTTTATATGTAAACAAAGTCTTATATTTACTTAATTATACTTCTCTTAAGGTTCCCCACCTACTTTGGGAGAGATTGTTTAACCTGTAATTCCTTTAATTTGGGCTAACTCCTCATTTCTGGAATACTCTGAAAAAAATACCACCTAGGATTTTTCAATGGGTCACAAGCTCTGAGTACCTCCTCAGAACCACACTGCTTTCCGGAGCTGACAACAAAGTCTCGAGGAAGAAATCCAAAAACCTGTCTCCATTTGACAAGTGATTGGTAGCACACTATACTGCGGGCATTAGAGAAAATGAAGGACGAGAAGTGAGAGAGAGTTGGATGAGGGTCAGTAAGGCCCAGACTTGTAACAGCATCTAGAAATTTCTCCCAGCAGAACAGGTGTCTGTCCATTCTCATTTGATATGGCCATAACCTGTAATTAAAAAAAAAAACTGTGATGTGGTTAAATGTTCTCTTGTCTATAATCTTAGCTGTCTGAAGTCTAAAGAGAGAGGAAATTGAAGGCTAGCCTGGGCTATGCACTGAGATCTTATTTCCCAAACAAGAAAATATACTTGTTGGATGTGATGGCCCATGCTGTGGTCTGAGCATTTGGGAGTTTATGTGAGGTCAGCTTCAACTACATTAGAAAGTTTGAAGCCAACCAGGACAATATGAGACCCTATCTCAAAAATCAAATAAAAGTCAAAGATACAACTAAACCAAACCAAAACCCCAAAATACTTTGCTGTTATTTTTCCAATTCTTAGCTTATAATTTATTTATTTATTTATTTTCAAACTGTTATCCCAGGGAAGAACTAAAGGTACTCCTTACTCCATGTCAAAAGGCAAGGCCCTAAACTGAACTAGAAGCTTCAGGAAGCCAGCTCTCTGGAGACTAGCAAGGAAAAGCAGCTGCCACTGATACCCAGATTCCCAGTGGATACAAAAAGAGACAAAGGATCCTGCAGTTTCAGAGACAGTTTGTCTAAGGAAAATAGGAACCTCCCCATTCTGCTCCTAATGAGCCCTGCTTCCCCTTTCCCCCTTCACTAGCCTTAGCTACAAAAACCCAGCTTGGGGCTGCTTTATCTTTTCATTGCGTGGCTGGGTCCTGATACAGAACCTGGTGTAGCCAGACTTTGAGACACCACCTCTCTGGTAAAGCATTGTTGACAAGACTGAGCTGTCAGGGTCATCTAAATGCTCATCATTTTCTTCTTTCTACAAACTTAATTCTTATGGAAACATTCCCACATAAAGCGAGGGACTTCTGTGGAATAGTCTGTGCTGGCTGTTGTGTGCATTTTTTTCTTGGCTGCCATAAGTATCACATATGAATAACCCCGAATCCAAGAAACCCATCCCCTCACATTTCAGAAGGAACCGAGTCTTCTAGTCACCGGAACGGCAGTTGGTAGAGATGCTCTGACCCATCCACTTTAGAAAGAAAACCTTCTTTTCTCCTGGATTCTAATATGTGTCAACAGTCCCTGGTATATCCTTCACACAGCGTTCTTCTGACAGTGTGTCTTCTCGTTTATAGATGTCAGTAGGTAGATTTATCTCTCTTGCCCTAGTTCACTGTGATCCCATTCTAATTAATTACAGTTGCAAAGACTGCATTTCCAGAAGAGGGCCTCTTTTTAGGTTTTGGGTTGATACTACTTATCCCCACTACAGTTATCCACTGAAGTTGCCCTTTACTGGTCTAAACTCAGAATAACATGACGACAAACGTGCACCGTCCTAGGAAGGTTTTCTCATTTTGACAGTGGTACTGACATTTTGTAGGGGTGCTGTCAAGTTTTGCTAGGAGGAGTTCAGGCATTCTTCTTATTCACAAGAGGACAGTTTTCAATCTTCTTCCATGCAGCCAGAGCAAACAGATGACACAATGGGACAGTCTGTAGAATGGATAGAGTTCAGACCCCAGGAAGGCTCCCTGTCCCATTCTTCCCAAGGAGGAAATGAAGATGCCCCTTACCAAGTCTCTCAGAAGGGTTCACAGTCACACCTGTATTATTATTTTTAGACAGTCCTTCTTGAAATTCTGGCTTATAATCGAATGTCTAGAACCCAAGTGCAGGCTATAGTGCACATTCCTGAAGCTCAGTGGAACATCTGTCTGGTTGAGGCGGGATAATAATGCCTTCTATTTCACAGTAGGGAAACAGGCGTGTCTGGGCTCTGCTGGGATATTTTGGTGACATGCTAATACTAAGATTTTCAAGTTTCTTATTAGAACATTACAGTCTTGACTGATTCATCAAGGTTGTGCCCAGTCTTTCCAGTTTGACAGTGTTTGGCAGCAGCACCTAGATGCCAGGAAAAGAGAGAGGGACAAGAAATGATTCATCATTGAAAGAACTGCCTTCTAGATTTCTCATCTTAGTTTCTTGTCTTTGGTCCATCCGTTTCTTCTGAACTAGTGTAGGTCGCGGTGAGAGAACAGGTTTTATAAGGGCGTTCACATGAGTCCAATCTGTGTGATGCTTGAGACTGTCGTGTGGAGAGTGGGAGTCCAGAGTCTTAGGGGGTGTGCTAGATTGATTTTGGTGAGAGTGTTGCAAGTCAGAGGAACAGGGGCTGGTAGGAAACAGCAGGAGGCTGGAGACCACTGAGACAGTTACATTTATTCAAAACCTGAAGGCATTTGTTAAGAAATATTCAATCCGACATGTGCCCTCATAGCTGTTTCTGCACATCTGCTTGATTTGTTCAGCTGCCCATGGGTTATCCACAGGACTGTGGGGTAAATGGGAAAGATAAATAACTGTAGCATCACCTTTTTTTTTGTAACATGGTAGCAAGGAAGTATCAGTAAGATTTTGGTTCCTAGATTAGCCATTACAGGAGCCAACCCTGGTTATTCCAGAGTTTTGAAACAAATTTTGAGTTCTATCTTAGAATCGATTTGAATTCTTATTAGTCATTCTATAACTAGATTCACTCACTAAACTTAGCAGATTCAGGAAGCAAAATTTAACTCAGTGCTTAGAGCTCTTCATCGTCATCTTCAAGTTCCATTCTCATAAAGTCTATACAGTGTGAGAGATAAGATCGGCAGAGTTCTAAGAAATTTATTAAATTTGCAATTATTTTGCTCATGTTGTCAACATTAAATCACACATTAGAAATAGACACTTTGTGGAGATATATTTTGTTTCTAGAGGCTTCTGTCAAGTTTCCATGCTACAAAAGGAAACAAGTTCAAAGCAAGTAATTGGAATAGGCTTTAATATGATAGTGAAGATTTGTTTGTATTTAGTCGTCTATGCAAGCATGTGGAAAATGATTATTTTGATGAGATCTCCATGGTCTTCACAGTTCTGAACCCCAGTGATGTGAGGGGAAGAACAAGCCTTATTGTCACACTGGAGCTCATATTTATGAAGGAGGTAGGGCAAGACACAGGAAACAATATGAAAGTCCTTAAAGACTAAAAAAAAAAAATTACTTTATTCCCCAGGAATCCCACTTCTTGATTTTGAAGAGATGTCTTCACTCAGAGATGTTTTCACTCTCACAACTACTGTGACTCTGTTCATAATAGCCGAATGACAGAATCAACCTAGGAACACACACACACACACACACACACACACACACACACACACTCAGAGTCAGCTCTTAAAAAGGGAAAAGTTAATCATTTGTCGAAACATGGATGAAACTGGAGAAGACTGTACTAAGTGGAATAAGCCAGATACAGAAAGATAAATTTCTACTGATTTGAGGAATTAAAACAATTGACTTAACAGAAAGAGTAGGATGATAATTTGTTGCCTGGATGGTAATCACTATGTACTTGATGTTGAATCATTATGGGCTGGAGAGTGGATTACTATTTGGTGGAGACAAAATATATGCAAACCATTTCAGTCATGCAGGATCGATGAGTTTGATTTCTTTTCTCTGTTCTTAGTTGGAGATCTATTGCACAGTGATGAATTTGACTAAGAACTGAGTAATATGAATTTCATTTTAGCAGGAGAGTACATTTTAAATGTTCTCACTGTAAAACATGTTAAATATTTGTGGGGCATGGTGGATCACATCTGCACAGCTAGTCCTTGGGAGCCTGAAATAGGAGGACTCTGAGTTTGAGGCCAGCCTGGGCTTCATAGAAAAATTTGGTCTTTATGAAAGAAGTTGTGGGATGATTAGATTCATGTGGTTACTAGTAGCAAAACAAAAGAGATCAGGAGTCAGAAGGGAGATGGGCTGGAGTGCAGCAGGCAGAACTGAATTGGAGGAAGGTAGTGTTAGTGGAGGATGGATATATCAAATTATATTATATAAATGCAAGGCATTTCAGAGATTAAGTAGAAAAGTTATTTTTAAAAGGGTAAATGATTAAGGTAATTGTATATGATAATTAGTTAATTTAATCATTCCACATTATACCAAAAATTTTAACATAAATTTGTACTCTAAAAACATGTACATTAATTTATCAGTATATGATAAAAATAAAATGGCACACAATTATTTTGCCAAACTTAATTTAAGGATCAAGAGTTTAGATTCTGCTAAGTTCCATTTTTCTCCCCAGCAAGGGTGGATTTGAAATTTATCACACATGCTATAAACAAGATTGCACAAGCAATGCAAAGTACAGGGATGTAGACCCACAGACACCCTTGGAGGCTGAGGCAAGAGGATTACAGTTCAAAGCCACCCTAGACTGTCTCAAAAACTCATAAATGTACTGCATTTTTATTATGAAATAAACACCTCCCTTTAAAATGGCTGCAACGAGAAATGCAACCACGTTTTAAAGAGTCTGCTGACTTATTAGTTGTTTCTGTAGCATGAGTGCTTCGATAAGTACAATGGCCCCACACCATCACGTTAACTTTTACCATGTTGTAGATGAAGAAACAATTACTCTGATGGAGGTCAAACAGCTTGGAAGCTTTGCACGTGGGTCAAACCCAGGTCTGCGTTCACACTCTGTGGGGTCTCCATGCCACTTTAATATTTTGCCAAAAAAGGTGGAATTCTGTTAAATGCAAACTCCAGAGAAAGTCAACTCTCAGGAAACAGAAAAAGAAAGCAGTAAAAACGGGAGACTTTTTTGGGGAGTGTTGAGTCTAGTTAGCAGAAGAGAGTGTTAAAATGCTGAAGCTGTTGGCCACAACTTCAGCCTGGTAAGGAAATTTAAATAACCCACAGCTCCTGTTTGGCAGGCATTTGCAAAGAAGAAGCTGCCAAGATTCCTCTATTAGGAGGATTTAAGATCTCCTGAGGAAGCAATGCTGTCGTTAATATCATATTATGTAAATTATCTTGTAGTCATCAAAATGTTTAGGAAACAGAACCATTTTTAGCCTTTTTATAAGTCTGTGTCCCAACTCTGTTGGGAGGGCCACACTGAGGTATGATGCATACAGACACCTGAGTGTACTTGTGTTGCATTTTAAATATAAATAGAAGTACAGTACTCTCCCATCACCCACAAGGACTGTATTTCATGACGCTCATGTGAGGTTGAAACCTCACCCACTGCCAAACCCCAGAAATGCTCTTTCCTCCCCCATATGCACGTTCTTGTGATAAATTTTAATAGATAAATAAGATTTATTGTTGTGTGTATTTGGTATGTGTATGTGCTCCTATCTGTGGAAGCCTGTGTGTGTGGAGACCAGAGGTCGCCTTAGGTATCATTCATCAGGAAGGGCTGTCTTGCTTTTTTGCATCAGGTTTTTCATTGGGGCCTGGAACTAGGTGAGTAGGCTAAACTGCCAAGTCATAGAGCCTCACGGATCCTCCTATCTTTGCCTCAGAACTGGGCTAGAAGTGTGTTACCATCCCCATCTTTTTACGTGTGTACTCCGGATCACACTCGTCAGGTCATGATTTTACAGCAAACACTTTGCTCACTGACCTATCTCTTCAACTCCCAATTTTAATTGGCAAATTAAGCACAGTGAAGAATGAACAGTGACCAATAAAGAAGAGTCATTCC
>JAQHUG010000299.1:1065698-1101906 GCA_028555095.1 Dicrostonyx torquatus
AAAAAAAAAAACCTAAAAAGAACTGGGTCGAGAAAGTTTGACTTCTGTTTTATTGAGGTCAAAATGTAGCAGACTAGAAGAAAATGCTGAATTACACAGTGATAAGATGAACACAGGATACGTGGTGTGCCCTAAGCCTTTCAGAGGTTAAGCCACATATCACAGATGTAGGGACATCTTGACAGAATCTCCCCATCCTTATTGAGATGATATCCAACTTGCAGGTTTATTTTTGGGATTTGAATGAGATATGTTATCTGGAATAATCAGCACACAGTAATCCTTTATACCTGTTAGCTACCAAGATTATTTCTTATTCCTAGACTAAAGGAATTTGCTTTATAACTATCTTAACACCTTCAGAATATGGAAGCTTTCTTTTTACTCTTTTTTTTTTCTTAAAGCCTCCTCATCTAGATTTCTTCTTCCATTCCAGACACTGTCTGTCAATGTGACTGAATTAAAACAAAAGGTTTAAGGTGGGCATCTGGAAGAAAGTAGAATTGGGGGAATGGAGACAAATGGAGATTAGAGTACCAGAGCTTTGGATGCGCCTCTGCTTAACCACAGGAATTGGAAATCACACAGTGAACCTGGCCAGAGGATGCAAATGCTTCCCTGATGAATGTAAATGTTGTACCTGAGGGTGATAAGATGTGTCAGCAGGACAGAAGAAGGCAAGGTAATAGAAACCACCATTCTCAGTATGCTAACTTTGGCCAAAAAGGCAACAAGTAGATTTGCAGAAATTTGTGGAAAGGTACTTGGTACCATTCTCAAATGTGATGCACACAGTAATACACTTTTATGATGGCAAATAGTTTAGAGATAGCAGTGCACTCAGTAGATGTAAATAAACACCATTTTTGAAAAGCATTCAGGGCATCCAAAAAATACCACTGGATTCTACTGAAGCTTTACAGCAGTTAGTATTCACTTTTTCTTAAATGCTGAAGGTGGGTAGGAAACAATATGCTACAGAAATCAAGGACACTGTTAAGCCTGTCACTAACTGAATTAGTTATTATTTATTGTTGTGATGAAATACCATACCCAGGTACCCTAGAGTAATATGAGTCTACTTTTTATTACTATTCTAGAGGGTGATATAGAATTCCCCTCTGGATACTGTGAATTCCATTGGTTAATAAAGAAGCTGTTTTGGGGCCTGTGATAGGGCAGACTAGAGCTAGGCAGGGAAAACTAAACTGAATGCTGGGAGAAAGAAGGCAGAGTGAGGAGAAGGCATGTAGCCCCACCAGAGACAGACGCTGGATGCAACCTTGCTGGTAAGCCACATCCAAGTGGCGATACACAGATTAATAGAAATAGGTTAAATTAAGATGTAAGAGCTAGCCAATAAGAAGCTAGAGCTAATAGGCCAAGCAGTGATTTAATTAATACAGTTCCTTTGGGGTTATTTTGGGGCTAAGCAGCCGTGAACAAACAAGCAGCTGCCTACTACAAGAGGGAGTTTCCGTAAGGTTGGGGGAAGCATACAGCAGGTAGCTAGAGCAGGAAGCTGAGAGAGCTCACATCTTCATCCATATGAGGAGAAACAGAAAAAGCAAATTAGAAATGGGGTGAAGCTTTCAAAGTCCAGAGACACAGACATACTTGAACAAGACTTTACCTACTAAATGTCCCATAACTTTGCCAAACAGCGCCACCAGCTGGAGACCAAGTGCTCAAATTACTGAACTTATGGGAGACATGATTAACTCAGACTTCTACACTAGCTCTGTGACTTTGAGACAGGAGCTGAAAGAGCAGTAACAGTTAGGTCTCAGAACTTTGTGAGGAAGCAATAGGGTTTCCTGTACTGTAGTTATCAGTGCTCAGTCAGCACCGGGACATTTCAGTGATCACCAAATTATCCTGTCACATTTGAACACAGTATGGAACATCTGTATTCTAATGGTATCTTGAAATCATGCCTGGGTTTTCTTTCCAGGGCTTATGAAGATGAGTATGAGAATATTTCCGGAGACTGCTTCAGTATAAGAAGCTCTCTGCTTGGGGCTCGGGAGAAGGCATACTTGGTAAAGGGCCTGCTGTGTGAGCATAAAGATCTGAGTTTGGTTTGCAGTGCCCATCATGGTGGACACAGTTACAGAAGGGGCCCTGGGGTTTGCTTGCTAGACCCTATAGCCAATCAGTGAGCTCTAAGTCAGTGAGAGACCCTGTCTAAGAAAATAAGGACAGAGAAATTGAGGAAGCTACCTAATGCCCATCTACCCCACTTACACGAAGTTTTGTCTAGAGGCTGCTTGACTCTTTGCCAAAATCTGGGAATTTAGAGTGTTGCATTTCCCATTATTTCTGCTATGAACTGAGTCGATTTTAAATGTGCATGGTAGGCCCTAGCCCTGTTACTAATCTTAGTGGTTGTAAAACCAACATTCTCTCTGTAGCTTGGGAATACGTTCCTCTGAGGAGATCAAGCTGAGCAGAAATGCACAGGACCCACCGATAGTGGGCTTGACCTTGTGTCTGAACATAAGGAAACTTCACACTGAGGCCAAGTTTCAGCTGGGGCATGTTGGGACCTGTCATGTAGGCCTGCTGTTGCTGACCAACTGGAGCGGTGAGTCTGTGCTCCTTGACTTGGGGACATCTGCCGAACTCCTTGGGTGGTGGGAGGTGTTTGTCAGGATGTGGAGACCTGGTTAAGTTTTGTTGTTTTTATGTGAGTTTGTGTCTTATAAGAGAGAAGGATGTAGAAGGAAGCTGCCAGATGTCCAGGAAGTAAAGGATGAATCCTCGTTGATATATTGAAAACTATTGATTTCTCAGGACTTTGTTATTTGAGATTGGTCTGGCCAAGTTTGCAAAATGCATTAAAACTTCTAATTCATCTTTCATCTGTCAATTAGCTATTGCCTGCCTGCATTCTTTATTAGCAGTGCCATCATCCAGTTTCACAAGGATATGGCATGAGTCCTAAGTGTTCAGTGGCATAGGCTAATGTGATGGGGGAGGTGGCTGGTGAGATGGTGGTGCAAGTGTAGATGTCATTTGCACCGCACATGCCCCGTGACATTTTAATCCATTCCCATGCTGGTTCTGAATTGCTTAGTTCGACCAGACTGAGTGTTCAGAATCAGTTATTGATAATTTTTCCATTTGGTTTCTTGGTTGACTGAATTGGCCAAATTGATCGACAGAACAACCACAAATGCTTTCCACTCAAATGGAAAGAGAAAAGAAGAAAGCCCAAGCCTCATTTTATTCACTAGGGAACAACAGGATTTAATTCCAACTTTTTAATAGGATAATTTTGATGAAGAGTCACTGGAGGAAATAGGTGAGCATGCTTTTCAAACTGTACAGCCTGGTACGGATGCAAGGTATTAGCATCACCAATTTGCCATTCAGCTTTTTGTCTTAACAACTTAGCTTCTTCTGCTTTATTGCCAGGAAATATTGCAACGTTATTTGAGAGTCTTCACTAGACAGGCTGCATTCACTGCTGAGATACAGTCCTCATTTCCTTGGGATAAGCCCAGTGTCTGCCATATTGGCTCAGTCCTGGTAGGGGAAACAGTTGATGAGAACATTCTGAGGTGTTCCACAGGGTGTCAATCTATGACAAACAGATCTGGTTGGTTACTTCGTAGTGTAGAATGTTTACATAGCCTGGGCAAAGTGAGGATCCGAGTTCACTCTCCAGGAGCCTCTCTTCCTAGTCTCAAAAGGAAGCTTTATGCTTCTCCTAAGCCAATAGTTTTAAAGATTAAAATTGTGATTAAAAACATTTAGAATAATTTTGGCAACTGCAGTGCCCAAAAGAACACTGAGTACATGCTACTATTTTTGCATGTGTGTGTGTTGTATGTTAATTTTGACTCCTATAACAACAGTATGCATAGGCAGGTTATGACCTGAGGCACTTTCACGCCTGTTAGTGTCTTTTATTTGGTTTGTGCAAATGGTCCTTAAACTCCCATAAACTTCATATATGTATATATTTAATCCCACAACCTTCTACCCTCTTTCCTCTCTAGCCTCTAATCAAAATAAACTGCCTTCTTTCTTCTTTTCAGTGAGAGAGGCTGTCTACCAAAACAAGGTGGGTGACTCTTGAGGAATGACCCTGGAGATTGTACTTAACTTCCACATACACGTGAATACTTGTATTTGCACATATGAATTCACATGTACACAACACACATGCATATATGAGTACAAGTTTATTGTTTTTTCTATAATTGTGCAAGCCCAGTCAACTTTTAAAGGAAATAAGTTTTTTTTCCTTTCTTTTATAAGTAAACCTTCACACTGAAAAATAAAGTCCTTCTGTGAGTAAGTGTGGACGTCCACAAAGACTACATCTCTTTTGCAGTTAAGTGTCTGTGCAAGCAAGACTGTGACAGCTGACTTCTTCATTCTGTAAAAGAAAGAAGGTCCATGCTTGCCAACGCTTTTTAAGTCTAACAAAAGTCTTGGTTCATTTTTCCTTAAGGCCTCTGGCATCTAGTGTTGTTATGTGAAGCAACTTCACAAGCTGCATCCCACATACGAATGATCAGGCTCAGAAGCAGATGGTGGCACCAAAGAGGTACCCCATGTGATAGGCTGAATAATGGCCCCACGACAGCCAGGTATTTATTTTTGGAACCCATGAATGTTTCTCTATATGATAAAGTCTCATGGACCACATGGACATTCTAATGTCAGAATTGTGAGATGGAAATGTAAGCTGGGCCAATGAGGCAGGCTTTAGATATAATCCACAAGTCTTCCCATGGTGTATTCTGTGTGCACACAACTAGGAAGAAGACCTTCAGTTGGGGAAGCATCTCTGTAAGACTGGTCTGTGGCATTATCTGTGGGGGACTGTCTTGACTGATGTGAGATAGTCCAGCCTATTGTGGGAGGTACCATCCCAAGGCAAGTGAGTATGGGCTGTCTCACAGAAACTCACAGAGTCTGAATTTACAGCTAGGGAACTTGCATGGGACCAACCTACATATATGGGACAATTGTGTAGCTTGGTCTATTTGTGGAATTGATAAGGGTGGGCTCATGGGTTGTCCCTAGCGCTTTGGCTAACTTTTGGGAATCTATTTCTCATATTTCTCGTACAGAGAGAGAGAGAGAGACAGAGAGAGAGAGAGAGAGAGAGAGAGAGAGAGAGAGAGAGAGAGAGAGATACACACACAGACACACACACACACACACACACACATTTTATCTCTAGCATTTAGTTTGGTTTCTTTGCTGGAGGTTTCTATTATTCCTCTGACCTGACCACTCTAGTCTGTCAGCTTCCTTTCCACTACCCACTTTTGTATTTTAAGCATAGATATTACGAATTCCTTGAAATAGCCATGGATAATTCTAATATTTGTATTCTATTCAAGTCTTTTCCAGTGTATCTTCAGTTTCTTTGTCATGCTTTGTAATTTTGGGTTGAAAGCTGGATACTTGTGCGGATAATAGCTACTTAAGAAAGTAGGCCATCAGTGTCAACATGGCCCACATTTGGAATATTTTCAGGTTTTGCTGTGATCACCAGCATCAGAGCCTCAAGTGCTGCTAATACTCTCATGATTTTCTCTGGCTTTGCCTTTGGGCTTTCTGTATATTTTTTGGAAGAAAGGATGTGTGTGTATATATTGCAGTATATGACTTAATACATCATTGCTTTTCTAGGGTTTACTTGTGTAGTCATGTTTTCTATGGGAGAAGAAGAATATTTTAATTGCTCATGTACAACGGAATTTTGGACTTGTATCTTGAGGAACTGCTTTCACAAATGTTTATGTCCCTTCTGCAAGTTACATCATTTTATTCCTCTTCATTGCCCCCTCCATTTCCTCCCTGCCCTGCTCAAGGATTTATCCTCTATAGATTATCGATCTCTTATTCTTAGGATAGACAGGGAGGCAGAAGCAGTCAAAGTCTGGAAAACTCCCCTTCTTCAGGCAGAATACCATTTCCGCATCATCTTCTAGTCAAATTGTTCCAGGGAGGCCTTTGTTGGGAGCTGGTGGGATTGATGCCTTAGGGTCGGAGTTTGGAGAGTGGTGGAGGAAAGAAGAATCTGTATAATGAGAGTGGCTGAAAGGGAGAAAGAAAGTCATACTGACCTGTTTCAACCTAAGTTTTTGGGAAATATTGTAGGCTCAGAAAAATGAATATAGGGAGGAAGATTCACTGAAGTTGGAGAAAATTGCCTCTAACCTACTGGGGGATGCAAGTCATGGAAACTGCATTAGGCTATCACTTGCAAGGCAAGTTCACTTCCAGAATTCTTAACCCCCAGTCATACCAGCAAGGGGTGTATTTTCCATTTTCTTGTCCTACATATTGCAAGAGAATGTGGATTTCATTTATCATTTGCTTTCAAAGTCATATATCTAACAAAATGATGCAATAATTCAGATATTTGGTCCAGCAATCCCTACAATAGTAATAGTGCTTACTACTTCTTGGGCTTAGGCAAATTAATACATTATTTAATTTTCATTTCTTTATTTTTAAATTTGGATACTGGGAATCTTACAAAGAAAATCCATCCATGATCTAAAGAGAATGGTTTTATTTCTGGCTCTTAAAGAAATATCAGTTTATGTGATTGAATTTTAACATAGTAATGAGATAGCTTAATAAAAAGAATAAACAAAGCAGAAAAACAGACATGAGAACTGATTAATAGTAACACATATGTGCATAAACATACACACATGTGCTGGGTGGTGGTGGCACATGCATTTAATCCCAGCACTCAAGAGGCAGAGGCAGGCAGATCTCTGTGGGTTTGAGGCCAGCCTGGTCTACAGAGTGAGTTCCAGGACAGTCAAGGCTACACAGAGAAACCCTGTATTCAAAAACAAACAAACAAATAACCAAAAAACAAGAAACCAAACCAAAACATACACACGTATGTTTACATATGCATAAACAAATACATGCATATTTTAAGCACATATATGTTTTTTGGACAAAATCCTGAAAGACATGCCAAAATATATGTTGTTTTTCACAGTAAAACTAACATGGAAAATGGGGAACAAAATAAAATATTATGAGTCAGTTTAATGCATTAATTTCATCATATTTTAATATTTTATTTATTATATATTGTGGAAAATTCTATTGCAAAATTCTCTTGAGTGCTTGCTTTATATACATAAAAGCAAGAGATTTCAAGGCAATGAATCTTTCTTGAAGCATGTGCCTATACAATGGCAAAAGCATGTGTGCATGTGTGTGGTCAAATGAGTGTGGTAAAATTCTCTGTAACAAAATAATTTCAAGTAAATCATGCAAAGGTTGTGGTCAAATGATACAGTGTTTGTGTTAGACAAGGACAGTAAGTTTAAGAGATCTATTGTCACAACGATTGCACAACTTCAAAACTACAAAGGCTTTCAATATTTTAAGTGCTTGCTTTCCCTTTTCCTCCCCCCTTTATTGCCTTCCCTTTTCTTTCATGTTTTCCCCAAAGGAGCGCTAATAGCCCAGGTTAGCTCAAAGATAACCTTGAACTCCTTATCCTCCTGCTGTTAATTCCTATGTACTGAGATCACAACAGCGAACCACCACACTTGTTTCAATATTTTAAGTGTTTTCACCAAAAAAAAAAATTGACATTGTGCGGTAATGTATGTGTTAAGTAGTTCAGTGTAGTGGGTTAATAAAACATGCTACATGCCATAAATATCTGTAACTTTTGCTTTTTATTATAAAATACATACATAAAGGAGGAGCACACCCAATAAATATGAAAGACTGTGTGCCATTGGAAGCTTCAGCAACCAGACAGTAAAAAAAAAAACAAAATATATTTTTGCATCTTGTCAGACTCTTGACTGAGATCATATCAAGAGGATGCTGTGGAGATGTCTACAGGGCAGAGACATAATTCATTACTACTTTTACTTGACTTAACATCTAGTTCAGTCAAGTCCTTTAGGGAATAGTGAAATAACCAGTTAGCATGCTCTTCTCTTCTTGGGGGGTGTTTAGCAAGTTAGCACTGCAGATCAAGCCATTCTCTTTGGTTGCACACTCAGAATTGAGGTCTAAACACCCATCAACCCCCTGTAAACCCCTTCCAGGCTTTCAGGGACTTTGCATGTACCATTTGGACCAGACACAATATAATCGTGATGAGTGCTTGGAATTCAGCTTGTATAGAAGTGGACTAAGTTATATCAAAACAGGTTTCTGGTATAGTGGTGATGGCTGAGGCATTGAAGCTAAACTCTTACTACTTGTCAGTGTACATTCATCAATGCAGAATCATCCATGAGCTCAAGTACTGAATGCGATGATCATAGTGATCCTCAATCCGATTGAAAGGGTTATGTTGTTGAGAGACTAAAGTACTAGGGATGTATTGAAGATAGACTTTTGTTTTTTAAATTCTACATTGTCCACATCCTCTGGGAAGCAGCAAGCCACTCTGGCCACACAAACAGGTAGACTGACTTGAACTTCTCTTGGGCTCTTTTTCTTCTGTTCACTTTTTTGTTCTATTCCAATGTATTAGATTTTGTTTTATCTTATTATGTTATAATATAATATTATAATCTTTTAGATGCCTATTTGTTTTCTGAGAGACAGAAAGCATTGGATCTGAATGGGAGGGGAGGTGAAGAGGAACTGGGAGGAGGAGAGGGAGGGGAAAGTGCAATCAGGATATATTATGTGAGAAAAAATTCTATTTTCAATAAAAGGAAAAGGGTGTACATTATACTACTTGATTTTGGATGCTTCCTTGTGAGAACATGACCAGTTGTCAAGTGGAGGGACCAGGTTCAAGGCACATCTCTCTTATTAGACGCCGAGACTCAGAAGAGTTATTTACAATAACATATGGCCGTAGCCCCTTTGACATGAGAGAAATCAATGACCCAGACACATAATATGAGTTACCCAAGTAAATGATGTTTATTTTCAAATCACACTATTTGGAATTGAGATGATTATTGAATATTTATTACAAGAGAACTTGACCTGTTCCTTGAATATTTCTAATAGACACATAGTTCATGGTTCAAGATAAATTGGTCACAATTGAAAAACCTTCCCTGTATTTATTTGTCTATTATTTGATAATAATACTTTGTTTATTATTTGATAGCATACTTGTCTCATCATTAAATTGTCCTATGGTACTGAGAAACCATTTAGTTTTCTATTTAGTTGTTCAACTGTCTGTGTGTAGTTGAGGACACAGAGTGATTAGTAGGATGTTAATAGGTGCCCAAGGGCCAGTACAACACAGTAGGCTCTATCATGACCTCCCATGTAGTTCTGCATAAAAGGATCCCCCGGCTTCTCAGTTGTTGTGCACACTGGATTTTTTAATTGGCTATATTCAAAATGGTGTCTTGATTCCTATCTTGGCATTCATGCATACATACAGTAACATGATTAATACTCAGGCCAAACTGGATTTTCTTCCCTTGGTATTAATCAAAAAGGAAATTGAACTTTAAAAAGCTTAATGGCTTGTTCAAGAGGGTACTATATAAGCTTTCCTATTGTTCTTGGGTTGCGATCATAAAAGACTGGATGGGTCAAATGATCTGCTTACTTTTCACAGTTCTGGAGTTTGGAAGACCAAGAAAAAGTACTAGCAGGATGGGTATCTTTTCCTGGCTTGCAGATGATGTGTTATTTCTGTCTGCCCTCACATGGCTACTCGTCCATGAATGTGTGTTGGGACAGGAGTGAGAGGCTGAACTTATCTGTTTCCTTGTCTTCTTCTCAATGGGGCGACAGTTCTATCAGATGATAGTCATGCTCTGTTGCTTTCATTGAAATTTAATAATCTTAATTATTAAGCTTAATAATCTCCGTACAGGCCCTATATCCAAGCAAAAACGTTTAGCATGCTAGCACTTCAATAAGTAAACGTTGGGTACAGAATTAAGCCTACCTGCATTAAAATTTATGGCTATTCTGCAATACTTGCCAATTATAATGTAGAAAATCAATATATGAAATGGAAATAATGGGATTTGTTCTTTTCAAGTTCATATTTAACTATGACCTTTCTTCCCTAACTGTGGCAGGTTAAGAATAGCCGAGCTAACTGGTACAAAATAAAACACTTGGACCATTCTAGTACATTTTATCTCTAGAAATATTTGTTTCAGTATGTGAACTCTTATGGGCTGACATGTTTCATGTTCTGACTCCAAAAATTATAGCTTTGTGGACAGATTCTGCCAATGACACATTCCTATCATGATCATTCTCTTACGTTGACTTGATCCATGTGAGTATTTCTTGAGTACATATATGGTGAGTGCTCTTTGTCTAGCTGGGAATATGGCAGTATTAACGATTGACAAGTTCATGGAGAAAACAGGAGAGGTAAGCAAAGAAATAAGTTTTAATACAAGATTCATGTACTGAGGAAAATAGAGAGAGATGGGCAGGAGAGATGCAAATGGAGCAATCCTCATTTTCTGGTGAGGACAATCCTCTTTGGTATGATGTGTAAAATTAAAACTTGATGGGTGGGAAGGGGGTTTGTGAAAGAAAAGTCCTGGAGCTCAATAGTCTAGAGAAATGAGAAGTAACAGTTAAGCTTATGAAGGAGACGTTCCATTTGGGAAACCCAAGGAAGGCCAATGGATATGGGAACGAGTGCATTTCTCAATCTCTTGCTCTGTAATATCTTCCTTAGAGGCAGAAGGAGGTAACACCTTCTGTAGAGAGGCTGATTAAAAACCTGCTTATGAAAAATTACCATGTCAGTAAATCAGAATCTGTTTGCAACTGAAAAATAAATGAAAAAAAAAAACCCCGAGACTCCTCTTTTAAAGCTTTGTTTGCTATCACAGAAACTTGGCCTTGTGTAGTTGCCATTCTCAGGTCTCTGCTGTCGACCTAACATATATGACAATATTCTACGGAGAAGCGATTTGCAGAAAGTCCTTTATATTTTTATCCTCCTCTCCTGGAACCAACCCCTCTCTCACCTTCTAAGGAGGGACTGGTTCCACGTCTCCTTCTCATGGGCAAGGCACTCATTTCCCTACTCAAATTCAGCCTGTTCCAAAGACATATTGCAGGTACTGATTTTTTTTTTGTTACCTTGTGAACTCTTCCAGTTAGTTGAATTTTAAAGCCACAGTGGGAAGGAATCTGAACTTGGATGTCATTTGCTGCTATCCTGAGGTCATTGCTGGGAGTCAAACTTACTTGCTGGAGGATAACTTGAGAGGGCTGTGCTCCTCTCTCAACTCTCTGTGTCCCTGCTCTAATTGCACCTGTTGGAGTACATCTGGTGTGGTATGAAGACATCCGAAGCTTTGAAAGTAGCATGTGTTCACCAAAATAGTGACGGCTCCAAGCTTTACAGTGGAGAAGGCAATATTGAATGAAATAACCCAAGACACATGATAGAAAATATGAAGATCAAAATCAAGGAATGGGGATGTAATGTTTCTCTTAAAAGGTACCTTAGAAGGGAATGTGTAAGGGATAGCAGATTTGAGGGTGGTGGTTATAAAGGATATGATTTATTTAACATAAAAAATAACCAGTGAACAGTGAGGTCAGAAACAGTGAAGTTCATGTTCGCTTAGGTCTGCTCAGTGATGTGTCCATGAGTCACCACCCCTCTTCAATGATGTTTGTATACCTTTCAGGAAGTGGGCTGCTTGTATACCAGATGCCAGTTTCTAGCAGGTATCCCTGGTTCCCTGAAGCAGAGCATTTCGTGAGGACCTTATTCATAAAAGTCCCTATGTCGTTCTCTATCCTGTAGGGTCAAACACAAACCTGTGAAAACACCCTCTAAACTCCCTCAGTCCTGAGGCATGCCTTTGGGCTTAATATCCTCTGTATCCTATTTCATTTTCTTTATTCCTCTTCTGGTACTGTGGGCCCCCCTCTTGTACAATATTTACTTTGGCACTTGTATATAATGTACAATAAATGGAGCTACAAATAAAGTCAGTTATATATGTTAGGTATGATAACAGTGCCTTAAAATCATATTGAAAATAGCAACATACATCAAATGGAACTTGCAATATGTATATTTATTAATATAGAACATGTATATTTTATTAATATATATAAGAGCTAATAATGAGATTTATTAGTCCCATCCTATTGAAGCATTGTAAGCATGCAACGATGAATCTAGAGCAATTAAAATATGATATGAAAATGCCCAATTTCTGTTAGAGACAAAGCAAACATTTATGTTATTAACAATTGACAGAAATTTAGCACATCCTTTGTGACTAAGCAGATTTTTCCAGAAAAATAACTGTAACAGGCTGGATTTATAGTAAAAAGTACTACTGATTTAGCTATGTGATTTTTTTGGCTTATTTACAAATAATATTCTAAGTTTCTATTTGTTGACAGTAAAAACAAAGATAAACTTTTTCATCCATCAACGCCAAAGGCCACCTCAACTCTATCCACCAGCCTCAGAGTCTAGATAGAATTTAAGAATCTGCAGTTGGAGACCTCCATGAGACAGGGAGATCAGGTGACCTATACATCCCAAATTGTTAAGACATACTCTGATTCTAGGCTTCATTTGCAAATGTAAAGGATCCTTGAGGAAATAGTAAGGTTTGTATGATGCCGGGAGCTTCATGTGTTCTGAGGATGCACTGGCTAATCATGGCTGCCCTGGGCATCAGAACAACCTGAGCCAGAGCCTGCTTTCCCAGTGACCCACGAACTTGGGCTTAACAGATACCCCTTGCAGGGTGATCCTGGGCAGCTGTAATTCCTCCTTGCCACAGGGTAATAGATGGCAGCGGGGTGGCTCTGATTGCAGCCTCTCAGACCAGGTGAATACTTTACAGATCAAGCTGTTTCTTTAAGAAGTAAAATGGATTTTCCTCACTGCCTGTTGGGATAATTCTTGCTCAGGGCCAGATTTCATTCGTAAATATCAGGTCATGATAATATACATGCTATTTGAGGGTAGGAAGCAAGAGATACTCCCTCTGCCAAGGTGTCATTCTGTATATAGCAGAGTCTGGCCGAGGGTTTATGATCCTCCTGCCTCAGCCTTCCAAACCCCAAGACTGCAGGTGTGTCGCATACTCAGATCTGGGTAGAGACTTGGTGAGGCTTCATATGAACTGCAGAGGTACAAAGTGCCTCCTGCCTCTCACATGAGAGCATATTTGGCCGACACCGAGGCATGAGGCTCTCACTAGACAGCACCTGCACCAGGGGATGTCCTGTTGCAAGAGACAGGCTAGATCAAATTTACAGGGTAGTTCCCAGTGGAGAAGCCAGACCAGTTTCCCTGTAACCTTGCCAACCTCCAGTTTAGTCACCTATGAGCCTTGGCCCTTTCTGTTCCCATTGATGAGAATGCTCCTTCCTCATGGAGGCTCTCATGACCTAGACATACACCCGAGATTCCTTAGAGAGTTGCTCAACTGTCACTTCAGGGAGAGCATTCCTATGATTGTGGTTTGCTCTGGCTTCTTCCTCAGCATCCTTGGTGATGGGGGAGGGAGCTGAAAGGAGTGAGTAAGGTCCCATGACTTGAGAGTTGGTGGAGACAGCTCTTTGGGGAGATGGTTAAATGTTACAACTTCCCTTTATTCCGGGAAGAAAGCTTAATATAAAGGCAGGGGACAGTGGCAGAGACATCACCTAATTTGCATGAAGAGGCATGCCCCAATCATAAGGCTCCTAGTAAGTGCAGCAAGGGGGCTTTCTAGCCTGCATCTGTGTCAGGGTTCAAGCTAAAGATAAGTCAGGCATCTGGTGTTAGAGACAAGCATCTAGTTTAGAGACAGCTTTCAGATAAGCTCAGTCCTCCAAGCCCAGGGACAGCCTCCAGATAAGGGCAGGTAGAGAGCAGGAAGCTTCTCTGGGGAGGGAGGGAGTTTCCATAATGCTAAGCTTAGAGAGAAAGCTGCTAAGCTACAGCAGATTGCAACCTCTACCAGTCAGCAAAAAATCTCCCAATATATGACCATCTTTTTTTTTATTTATTATCTTAAGATAAATTTTAAATTTTGAATTGACACAGTCAATTGCACTTAGTGAACACATATGTGTATATGCATATGGTGTTTAAAGGTACCATCACGACAATTGGCATGTCTACTACTTCGGACATTGTATGGTTTACTTTTGTCCTTTATGATAAAACACATGAGAGAAGGAATTGAAAAGAAGAAGAGTTTACTCTGTTTTATAGTCTGAGAAGGAACCTCTGTAGTAGCAGGAAAACAGGACAGAGTCTGTGGTGACCAAAGCATGCATCTGAGACTTGTTTCTCACCTTCCGGGGAAGGAAGCAGAGACCTCAGGCCAAAAATAGAGCTGAAGCCTTTAAAATAACAACAAGAGTATAATAAATGCATATACCAGTGACATAGTCATTTATTATGATTATCAAGTGTTTTTTTCCTGTAGTAGCTGTATAAATTATGTATTTATATGACTGGTATCTCAGTATGTATGTTTGTTCCAGAGTCACGACAGTCACCAAGTAACGTTGTCCTGTCCTGTGATGTGACGGCTATACTGTCACTCCTAATAAACCTGGACTGGTCCACTCAGCAGGAAATGCCATTTCTGGAATGTTCACACAGGTTGACAGTGAGCAGGATGTGTTTCAGAGGACAGAAGTCTTGAATATGTGTTTGGACTGGATCATCTGTTCTGGACACTTTCAAGTATAAAAGTTATGATTTACCGATTTCATGAAACACTGCTAAGGGTGCTACGGACACAAAGGCACTATTCTCAGTTCCAATTTTTGAAGCGATGTTATAATCTCTGCTCATTTTCAGTTTTATTATTCATCTGAGCTTAGTGAATTTTCTCACCAGCTCCCCCTTTTGTATTATCACAATATCTAACAGCTCTAATCAGCCAATTTGTCTTGACAAAAATTACATGCATGGCTGTCCCTATTCACAGCACAGTTATGTTCTTTAGAATCTCCATCCAACCATAGCCTCCTTCGCCTGGTATACCCAATATGTATATTCAGACCCGGTGTTTTGGTTTTGCCAGAAGCTCCCTTATCTGTTTTTTGCAAGCATAACTCACTTTAATGCTCATTGTCTGAGAGCATTGTTTTTAATCATCTCAGTTCATGTGGAACTCATGTAGCTCCATTCAAGATTCAGAACGAACCAGCATTTTTTAATGGAATCTTTAAATAGATTATTAGAAGCAATTTTGTTTCTTCCTGTAATTTAGTCCCAAGCTCCTATTTTATGAAGAATGATATTTCCTTTTACCTGGCCTTGTCACTTGATCATGAGCAAGGGTGTACATTAATAAGATAAAGTCCTTAGTCAAGATTAGAATCCATTATATGAGCTCAGATTTTTGTCTGCCTTGAAATTATCTGAAACACTATTCATATGTTCAGTTTGAAATTGGTCACACTGTTTTATTTTGGGTCAAATGCTCGGCAGTATTACTGCCAGTTCAGGTTGTTGAGGTTTCCAATAGTCCACTGGGACACATTCATAGTGCACATATCTCCTGCAGGTTGCTATTCTACTTTTCTTTTGGGAGATGAAGTAGAGGTTTCTAAACCATTTTAAGTAGGATCTCCTAGGGGTCTACACGGTAGTTGAGGTCAGTTAGACTAGAGAGGGCTGTTCTATTGCTATATGGATTGTCCCCCAGAGCAGAAAGCAAACTTTAGTGCTTTAGAAAACAAAACAAAAGGAAGTAACAACAGTGACTGCCAACAACAACAGCAAAGCTCATTTGCAGTCTAGGCAAAGGAATTCTGGATTTGCAGATATCTTTGGAGGGTTCTATTTGGAAAGCCAATGTGCTTATTTGAAAAGCAGAGAAGTCTGCTCCTAAATCTTTTGTTTTGTCTTGATCAGCTAACAGCAGAGGCTGTCGGGATCTTCACTCCGATCGTGGCATGGGTGGGAAATCTACTCTATGTAGACACTCCCATGTGGACTTCTAGACATCTGGCTTCAAATCACACAGCTTCGACTCACATGCTGGAACATTAGATTTCCACTGACTTCTTTTGAATCACTCAAAAATTGGAGGCAAAGATTTAAAACAGAAAACATGAAGATGAAATAATTTTGAAATTATCTATTCTTAAGTCCCACGTTTCTCTGCCTTCTCCATTAGCTTGAGCTATTTATATCTGTATATTAACATTATACATAGAGATTTTAGAGATAAGAGCATGGAGACTTAATTACAAAACTTAATCGAAAATAACTGCCTTCCCCCCCTTAGATATTCAATTTTTCCATTTACTCACAGAAACAACAAGGCAAACACAGGATATTTAGCTCTGACAATAGCTGTGTTTCCCCTAAATTTACATTTAATCAATTTCTGCTAGACCAATTCATATTTTAGCACTAGGAGCTGAGTTGCAGAAGTGTTATGCTATTTAAAGGAATCTTATTATAGATTTAACAATTAAGCCCCTAACACACCCGCTTTTGCAGACTTGGAGCTCTTAATAATGGCATTCTGTCAAAAAAAGTCTCAAGTTTTAAAATGAAGGCATGTTTTATATGCACTAGGGGAACACTCTCTTAAAAATACAACCTTCTGCTGAACCCCTCTCTAAATACACCTCATGATTCATTTAATAATTTATTTTTGACTCAGTGTTTCTTAAAGTAGGGCACAGCAGGATTACCTTTCTTCATCCTGCAGGGATGCACTGAGTTGGGTAATTAGTTAATATCCACAGCTTTCTGGAGAAATGAATAAAACATGGGGTGCTGTACATTCTCGCCCTCCTCCCTCACCTTTCCTCCTTCTCTCACTCAGGTAGGCCTGTAGTAGTTGAAAAGACAGCAAGAAGGTCACTTCGAATTTACTCCATCTCAAGGGCTTGCCAGTGCTTTTGTGGAGAGGCATGCTTGCTGTGTGAAGGGGAAGAGGAATAAAAATAACTCAACTAGAAGCATAAGACAATGGGAACAATGAGAGCTTAGAAACCACAAATTGATCACAGATGAAAGAACTAGCATATGGACTAAACAAACACCAATTTTCTGTTTTACGCCTGGAATGCAGAAGAAAACAAAAGTACATATTTCACTGTTCATCTCTTGCACGCTTCCTTTTTAATCACAGGGAAACTCATCCACTCATCCCATCTTCTTCATTTACGGAAGCAGTTAAAATGATCCCCTAGTCCTCTCTCCATGCCTGCTTCCCTGCTCAGGCACACACACACACACACACACACACACACACACACACACACACACACCACACAATTCACACATATACCCCACAGATCACTCCGCACACATATACACCACACAGACATCACACATGTCATACTCAAATCACACGCACACACCTCACGTTCACAGGTGCACAGATATTGGTCCCTGTTCCTTCAGGAGGTGGTGGCCACTGCCACCATTGTGCGGGTGTGGGAGACAATGGTATGTGAGACATCTTCTGATTTTCATGGGTTTCTTGAGGACTTTGTGAGTATAGAGGTTGAGATGAGACTTGTTTTTCCCTTTTTACTGCCACCAGACCTATGCGGGTTTCAAGCTGGCTTTTCAAGAAAACGGACATTTGTAATCTCCAGAGAATTGAGGGAGGAGAGCTCTGAAATGTTTTCTGAGTGTGGCATGGTTGTTACATGTGTCAACCCACAGCAACTGTTGCTATTTGCAGTGGATTAAGACGGTGAAAATTCCAGGATACATAGGGCAGGGTCGCCGAAGGACCCCACTCACAGCTGCGAATCTTTCAGCAGCTGATAGCTGCTGAGGGTGAAGGAGGTTGCACACGCCCTCAGTGGAGAGCCCTCACCCATGTGCATGTGGTCAACACAAATTAGACATAAGGCTAGTAACAATAATAAAAGAGTAAATGAGACCAGGAAGGAGGGTTCCATGGGGAGTTGGACGGAGGTAGTGGAAGATGTATTTGATCAAAATATATATGTGTACAGAATTTTTGGAGAATAAGTAGAAATATTATTAATAAAAGAAAAGACAATAGGTATTCCCTCTTGGGAAAAGGCATTAATCATTTTTTAAAATTGCTTTTATTGTGCTGTACATTCCCCCACCCACTCACCTCCATTCCTTCCCTCTTTCCTTCTACTCTCTCCTGTGACCCCTATGCTCCCAATTTACTCAGGAGATCTTGTCTTTTTCTCCTTCCTATGTAGATCCATGTACGTCTCTCTTAGGATCCTCTTTGTTGTCTAGGTTTTCTGGAATTGTGGACTGTGGGTTGGTTTTTCCTTGAAGGCATTAATTGTAAGAGGAAAAAAACAAAGAACTGACTCTCTGTACTTGTTTATGTCTACTGCTTAGCATAGAAGGCATATTTAAGGAGCGGGGAATTAGGGATCTCGGTCTTCACTTTTACAGATCACCTACTTATGGAATTTTTCTCATGCCCTGAATCAATGCAGCCTTCCATGTAATACTCTTCAGAGGTTTATTTAGACATTGGTCACATTTTGTTGTTTGCCTAGGAAAGTAGGCATTTTCGAGGCTTGTATTCCCACTCTGTCGGTCACAGCATCTTCTGTGTGTGAACTGATAGGGTGTATCTGTGAAAATGCAAAAGAAAATGTCAACTAGCAAGGAGAAAAGACGGCTGGGCTACAGAGAGTTCATACATCTGTAAATCACTGGACCTAGGAGACTCCAAAGCAGAAACTGCAGGGAACTTGTCTAGCTGCTGAGTCATGCAGGGCCTTCAACACTCCCATGGATCTGCATTCTGAAGACATGACTTTGCCATATAGGGAGCAAATGACACCCAATGCAGCTTTTGCTTGCATTTTATTTATTTAAATAGCTTAACAAATATGAAGCATAATTCACACACTATACGATTCCCTCCTTGATAGTATGTACTTAAATGTTGTTGAGCATATTCATTGGGAGGTGTGAGACAACTACCATAATCTTTCATATATTGCATCTTCATTTACTTTAAAAGAAGCGCGATACATTAACAACCACTTTTGACATTATCCTGTCTATTTCTGCTTCTGCGCTAATAAGCCGTGGTCTATCATCTCTCTCCATGCATTTGCTCTTTCTGCATATCACAGAAATAGACCCACAGCATGGTGTCATTTGTGGCAAGACTTTTCATTTGGTGTAATGGCTTCTGGTGCAAGCATCTTTGGAGTACATGCCAGTATTTCATTCTTTTTTTTGTGGCCGGACAATATTTCATCCTAGGAGCCAATGCAAATTCTAGTGATCCACTCATCAGTTGACAGTTCTTGGATATTTCTGATTGCTAGCTACTTCTATGGAGACAGGAATCTTTTGTTGTGGTGAATGAGTTTTCCTGGAAAGACTCATACTTACACTGAACCTTTTCCAAGATTGATTAACTGATAAAAACGTCAAAGATTTTGGAGAGGTTGGAATGCTGTAAGGTTAGAGTCTAATTACAATTTATGTTGGGCCACTTTTAGCTTCTTAATAGGCATTTGTTACTTTACTTTATATGCAACCTAATATCTCTGTGACCATTCATCTTTTGGAATGTACAAACAGATCACTAGCTTCCACCCGTGGAAAGGCTAAGAATGCCACCTGCTAGCATCTGAAGCCTGCAGCTGAGCGTTTCTGTAGCTCACCTATCTGTTGTTTCCACCAATGTGTTTTAAAAAAAATCCTTGATCTATGACTTCCTTTGTTTAGTTACTGGAAAAGCTTCCTTAAAATATTTCCACCTTAGAGTATGGAATTTGGGGTAATCTGGGTCTGTGTTCCTGAATGGATCCTAGTCACTGTATTTGGTTCTAGAAATTTCTCTCTCTCTCTCAGTTTCTTATTTATTTATTTTTTATTGTTAAAAGAAAAAATTACATTTACTCCCCTTGTCCCGGGCCCTCCCGCTCCCCCACTACCCCCACCGCCCTCCCCCTACTTCCCTGATATGGAGCAGGATACCCTGCCCTGTGGAAAGGAAAGCCCAAGGCCCTCCCCCCTCCATCTCGGCCTAAGAAGGTGTGCATCCATATAGAATAGGTTCCCAAAAGGCCAATATATGCAGAAGAGATAGGTCCCTGTGCCAATATCCTTGGCTTATCTGTCAGTCCCCATTGGCAGCTACAGGAGAGGGTTCCTGAAATGACTTCTCTCAGTTTCTTAGAGACAGGGTTTCTCTGTATAAAAATTCTAGCTCTTCTGGAGTTCCCTTTGTAGACCAGGCTGGCCTCCAATATTCATGCACACATGCGTGCACACACACATGCACAAAACACACACACAGAACACACACACACACACGTGCACACACCCTTCTCTTTATTTGCTACACAAATACTATTCTTCTCTAAAATCATTTTTAAGAAATTAAAAGTTTTAATTTTAAGTTTTAATTGAATTTAATTTTACTACTAAATTAAAATTTTAATCTATGTGTATGGCTGTTTTGCCTGTGTGCCTGTATGCCATGTGTGCATGGCAGAGGCCAGAAGAGGGTGTTGGACCAGTTAGGCCTGGAGTTATGGATGATAATAATGGGTGTTGAGAATTGAATCTAAGTCCCCTGGAAGAGCAGGCAGTACTCTTGGCCACTGAGCTGTCTCTCCGGGTCCTGTAAAATCACTTTCAAACACACCCCCTTTTCACATGATTATAAATGTATCTTTAAACAATGTCTTTAATTTCTCATCTCTAAAGATTAATAAAATGCTTTTATTTTTAAGGCGTCTTTTAAAAAGGTAATTTTGCTTCATGTAGTATTTACAGAACCATGTAGTATTTACAGCCTTTAATATACAGTGGATGTCTAATGTATTTTAAAAAGCAAAAGAAGGATGCTGGACATTTTCAGATGGAAGTCAATTATAGTAGGCTTTCTAATTAGACACTGGTCTGACTTATTTGGACAGAGACTCATTAGCATGTAAAGCTCTGGCCCATCTGAATGAGGGAGTAAGGAAACAAAGACTCATGTTGTGTAGTGAAGATCAGACTTTCCTTTGTCGGTCATGACTTGCAAAACCTTGACCTCTGTGTTTGTCAATAGATAAAGGAGCCCTTGGTTTGTTCCCTTCACCTCTAGGGACACAATTATGTCTATTGTACTTAGAAAAACTGTAACTCCTACAATCTCTTTCTACTCCCCAGGAAATAATCTGCTGGAATTCAAAATACAATTATCATGCTTGACCAATTTCCTGTATCCTGGAGCTGACCGTTATTAATGGCATCCAATTATTCATAGCGATCAAGCGGTCGACCTTGCTAAGTAGATCACAGTGGTTGGCATTTGACAGTCAGCCTGCTGGCCATGCATAATGGAAGGAGACAATGTCATATCCTGGTTGTCCTCAGTAAGAACAACATGCCACTTGCAGCCTTATCCGAACGCTGTAATAACTTGATTGCAAGATTTGGTCTGTCATTATGTTAAATGCATATGTTTATAAATGCTGGTGGTAGCAGAGGAACGAACTTGGCTTAGATGAGCTTCCTGTTTGGACTTCCCTTGTTCCATTGCAAATCAACTGGCTGAAGTCTGGTGAGATAGATTTTCCAAGCGTCAGTTTCTTCAGTTAAAAAATGAGGGCAATTTCTCTCCCTTCAAGGGTGGTTGTAGCACGAAAATGATGCCATTAACTCAGAATGATCAGGTAAACAAAAGCCACTCAGTCACTGTTAGTTTCCTGTTCACAGTGTCAGTCAGAGCCCAAGTTCCAGCAGCAGCAAAAGAAACAGAATAAAGCCTTCTCTTTGTTCACCAAGGTGAAGGGCAAACTTTGCCTGTTGGATGGAGGCTGCTTTTTCATCCTGCCTGGTCTATAGGCTCACAAGTCAAAGTTTTTCCCTTCGCCTCTGTGGTATTAAAGTGTAATATTTGTTTGCAGTAGAGGGGAGTAAACATAAATTCGGACATAAATTTCTGGGTGCTTGGCTTTTGACCCCTCCATTCCCTTGCCTCTATTCTTTTACTTCTGACTCCGATGATCTATAACAGGTCTGATTCAGCTACCGAGAGGGGCAAATTGTTTTCTTTAGAAAGGGCATTCATTTTCCCATGCCACGAGGAGGGGAATGTTCACAACGCACTAAATTTGTTTGAATTATAGGCTAGGCCATCCTAAGGGGTGGGAAACAGACACACAGCTGTGTTCGCTCCTGACATCAACAGGTCTGACATAAGTAACCTGACACTTCCTTATTAGTATTCTCTTGAATTATAGTTCTCCTGTCACCACGAGAGTTACTCCAGCGTTCTTTGCATCCCAACTTAAAAAAATGCGTACACTTAGGATTGCCAGCGTGAAGTGAAAACAGTGTGACCCCTTCACCGTGTCTTATCCTCCCAGCAGGTCAGTTCTGCTTCTGGGAGGCATTCAACTTTCTGTGAACCATTAAGGAGCACTGAACAACTGTCTTAAGCGAAGCAAGAAGTTAATTTCACAGAACCTGTCTGATGGTGTTCGATTAACTCCGAGGGTAACTGGGGATTTCTTGGTGACCTGAGACACAACCTCTGTTTCTGTGTATCAAGAGGATCTGTAAGCAGGTGGAAGGGAGACAGAAAGGTGACTTGGGATTCTCATATTTTCAGCTTGTGGGCTGAGCAATTTAGAAAGTGACCCTGCTCAGCAGAATGACATGCTCATTAAGGGAATACTTAAACCTGGATAGACTGAGCTTTCACTTGTGAGTCTCTTTATGTTATTACTAGAATTTTTTCTTGCCTGAGAAGTAACAAGAGAGACAGTGCAGGCACTAGGCTTCAAAGGTTAAGTGCAGAGGGTTGAATGGAGGTTCCCCGAAATATGCATATTCTTATTCCTGGAACATTGGAACGTGACCAAATTCATAAAAGGGACCTATGTGGATATAATTAAGGGTTTTGAAATTGCCTAAAGGAGCTCAAATCCAATGACAGAGAGGAATGGAACACACACACATACACATGTGCACAAATACACATGATTATACACACATTACATTCAGACAAATGTGTGCACACATATAAGTGTGTGTGCTGTCAATGCACTACACACACAGACAGAGACAAAGAGAGACAGAGGCAGTGACAGAGATCAGAGTTAGAGAGAGAGAGAGANGACAGAGATCAGAGTTAGAGAGAGAGAGAGACAGATAGAGAGAGAGAGAGAGAGAGAGAGAGAGAGAGAGAGAGAGAGAGACCATGTGACACGTAAATTGGAGTTGGAATGATGCAGCTATGGTCAAGGAAGCCAGTAACATCAGTCAGGAACTAGAAGAAGCAATGGATGAAACATTTCTTAGAAGTTTCTAGGGAAATGTGACTTAATTGCTTGGTCAAAAATTTCCTTCCTCTTAGACTTAATGGTCTTCAGAGCAGGTGTACTTATTTATGCTCTTTTAGTCACTTTTGGCATGTTATGGTAGCCATGGGAAATGAAGAACAATATAGCATCTGGTAATGGGGTTCGTATTTTATATGTTATGGCTTTATTTTTCAAATGAAATAGATCTTTGGGGCAGATAAATATATGTCTCCCAAAATTTCCTTACCTCTTATGTCCTCACTTACTAATTTACTCATTCTTTTTTTTATTCATTATTCATGCTTAGTACCAACTGTAATAAATAATCTACACGAATGTGGCAGGACAGTAAACAGAATACACATGGCCTCGAACCACAGTGGGTTAATGCTCTAGGTGGACACACAAATGGAGAAGAGTAAATGCTCATTGCCAGGTAAGAGCTGTGAAGAAATCTGGATGGAGCAGCTACAAAGGACCAAAAAGAGGACGACTTTAATGTGGTCAGGGTGGTGGACTCCTGGCATGAGAAGGGCCAAAGCAGGGAGTAGAGGCACTGGTGTTGACTAAATTCGGAGCCTGAAGATAAATGGGAGAAGTTATAGAAAGAAAAAGGAAAATTTTCTTTTTGGGAACTTTAATTGTTAAAACCAAGGGGATTTGTTTTGAATTTACCTATCATCTATTTCTCTATGTATCTACCTGTTTATCTGCCTGTCTGTCTGTATGTCTGTCTTCTATTTATGCTAACATGCATGAATCAAAGGGTTGTCTTTGCTGGCTAGAATACCGATGTTTGTCTTTGCTGGCTAGAATTCCATCTATCTGGCAGAAGGCAATTTCTTGGGTTGATGTACTCTCTATCTAAGGGTCAGCTAGCAAACACGGCTTGCATGCTTTGCTTTCGGATGCACCAGCAGAAGTTCTAAGCAATCCGTGAGTTGATGAGTCTGACTATGGTCCGGGGCTTGTTCATTAGACACTGGGATGGCAACTTCCTATCATTTCCCTCTGGCTTGAAGTGTCTTTCTCTTTCCTTTCTTTCCTCACATCTCTAGAAGTTAAACGTGCAGCGACCATTCTTGGTTAAAAGCTGAACCAGAGCAAGCAGGATCTGGTGTGTCTCTCAGGCCTTCTTCTGGCAAGCACTGAGATCTAGCACAACCTTTGCTCTTTTGAGGGAGTGACAGCTTTCTGTGTCTGAAAACTGTGCCGTAAGTGGCAAACAGCCAGTGAGAGTGGAGCGCTGTGCTGGAAGGAGAAGTCTCCTTGGGGAGGGGTATGATTTCTCTGCAGAATTCTTTTGCTCTTGCTGGTTCAGTAAACATGGGTCTGAGTTTAAATTTTAAAAAAATGACATTCTTTCTTTTTTGCTTCACAGATCAACATTTAATGATAATGTTTCCACTTGATGTTTCAGCTATAAGAGGGCAAATTATGCATGAAATTGATGTACATTATTCCATAACGAACTAATCTGATAGAAAAATACATTAGGTATTGATATTGAAAACAAGCCATTTACAACTATTAAGATATTTTGCAAAGAAGAATCATATCTTGAAAACACCAATGAGTGGAAATTGGGGTCATTCAGTCGTAACCGGAGGAATGGAGCGTCACGTCTTCCTTTCTGACAGGTGTTTGCTCATCCATGGCTGTAGATTGCAAAGCGATTAGTAAAATTCTCTCAATTTCTTATTCAATGACATCATTTCCTGAGTGATAAGTCCCACATAATACTGCATTCACAACCTCTTCCTCGTTCTCAGCTCTGGAAACAAGCTGATGAACAAGAAATGGTCATAAATTCGAGTTTGTCAAATACTCATTAGACAGAGTTTGTATAGATGCTCTACAGATTTAAATTTAAGTTTGACTCCTCAATTCATAGTGTATTTTTTCATCTTCATTTAAAAATCCTGTGTTTATGCTAAACCAGATCTATGTTAGTACTACAGGAATTATGGTCTGTAGCCAGGAAGAGTTTGTGAGTGCAACATCAAATGTCCTGTTAGATATAGCTACTCTCTACAGATTAAAGATTGTAAAGCTTGAGGAGGTCTCAGAGATGATATATCCTGACTTCTTATTTTTACATTCCATGGAAACGAAAGGGAAGTGACTTTGTAACTCATTAGTTTCATCATTAGCTGTGTGTTGTTTCCATTCCCCTCCGTAATGAGCTTGCTTCTCCTCTGTACGCTCAAGAGTGCTTGCTCAGCAATGGTCAATAAAGGAGACAAATTTATTCTCAACATCTCTTCTATAGACCTAGTTTCCTTAGTAAATATACCTGGGAGACTAGGAAATCCAAAGCAGGTTGTTTTAACAGCTTTATCTCATAGATGATGGCCTAGATTTGTATAACAGAAGTAGTTTAACATAATATCGTTGTCCTTATTAAGATAAAAAGTACAGGGATATGTGTGTATTTTAGTCATTTGGGAAAAGTGGAATTAACAGTATTTTGGAGGAATCCTTCTTGTAAACATGACTGAGTAGTTATCCTCTGGGTGTAAAGGTGTGCCAATGACTAGATGATTTGGGAACTCAGAGTGATGATGGGATGTAGGTACCCGGATTCAGGAAGTGACATTTTGTTGGCAAGGGAACCTGAGATACTGAAGACACTGTTCAGAGCTTATTGTAACAACACAGTTGGTAAGGGAGGTCTGCATAAAGCTGGAGAATTAATGCTGGGTTTGATGCAGAATCTAAACTTTAGGAAGAGTCCTAGTATTGACACTTGGTTTGTCAGTGGACATTTTAGGGGGACAAGAATGACATTTTTCTACAACTGGGAAAGAGACTAGAGAAGAAAGGGACTCAAGTCTATTGTAACACAATAATAAAAATGTATTAAGTCAGTTTTAAAACCTAAAACCAAAGTCCATTTTTCATCTGTTTCCTTGGCATTGGGGAGAAGACTTTGTGATGAAGTCGACCTTCCCTACAAGTGGACTTAGCACAGACAGGACTGTGAGTAGCACAGGGTCCCCTTGTCATTCCAGTGCAGACGACGTTCAGCAGCAAACGTGATCTGCTTCCTTTGCTTGGTCCCTGGGCCTGATGTTGACCTTCTTTCCCAAAGACTTTCAATTTGGAAATTTTGGAGCTAGAAGCTAGAAGTGTAAATAAATTCTTCACAAAATCTGGAGCTGACATTTTTAATTAATTAATTAATTTTGGTTTTTTGAGACAGGGTTTCTCTGTAGCTTTGGAGCCTGTCCTGGAACTAGCTCTTGTAGACCAGGCTCCTGCCTCTGCCTTCCGAGGGCTGGGATTAGAGGCGTGTGCCACTATCGCCCGGCTGGAGCTGGCATTCTTTAAGTGACTTTTATTAGTGAGCAAAAGCAGGCAATGTTATTTCTTTTCATAAATTCCAATTATTAACTTGATAGTAATTAAAATGGCTTTTTATGTGTTTGTGGCTTAATTCTCAGGGTTACCAGCTGGTCAGCCAGTGTCTTCTGCTATGAGTCTAGTTTCATTTCTGCAGTTCATGTTTGACATTTTATCAGCATTCCAACTATACAGAGACACTTGAGTTTAAAAACAATATAAAAATTAACATCTCCTTGAAAATCATTCCTCTGTTGGAAATGGTCTGGTGTTTACTTGACTCACTTCTATTTGTAGTTAATAGGGTTATCCTTTTCTTGGCCTCAGCTCTGCCGTATAGCAACTCTGTATGATTCTGAGCTTCAAGCCCATCTTGGTGCTCCTTCTCCAACTAACCCGCCTGTCTACAAACTTGGTGAGGTTTCCTGTGCTTACCACTCACCATGTGGATTAGTGCACTGACTATATTCATATTCCCAGGACAAGAACTAAGTCGTTACACCTTTTAGGATGTGGATGTCAGCTAACCTAATTTTCCTAAGTTCCTCTTGCTGAAATTAGTTGCTCTAAGTAAGTGTTTGAGTATCTACTTTTGCATAACTCGTGGTCCAGTTTCTGACCTATCAGTCTGTTGAAGTCATAACAAATCCTGTTTCTAATTTTCAGCTGCAGTACTGTGCAGACTGCAGGCTTGGGATCCAATTTACAAAACTTATTTTTTTGATCTGCTTTTTATTTCTGGGCATCAGGGCAGCCTCGTATGTACTGATGTCAGAGCCTCACCCAGTTCCATCTGACAGATTGCTATTCACCTAGATACACTTTCCACGCATCTCTGAAAGCGACACACCTGACAATCATTCATGTCTTACATAATTAAGTCTTATTTGAATTAAGGAAGAGTCACTCTTGATAGCACCGTTCTTGCCTTTAAGATAACCTTCTTTCATTCAATGTAAAATCTTTCAATTAATTGAAAGAACACACTTAGGACTTTTGACTGCTGCATTTTAGTAGCGTAAATACAGTGTGATGGGTTTTCAGGGTAGCTGCGTTTTGAGCATTTATCTTCAATCGATTGTTCAAAAATAACTTTCACTGAAAAGTTTTCTCCTGTATATCCTGGGATATTATTTGGTTTATGAAAGAAGATGGAAGAAAAAAACTGAATACTTGTTCTTAGAATGCATTTGATAATATCTTTTAAAGCTAGGCTTTATGTTCATGTACAATCATGTGGGCTTTATAGAGATCAGAGGCAGAGGCCTCTTTCAAACTTGTTTTAAATAAGCAACGAAATAGGCAGAAACTGAAGTTTTTCAATCCTTTAAAGATACTGCAACATGATTTATGGCTCAGTGCATGGGCGTTCTTGGTAAATACACCATGTGTTCTCAAAAAAAAAATGTGTGTGCTTCTGCTTCTGAAGGTCAGCCCATAGGCCCTTAGTCTTTTTGTTTACTGATTTTTCTCTTTATCTATGGATTTCTAGGAGGGCTTGAAATCCCCTGCTCTACCTGTAGATTCATTTAATTCATTTATTGATTTTAAAAGTTTGTGTAAGGTTTTGCTTTACTTATTTTCAGGATTTGGTTTTAAGTGCACTTACATTTTTAAGTTTTCACAATGAATTCTTTTATCATTATGATTTCTTTATCTGTAGCCTTGGTAATATCTCATGCTTTTATGTCTAATACCAATATCATCACTGTGGTTTATGATTAGCACATAGAATAAGTTTTCCTCGTGAGCTGCCTTCTGAGCTATATCTTTTGTTCCCTCTTTTGGCATGTGTGTATATATGTGGTGTGTCTGCATGTTCGTATGCACATATATTCGTGGGAGTGTATGCAACTATGTAGACATGCCTATGGAGGCTTGATGCTGTCTTTCTTCAGTCATCGTCTACCTTGTATACTGAAGCACAATCTCTCACTTGAATCTAGAGCTCAGTGATTTGGCTGCTGTAGCTGTCCAAGTGGCTGCAGGGATCCCCTGCTCCTCTTCCTGCACACTAGGATTGCAGATGGGTTCCACATCACTTAATAATTCACATAGGTTTTAGATATCTTAACTCTGTACCTAGCACTTGGGTTGTCTTCTGGTCTTCACACATATGACTACAGAAACTTACAATGCACATACAAAAGATGCAAAAAAATTAAAGTTTAATGTAATTGTGCTGTGGTTCCAATTAGTATTCCCAAATTGTTTGCTAGTGTATTTTAGATTGTTTTATCATTTTTTGATTCTTTTATCATTTATACATGACCTTCCTCATTATAATACTAATTCGTTTTCTTCTTGAAGTTCTTTTTGTCTAATTTTAAAATATAATCAACATGTCCTCTAATTCATACTTTGTGTGTGTTATATCTTCTGCCATCACTTTAATTCCATTCAATGTGCATTTTTATGATCAAATACATCTTTTTTATAATCAAAAACATCTTTTATAGATAGCATGTATTGACCTTGACTTTTTGTCCACTCTAACAGTCTATGTTTTTAATTAGAATGTTTAATCTTTTTGCATTTAATGAAATTAATGATGTAGTTAGGTTTAAGACTCACTTTTTTTTCTAATACACCATTCTTCCTTTTCTATGATTTCCTTTTTCTATTTGAGTGTCCTTTAGTATTTTATTATTATCATATTTCTTTGTATATATGACTTAAATATTAAGAGTTTGATATAGAAGCCGGGTGGTGATGGCACACGCCTTTAATCCCAGCACTTGGGAGGCAGAGGCAGGCAGATCTCTGTGAGTTCGAGTCCAGCCTGGCCTACAAGAGAGAAACTCTGTCTCGAAAAACCAAAAAAAAAAAAAACTAGTTTGATATAGAAACTAACAAATTATATTGTGTTAAAATCTAGCTTTAAGTAATGTTATAGCCTAATAGTTAATGTTTGCGCTCCCACTACTTTCCTATAATTCATATATCACAGTGGTTTTTTCTTTCTGTTTTTGTAATAATATTTGAAACTACAGGTTTAGAGGATAGTAAAGCCATGATGGCAGAATGCTCATTCTGAGACTGTGTGATTTGTGGTCAGGTGGAAACCTGATGCAAGGGAAACTTCCATGATTCTACAAGGATGACCTTAGCTAAGACTTCTAGTAATAGTAGATACATGGCTTGAACTGGCCATGTCTTGTGATCATAGTGGTGATTACCCCAATTGTCATCAGAGAGCCTTCATCCAGTAACTGATGGAAACAGATGCAGGCCCACAGCCAAGTATTAGCCCAAGCTTGGGGAATCCTGCTGAAGAGAAGGAGGAAGGATTGTAGGAGCCAGAGGAATCAAGGATATCATAAGAAAATCCACAGAAACAACTATCCTGGCTCAGAGGAACTTACAGAGTCTGAACCAGGGAGTCTGCAAGGGACTGATCTAGGCTTTCTATACACACACACACACACACACACACACACACATACACAGTTGTGTAGCTTGGTATACTTGTGGGACTCCTAACAATGGGAGCAGCGACTGTCCCTAACACTTTGGCTGGCTCTTGGGAACTTATTCCTCATACTGGATTGCCTTGCCCAGTCGTACTAGCAGGGGAGGTGCTTAGTCTTACTGGAACTTGATATTCCAAGCTTTGTTGATACTCTTGGGAGGCCTGCCCCTTTCTGGTCAGAAACAGAGGTGAAATGGATTGAGGGGGGAATGTGTACAGAGGGGAGGTGGGAGGGGGGAAGGTGAGAAGAGGAGGGAGGGGATGTAAAATAAATAAAAATTATAAAAAGAAGAGATGTGTTTATCATTCCCTTTAAATATACCAATAAATTGTCTATTAGCAAACAAGAGCCAGGGCTCTCTTCATGGCCTGAATTGACTGACATTTTACTTTGAATATCTTAGCCTCCCAGATCATGGTTCCAAGCCAATCATTTTGTAAGCTCTCCATGTTATTTGAGATAGCACCCTTAAACATACAACATCCTTGAGAGGGTAGTTAAGATCCATATACCATTTTGGTTCTATTGTCCCCCTCCTATTATTTCTTCCTTGTATTTTACCTTACAAAAGTGTTACTTTTGCTAGCCCAATGTCATGCAATCTTCGTATTATAGTATCAGTTTATAAAAAAAATAAAAACAGTGTCACAGCAACAGACAGGGCACCACAATTCTAAAACATTGAGAGCCGAGAGTTGCCTGGAATATGAGCTTTCTGAAGGAACCACTGAACCCAGCTGGAACTCTGTGCAGTTTCCTCAATCTTTCTGGAGCTCTCTTTCTTCTGTAGTAGAAGGAGTCGCACTCAGTGATCTTTAAGTCCTTCACCTATCTAACCCTTTTGACCTGATGCATGTCCTTTATTTACTGTTTCTCGTATCACTCATCTACCTTAAGGAATTAGGACACAGAGGTGTATGTTGTTTTGGAGCATCTCCCTGCTGAGAGGCAATGTGATTATTTATTCTGAGTGTACTTACATTGTAAAAGAAGAAAAGAGAAGCTTTCCAAGCATAACAGCTAGTTACCTAACATGCAGGCTCTTATGTGTCCTCTGAGTCATATCTACTCTCAGTAGCTGCTGACAAAACAAGATTTTACTGCCCAAAGAGCAGCAGATCTAATATTTCTGCAAAAGAGCCAGCTGAATTTTATTTTGCCTTGGGTCATCAATAAAATTCTAGTCATGCTCTGATCCTACACTCTTTATTGTTCCCCATGAAACAGCATAAGTGAAAGAAAGCTTAACGTTTTTCACGCAGTTCAAAACTTTAGATAAGGAATTAAAACGCTTGAAAGACGGCATGCAAGTCTTAGAGCTGGGGAAGTTGAGAGTGTCCTGATTTTTATTCTGTGTGCACATGTCTGTATTTGCCAGGGTCATGCTGACTGTTGTACCAAACAGACCTTCATAGACAATGGCATTGAGCAATAAGAATTTGCTCCCTGTCTATGCAGCAGTCTCTGGTAGGAAGGTGTGACGAGGTTGGCGGTGCAGGTTCCTTTTCGAGGACTCAGAGAGTGGAGGCTCTGACATTATTTGGGTTTGTAGGAAGATCAGGATGTGCTGATATAAAGCTCTGCTCATGCTTGTTGCAGTCATTAACATTCCAGTTCACCAAAAGGGGAAATAGAAAGAAGTTTGCAAGAGATTTTGATGGGCTGCTCTTTGATACTGTTGGGTCCATCTATCTGGAAGGGTACAGGAGAAAGCTTAAATTTAGGAAATACATTGCAGATTGTCTGGATAATTAAGCTTACGTTGTTAACACACACGCCCCCGTGTTGGTGCTGGGGATCTCACATAGAACCTCACAAATAGTAGGGAACCACTCTACTACTGAGCCACAAGCCATGTCCTTAGTCTCTTGGCCTAAACTTTTACATTGATTACTTTGTTTGTTTTCTGTTTATTTATTGGATCTTGTTTTGTAATCTATAAAGTGTGTCTGGAAAAGTTAATCTTGATTGTTAACTGGATTGGCTCTGGATACAAATTCATTGTGACATAAGTGTTTGTTGTGGAATATTAGCTGAAGTGTTACATTTATTTATGCTGTGGAACATTTGTTTAATGATGTAAAGCTGTGTTTCATTCTTTTATGTTGCATCTGTTTAACTCTGTGAAGCTGTGTTACTTTGCCTGTCTAAAATACCTGATTGATCTAATAAAGAGATGAATGACCAATAGCTAGACAGGAGAGAGAAATAAACAGGGCTGGCAGGCAGAGAGAATAAATATAAGGAGAAAAGGAGAGATCAATATAGTGGCAAAAGAAGGAGAAGGAGAGGAGGACATCAGGGGTCAGCCATCCAGCTACACAGCAAGTCATGGAGTAAGAAGTAAATGAAATTATATAGAAAGGTAAAAGCCCAGAGGCAAATGATAGACAGGATAGTTTAAATTAAGAAAAGCTGGCTAGAAATAAACCCAGCTAAGGCCAGACATTCATAAGAAAGAATAAGTCTAAGTGTGTGATTGTTTGGAGGTGGGTGGTGGGCCACCCAAAGAGTAAAGAGCAAATAGTAAGAACAAACAACAACAACTACTACTAGATGGGTTACTGCTGCTGCTGTTTTGATCCTTCATGAACATCAGGACACTCTCAACATGGGCTGACAAACATCTTTTCTTCAGGAAGTTTCTAACTTTCAGTGCCAGGTTGGGAATCCTTAGGCATGCAGGCTCAGTTCTCAGGCTCTCCAGGGCAAAGACAGCCATTATTGTTGGACTACTCAGAACACACTACGTGAGCCAAACTAATACATTTCTTTTGTACTATATACTCATTGTATCAGTTCTATTCCTTTAGAGACCCCTGGCTAATGCAATGAGTAACTCTGAAACTCTGTAACTACCTGCTTTTAAAGAACTCAATCATTTATACTTTTAGTGCTATGGATAGAAATTAAGCCCTTGTACATGTTCCTAAGTGTTCTATGACCTAGCCATGTGCCAGATCCAAATACCACCTGTGATGATATTTTGTTTGTGCTATAACAAAGTTTGTGTGAGGATCAGAATGTGGAATGAGCCATTAGTTAGCCATAGAAACTAGGCAGTGGTGGCACATACCTTTAATACTAGCACTAGGAAAGTAAAGACAGATGGATCTCTGTGAGTTCAAGGCCACCCTGGGCTATATTAGATTGAAGCAGTCTCAAATAGAAATAGCCAGGCAGTGGTGGCTCACACCTGAGTCTTATGCCTTTAATCCCAGCACTAGGGGGTGGAGACCAGAGGGAATATGGCTGTGTGGAGAGAGGAATATAAGGAGAGAGGAGACAGGCTCTCAAGGCATTCAGTTTGAGGATCTGTGGAGACAAGATCTTACCCACTTATGTCTGAGGATTCGGTAGAGGTAAAAGGTCTCTCTAGTGGCTGGCTCCTTTACCTCTCTCATCTTTCAGCATTTACCCAAATATCGACTCTGAGTTTTATTATTAAGATCAATTAGAGTTTGCAATACATTCATGCTAGAACCACCTTGTTAAAACAAAACAAAACAAAACTGCTAACTGAGACTAATGGCAAATTATGTGTAGATTTTCTATGACTTTTCTGATTTCCACAAGGGACCCATTTCTGTCTTTTCAACTCAGCCTTCTCGAATCGAAGCCACTGTGTCTTCTTTTGAAGACCTGAGATTCACATTGGGAAATGCAGAGATGCAGTTGAGCAACAATACTAATTCCACAGCAGCTTCTGTCTTGTGCCAACAGGTTCAGCATATTGAAGGGCTTTTAAACACTCTCTAAATTGGTCTCTGTCTGTCTGTCACAAAGCCAAATTTCTTTGCTGAGGGGCTAGGACTACACCTATTTGTGGGCACAAGGACAAATGTTTAGAAGGTAATTAGGGGGTATGCTGGTTTAGTAAAGTGTCAGTTGTAGCTTGTCTACTAGATTCATGACTTCACTGTCTCTGGCTAGGTTGATAACTTCCAGTTCCAGGCATGGGCTTCTTCTTGTTGAGTGGATCTTAAGTCCAATTAGTCTAAAACATGAGCTGTACAAGGATAAGAACAATAGGCGTGTTAAAGTAAGCAGAGGAGAGCACAGGGGGCCTCAAGTCTGCACAAAGAAGTGCAAGCAGCCAAGGAAACACTGAGACTAGGAGAAGTAGTCTTCTCCAGGAGGACCATGCCAACTGTTTATCTAATCCTAAGTGGTAAGCTCTGAAAACATAGATGCAAGTAACATCATAGGCAGGTTGTATTTTTTATTTAGGAATACTTTATACCTGTGTTTACCTGCATACATATGTATAGAGTAACAATGAAAAAGAGGTGATGGATTTGAGACCATGGAGACCATTGAGAGCAAGGAGGGATATATAAGAGGGTTGGAAGGGAGAAAAGCAAAGGGTACATTGTGTAAATATATTATAATTTCAAAAAAAGAAATAATAAAAACTCTTTAATCTACATGCCTGTGTTATGGAGGAAATATTCCCTTCCTTCCNAGAACAATAGGCGTGTTAAAGTAAGCAGAGGAGAGCACAGGGGGCCTCAAGTCTGCACAAAGAAGTGCAAGCAGCCAAGGAAACACTGAGACTAGGAGATGTAGTCTTCTCCAGGAGGACCATGCCAACTGTTTATCTAATCCTAAGTGGTAAGCTCTGAAAACATAGATGCAAGTAACATCATAGGCAGGTTGTATTTTTTATTTAGGAATACTTTATACCTGTGTTTACCTGCATACATATGTATAGAGTAACAATGAAAAAGAGGTGATGGATTTGAGACCATGGAGACCATTGAGAGCAAGGAGGGATATATAAGAGGGTTGGAAGGGAGAAAAGGAAAGGGTACATTGTGTAAATATATTATAATTTCAAAAAAAGAAATAATAAAAACTCTTTAATCTACATGCCTGTGTTATGGAGGAAATATTCCCTTCCTTCCGTAATAAAAGACTAAAAAGTTCTGTCATCATATTTATAAGTCAATGTCTTGAAGTTTCTTGTAAAATCCAAGTGGTACCAGTGATCATCTGATGTCAGGTAAAGGAAGAAACAAAGAAACCAAAATAGTGAAATACACACATGCAAAACAAACAAACACTCCCTGAATCTTCATAAGAAACTCTCTCTGCATCTGATCCCTGAGACTCTTTGTTGTTTTCTGTACTGCTCTTTCACAGTCACCAAAAACAGTGTGACTAAGTTCGACAACATACTACTTTGACAATGTATTTATAAATGAGAGATTTCATAAATATTCATAAAAATTTTCGATCCCTCAAGATACTGACAGAGCCACCAAAAAAAAATGTGCTCTTTTAAAAACCACATCCATCCTTGCAACTGTGATCTTCAGGTTGATTTGAAAATTCCAATTTTGCTCTTAATTCAGAGTTCTATTAAGATATAATGATAGGAACTCTGTATATTCAATATTTAATGTAGGAAAAACTTGTTTTGTGATATTTCTACCTTTGAAGACAAAGATAATTGGAGAAAAGAAGTGTTTGGACTCAAATAGAAAATGAAATGGCCCTACATCTAAAGAAGACTTCTGAAAATGGTGACACACTCCCAGAGTCATTAATGCACAACTGGACAACATTGAACAAAAATTTAGAGTTGAGCCATTTTTCCATACCTTAGGAGTTGCAAAAATGATATGTTCTCTGGTATGATATAGTATTATGGTTTTACAGATATCTTGTGGTAGGAAGAACATCAATTTTAGAGGTAAAATGATTTGCCTTTGATTTTTGGCTTTTGAATACTCACCCGACTCAGAAATACATGGTCCTTAATTTCTTCGAACGCTGGTTTTTCATCTTTAAAACACATTCTTTGAGATTTCAGTGTGCACGAACATGTGTCTCTCTCTATGTCTGTATGTGTTTCTTTTGTTTTTTCTTTGACTTTTTTCCTTCTGTTTTGTCCTATTTTGATTTATTTTTGTTTCTTTTATTATTACTCATTATATGCTCTCTCTTTTTTTCTAATGAGAGACAGAAAGGATTTGAACAGGAGGGGAGACAGGAGGGATATTGGAAGAGTTTGGTTGAGGGAAAACCATTATCAGATAAATTGTATTAAAAGAAATTTATTTTCAATAAGAAAAAGAAAATAAAACCAAAAATTAATAGAACTATGAATACTTTCACGCATTAAGAGAGAAGTTTCTTAAGATTTTATGAGGACAAATACAGAAAGTAGTTGGATAAATTGT
>JAQHUG010000299.1:1111727-1122247 GCA_028555095.1 Dicrostonyx torquatus
TCAATATCTTAAGAGGCATCAGAGAGTCTTCATCCAGCAACTGATGGAAACAGATGCAGACCCACAGCCAAACATTAGGTGGAGCTCTGGGAATCTAGTGGGCGAAAAAGGATTATAAGAGCCAGAGAGGTCAAGGACACCACCAGACAATCCATCCACAGAATCAACTAACCTGGGCTCATAGGAACTCATAGAGACTGAACTGACAACTAGGGAGCCTGCATGGGACGGACCTAGGCACGCTGCATATATGTGACAGTTGTGTAACTTGGTCCTCTTGTGGGACTCCTAACAATGGGAGCAGGGTCTGTCCCTAATCCTTTGGCTGGCTTTTGGGAAACTACTCCTCATATTGGGTCACCTTGGCCAGCCTCATTACATGAGGAGGTGCTTTGTCTTCCTGCTACTGATGTGCTGGGCTTTGTTGATGCCCTGGGGAGGCCTGTTCCCTGCTGAAACAGAAACAGAGGAGGACTGGACTGGGGTATGGGAACAGAGGGGCCAGTGGAGGAGGAACTGGGAGGACAAAGGGGAAGAGAAACTGTGGCAGGAATATAAAACAAACAAGCAAGCAGTTCTTCAGCCCCTCTCAGGGTCTCCTTTCTATGCACATAAGAATGTTTAATGCTATTTACATACTTAACACAACCTAGGGATCCCTGTCTGAATAGTTACCATCTTTCTGGAGGGTACATTTCTAGTGAATAAGATGTGCTTTCTGGAGTATAAGCGTCTTTAACGTAGGGGAAATATCTTGTTCATCTTGCTGTGTGATGTTCAAACCAGGAGATGCTGCATAATAGGCAGGACTCAATAATTGTGGTAATGAAGGATTTTTCTTTTTAAACAAGGCCAGTGGCCAAGTCTATTTGGAAAACACTACATACTATATCGTGTTCTTTATTATGGACAATGCATACTAATATATCAGAAACTTTGGGAAATCCTATAAACAGTTTCTTTGTTTTCAGTCAGCATCTTTTTAGACTTCTTATGTGTATGTGTGTGAATAATAGAGGGCGGTATAAACAAGGAAGTATGTATGTATGTATGTGTACGCACTTGTGCATGTGTGCACGTAGAGAGAGTATAGAGAGGGGTAAAAATAGAGAGAGAGAGTGGAAAAGAAACATGGAGAGACAGACAGACAGACAGACACACCCTATAGAACACAGTACTATGGAGCATAATGTGTGGACCAGCCCATTTATTGAGAGATTTTGCTTGTTGAAATGCATGACTACAATCTGATGGTTGAGCTGATTCTGCTTCAGTGCCTGGATTCTGCACTGCAGTGCAGCAGAGATGAAAGGTATGAACTGGATAAAACATTTGGGAGGGGGAGCATCTAGGTAAGTTGGAGAGAAGACTAGGGTTCCTCTAGGGACTACATTTATACATAACTTTATATGTCCTAGGAGATCTAAGAAATTGAGACAGGAAACACCACCATGGGCTTTACAGGACTCTTGTTCCTCATGAAGCAGGCTTAATGCAACAATGAGATGTATTCACTGCTTCTGATTATTTAGTGTAGGATTTCTTTGCATGTTTTGAAGGCCCCAGAGATATTGTATATTTAGACATCTTTCTTTTTACATTTTGCAAGAGCACCAGTTTCAAAATTAATGTTTTAAATGCTATGATTCCTCCCCATAAAGATTTTAGAAATGTATATGAAACCGAAACCCAAACCAGACAGCCTTAAAATTTTGATAACCAAAGCCTCAATTTGAGTTGAATTACATTTAATGGAAATTTAGAAATGGTTGATAGTTAAACCAAGGGACAAGCACACACAGGCCAATGTTTCTTACTGATCCATTTGCATCTTTGGGAGAACTCATTCACAGAAATGTGAGGGAGATATGGCACTCTGGGAAACTCAGTGGTATAACATAACTCCCAACCCCCTGAGAATAAAAATGGTCCGTTACCTCCTACTTTAAGAGGCAGTGAAGTATCCCAGCAAATAAATATTGATGCTGAGACCCATGGGATACTGCGGTGCTGAGCATATTTGTAAGACCTGAAGACTGAAACTAAACAACATTATCTTCCCCTATAAAATGCAATCTGCTCTTTGATGCATTTTACCATCCTGTTGTTTTTATTTTCTCCATCTTTATAATTGGAGACATGCCAGCCTCTTGGAAACACCACTCATATTACCTCCAGAAAGTTGGCCAAGCTACAAATTATTCTTAAAGGTCTGATTAAGTGTTTACAGCTAAAATTAACACATCAGGGAAATGCCAGAATTTTGAACAGGAAAATGGCTAAATAAAGGTATTGAGAAAACAACCAACCGGAACAGTTCTCTGAAATGAATAATATTTTTAAAAAATAGAAAATTGTGTTATCTTTTAACTGTCTCTGAGGAGAAAGACTCTGAAGTCTGTATAGTGAATATAATTGCTTTCACTTTTATTTAGTTTTTGTCTCTAATATAATATTGATATTGATATTACTTTCCTTTATAAAATTTCATAAAGGAAATTTGGCAAGTTAAAAGTACAATGTGTGGATCCCAAGCATTTCTGGGAGAAACTTCCAATTCTTTTTTCCTGATCTGACCCTATTTTCAGCATCATATAAGAATTCCTTAATGAGCCATAAAGCTTTAGAAATCTTATTTCAGTTGTACATCTTTCTTCACTTGGCTAGATATAACATCATTGAATATAAAGGCAATAATAATTCATGAACTTAGCATTTATCTTTAGGCTAGCAGATCCCACCTAGCATTTTAGGTAGTGGGCTCAGTAACAAACAAATGTTACCATTAAGGTCTTTGCTCTCAGCGTTGTGGAAGGGTAAGACAAAACCAAATGAAGGACTGAGTAGAGTTCAGAGCATAACAACTTGCAAGAGATGAAGAAGGGGATACAGGAAGGAAGGAAGGTAATGTGGTAAGGTCTTTCTGAGCATGGAGCATGATATCTGAGGTGGAAGATAGGGAAAAACCAACTGAAAGAGTTTAAGTTGAAATAAGAAAAATGACAAGTAGGGGAGGACTTTGTTTAGATTGGGGCAGTTTTAAAGGAGGTAGAAGGCCAACATATGTAGACAGAGGTTTCTGTCCCACCTGGTCCCACAGTCGCTCAATCCCAAAGAAACACACAGAGACTTATATTAAATATAAACTGTTTGGCCTCTTAGTTCAGGCTTATTACTAACTCTTACTTAAATTAACCCATAATTTTTATCTATATTTAGTCATGTAGCCTGGTACCTTTTTCTCAGTATGGCATTCTCATCTTACTTCCTCTGTGTTTGTCTTATGACTACATCTCTGCTCTTCCTCTTCTCGGAATTCTTCTAGTCTGCCCCCGCATGCCTATACTGCCTGCCTAACTGCTAGCCAATTAGCATCTTATTAAACCAATACAAGTGGCAAATCTTTACAGTGTACAAGAGCATTATCCCACAGCAATCCTGCTTTGGAGGATTGTAGAGGCTCCTTCTGGAGAACAGCTCCAGACCATAGGGCCTCATAAACTTTGAGAGTTTATGCACTATTAGGCATCAGTTGGCAGAGTTACAGCTCTGGTTGAATTTCGACTCTCTCTGCTCAACTATACTAGCTGATTCCAGACCAAATTCACATCTCAGACCCTTCATTGGCCTCTAATGTTGTCTGGTATTCAGAGTGTTCTTACTCAGTTCACCAACTCTTTTCTTCCTTTTAATTAGTTTTTTTTAAATGTGTATAAGCATAAGCATGTGTATCTGAGTGTGACAAGTGCATGTGAGTACAGGTGTCTTCTGAAGCCAGGTGAAAGTGTGGGATCACCTGGAGCTAGAGGTAAGGTGGTTGTGAGCTGGCTGATGTAGGTGCTGGGAACAAATCTCAAGATTCCCCACAAGAACCGCAAATATTCTCAACTGCCAAACAATCTCTCCAACCCCATAATTCAACTTGTCTTTTATGCTCCCTGATGGTATTTCATATTGCTTTCTCTCCTCAAACCAATCATATCTTACAATCACATCTTGCTTCCAGCATCCGTTCTTGCTCTATATTCTGCAGTTGTGGTAGTTTGAATGTGTATTTTCCCCAGGTGTTGTTGTTGTCAAGACAGCTGTGGAACATTTGGGAGGAGTAGTTTTTCTGGAGGAAGTGAGTCACAACTAATGGGCCTTGAAGACTTACAGCCTGGCCCAACTTCTCTGTTTCCTGAGAAGGGCTACAAGGTGATCAACTAGACTTCTGGTCCTACCAGCTTGTGTTTCCTACCAGTCAGGTACCCTCTTTTGACTATAGCACAAAAACTATTTTTAAAGTTACTTTTATATTTACATCATAGTAATAAGAAAGTAAATAATGTAATTGAGAAAAGTGGAGCAATAAGAGCAGAATAAGACTTCTCATGATATTTTCTCACCAATGTTGGTCTTCTTACCCTGTGCCTAGTGTCCATGTTTCTATCTCAAGCCATTCTCAACACTTGTGAACTGGATTGAAGCTTCCTTCACCTACAGAACCATGCCTACAGAGGCATCCTGACTCTCCTCCACCTGCTTTTCTTTTTTTGCCTGCTCTGTGAAAGTCTTCGAATCATACATCTTTGTAATATCAATTCATTTATTTCAAAGTTCTCTAGAATCCCATGACAAACAAGAGTTTTCCTTCACTGGTCAATTAAAGGAATTTCACTAAAGTTTCTAATGACTTCCATGGCTACATCTAGTGATCAGTTCTAAACTGCCATCTTCATCCATGCTATGAGTGGCAGATGACTTCTTGCTTTTTATTCATATCTCCTTTGGCTTCCAGTAAGCAGTAATCTTTCTTTACTTCTTTTCACTTGCCCTAAGTGCCTTTTGTTGAATCTCCATTTTCTCGATTTTTTTGTTTGTTTTTGCTTTGATATTTCAAGGGATAGCATATGTGCAAGCTCATATTTAAAAGTCTTTAGATGCTGCTAAACTAAAGTATTTAACATTTATATTAAGATCCCCAACAGTCACAGAACTCCAAAAGACTCCTCTGTATTCCTTTTTCAGAATGCCACGATGCTTAACCACTATTATAACCAGGCCATCTGAGATCAACCATGTCTGATACTTATATAGTACCAAAGTATTAATGGTGTTTGCTGATTGGATCATGAGTTTCCAGGTTGTTGGCATCATGTAAAATAAGACAAGGTAAAAAAGATTTTACTGAAAAGCATAGAGAAAGTATAGATAGAGTGGGCATATGTAAGGGAAATAGGCCTAATAAAGATTTTCTTAAGAGCCCCTCAGCTTTTGTTTCGTGGGTACAGGAAGAAGGAAATCTAATTATTAGGGGAAGGGTGTGGGTTATTTTCTCTTTTAATTCCTAGTCTTGAGTCACATAAGATTTTGTTCACTGAGTGTATCCTTTTCTGTGATGCATGGGATACAGGCCAATCATGCACAGGAAGAGCGTGACAAGTAGAAGATTTTCTTCTAAAACTTCATTTTGAGGAAACAATTCCCCTTACTGCATATTCACCTAAAATTGGCCAGGATGGATTGGCTCACTTCTTTTATTCCAGGATGTGTTGCTAGGCTGTTGCTAGGGAGTTATTAGGGCAGAATGACCAGCTGCTTTGTTTGGAGTCTCTCTCTCTCTCTCTCTCTCTCTCTCTCTCTCTCTCTGTGTGTGTGTGTGTGTGTGTGTGTGTGTGTGTGTTTGAGTGTGTGTAGTTTGGTGCAGTGTGGTGGGTTTCACGTTGCTGAGTTATCCCTGCTCCATGCACTGATTGCTTCAATAGAAGTGGTAGCATATTCATAATTATTTGATTCAGTTTAGATTCATGAGATTCATCCATTGTGTCTCATGTTTCAGTAGTTACCTTTGTTTGTTGCTGAGTCAATTTTGTTTTGAAGATATATTATGCATCTAATCTATTTTGATAGGAATTTATATTTTGTCTTGTTATTGTTTCAGTGTTTGGATATTGCATGTAAGTAGCTAGAAGCATTCTTATAGAGGTCTTTGGGTCAATACAGCATTAATTCTATTGTGTATTTATCTAGAATCACAATAACAGGGTCATAAATGAAATAAACATTCAAAGTTAATAAGTACTATGTACTATTTCCCCAAAATGAATATGTCTGTTCACATTCCTATCAATTTAAGAGTGTTTTAGTTGAACCTATTCTCACAGAAAGATGATATTTATATTCATTTTTAACCTTAATATTTTGAATTTTAATTCTCAAGTACCAGCAAACCTTTGCCCTATACGTCAATGTTGCAAACTCAGGAGCTTCACAATTGAACAATTGTGCAAGCAAATGGGGGTTGACTCATTTATTAAAACCAAGATTACTATGCATTCCAGGCAATTGTCTGACATTTTACTTGGATATTACACCAATCCCTCCAACTCAATATGTCTAAAATCAAACTGATTCGCCTGTTCTCTAAATATGCAGCCTTCCCCATCCCTCTCTCTTGTTTTTTCCCACTTATTCATGGTGAAATCTTTCTGGGCAATTCCCAGTTCTCAGTCTTTCTAATTCTAGTGGTAGTTTCTTTGGGAACATTTATTTTACCTTGAAATTATCTGGGCTGTGAATATTTCTCAATGCCTGTTCCTGCTGCCACTCATGTCAGTCTAGTAGAATTCAACAGTAATTTAATCAATCCTTTCCTGGAATTTTCGTTGTGGATATATTTAATTACTACTTTAATCTCATTGCTTACGTTGAATCTAAGAAGTTTATTTCTTCTTGATTGACCTTTTTAAATGTCTTATGTGTTTAGAAGACCTTCCAGTTGTATATTTTCCAGGTTTTTTAGAACTTAAGTTTTTAAAATGTAAATTCTCAGTATTATGTTGGAACACTCAGTCATTTTTTTTGTATGTTTCCTTTTGGAAATTTTGCTATGCATTTTAAAGTCTTGTTTAGTTTCTCAAAGAACAAATTTGGGTTCGGTTTATTGTATATATTGTTCCTTTAATTGTTGTGTTTCCAGGATTTATGTCAATTTGACATGAGCTAGAGTCAAAGAAGTGGAACTTTCAATAGAGAAAAATGCCTCCAAAGATTGGCCTATAGGCAAATCTGTCAAGCATATTCTTGATTAATGATTGGTGTGGGTTAGGCAATCCTGTGGTGGGTGATGCCAAAAGTAGACAAGTCCTAAGCTGCATAAGAAAGCTGACTAGGAAAGCTATGTGGAAAACTCAGTAAGCAACACTTCTGTATGATCTATGCTTCAGTTTATGCCTCCAGGTTCCTTACCTGACTTTTCTCAGTGCCAAACTGAGATTGGGACATGTAATCCAAACAAATTCTTTCTCAAGCAACTTTTGCTAATGGATTCTATCACAGCAATGGAAAGCAAACTAGGACAGTCTTCATTTTATTAATGTATACCTTTATTTTTCTTTCTTTCATTTGGGCCTCAGTTGTTTTGTCTTTCTAGAAACTGGAGACACATTCAGGTTATTTATTTGTGACTTGACCAATGTACATACTCACAGTCACAAAAATCTCTCCTTTCCTAATGGGCTTAGCTATATTCAGTAGTTCTGGTATGTTATATTTTAATTTTTATTTAATTCTACAAACCTTTAAAAAATTTTCTTCCCTTTTATAGTTATTAACATTATAAAATGTGTGTGTGTGTGTGTGTGTGTGTGTGTGTGCAATCTCAATAAATGTTATTTTGGGTTAGGCTCACCAGAACTGAAACTTTGAGTGAATTCACATGCAACAAATTTATTACACATCTGAAGAATAATCACATAGTGACCTAAATAAGTGAAAACAAATGAGAAAACCATGGAGATGTATTATTTCAGTTGAAGTTCCAGCCTTACTTTCTCTGCCCCAGCTCAGACAGCTGGAGTAGGACCCACTGGAGTGTGAATAAGACACCACATTATGTACCAGTTGAAGACAAACGAACTGAGGTCTAATCAGTCATTTAGCGAGGGCAGCTCCTAGGGGATGTACATTCCTAAGTATTTCTAACTCAGTGCTAGCTATCAAAGCAGCTCTAGCCATTCCTCAGAAGAATCTCAGCTAAAAACTAGGAGTAGAAAAAGTTTCCACAGGAGGCCAGGAAGACAGTAACCAGTATAGGACCAGTAAACATTGGGTGGGGCACAAGGAATTAAACAAAGAACCATGAAAATTACAGTCCAAAGAATGAAGCTATGAGCTGGGCGGTGGTGGCACACGCCTTTAATCCTAGCACTTGGGAGGCAGAGGCAGAGGCAGGTGGATCTCTGTGAGTTCAAGAACAGCCTGGTCTACAAGAGCTAGTTCCAGCGCAGGCTCCAAAGCTAAAGAGAAACCCTGTCTCGAAAAACCAAAAAAAAAAAAAAAAAAAGAATGAAGCTATGAAATTCTTTAACATGAAATAAGAAAATAACTCACTCCACTACCATCACAGAGTTTGATTATTGAAGATTGATGCTAAAAAGAAATCTCACACTAGCTCAGAACTGAGTATAATAAAGGGTTATTTATTTAGGGGTATACTCACAGATCACAGTCCTGTGCTTGAACGGGGAAGAGCAACTGAATCCAGCAGCCACGAGAGAGAGAGAGAGAGAGAGAGAGAGAGAGAGAGAGAGAGAGAGAGAGAGCTTTACATCAGCATTTATAGTATAAGAGGCCATGCCCAAGTAGGCGAGTAACTTAAAGGCTACTGACTGAGGAATTTCCTACATCACCTCCCCCTTTTTGTTTAGTAAGAGTTCTAAGCCTATTACAAAATTATATACAATAAGAACAAGTATCAAGAATAAAAATTAGAATTACAACCAGCATAAGAAATATCAAGCAAGAAAAGTGATAAATGTTTCAATAATTATCTTATCCTAAAGAGTCTAAGTCTTGTATTATAAATAACTTGGCCAAGTCATGAGAGGAAAGTAACTATGACTACCTCTTATTCAACCCCATCAAAGACCTGAGAAGTAAAATAATATTACTTGAGTAAGCAGGAAGTACAATCAATCAACTTCCAAAATGAGCAACAAATAATGGAGACAACTGGCTACCTGGGCAATCACCTGAAGTCTCATTTGCAATGTTGGAGCAGCCAACTTTGGCTAAGACCTAGAGTAATTAATTGACAGACTATTTTCAGAGTCAGGAAGTTTTTCAAAACTGTTTTATCCTGTCTTGGCAAGATGTGACAGCCTTTTTTCTTGTATCCTGCTTCTCCTGTCCGGAAATCGTGCATTTTGTCAATGGTCAATACATGCGCAGTTCCTTGCCCAAAGGCCAGTTTTGCCAAGAAAAAAACAAGCTCCAAGTAGAGTGTCTTTGGTGCTCAACATTCTCTCAGGAATAAATCGGTGAAACCAGAAGCAATTGTGTCTCACTTCAACAGAATCCTAAGTTATTTAAATACCATATTCTACAGCTTTTTGAAGAGGTTGAAGATTACCTATTGTATTCTATGCAGAATGCAATCTTTATGTATCTAAAGAACCTGATTAGTCTAACTATAAGAATGATGAACATGGAAGACTATTGACTTATAATTCTTAATACCAATACAGCTTAATTAACAAGACTTTATATTAGAATATTAAGCAATCTTTAAATAACTGTGCACAAATGAAGACAATAACCTCAAAATGTAAGTAATGTATAAGTAAGTATTTTGATAAGAGGTAGAACTATATATTGTAATATGATAAATATATCTTAAAATGATATCAATATACAAAATGTCTTAAACAGAGGTAGAAGCATGAATGCATACAATATGAGAAAATAACTTTGCTTAGGTATCCAAATACTGTAGATGAAAATAGGAACATATTCAATATAATTTAAGTTTGTATCAATATACAAGAATATACCAATGTAAATTGTATGCAAATAATAGCTCACAAGTATTCACTCTATTACTCACTATTATTGTTAGTGTGATTAAGCTCACACTAATCTACCTATTATCCCATCCAATTCTTCTCTTTTTTATTCAAAGAGATCCTTGAGCCTACATAATTTCCACCCCAAACCCCAACCTTTACCAATTATAATCAACCCCTAATTGATGTCCCTAACCCTGAGGACAAACTTTGTTGGGAGAGGGGACATTGTCTTCTAGAATTACTTCCGGCTGTCAGGGGGGATATATTCTTTCTAGGGGATCACATGAAAATAAAATGATGGCTAAGGTCCAAGATTACTGTCTGGTATAATTGCAAATAGTCTCTGAGTATTTGGTAGTGTTTTCTGAGGTTACTATTTGGAGTTCTGGCAAGAATGTGATAAAAAGGTGCACCATTTCAACTAACCAAGTTGAAACCATTTTGAGCAGCTGGTACCCAAAACCAGCATTATAGTAGCATTATCATCATTATGACATTATATCAACTAGGTGGAGTCATTGTTGTGGAGCCCCATCTTCTTCCTGGAAACTTCAAAGATTACTGCAGAAAAATTCACTGTTCATCATGGAAAACTTAAATATATAGACACATATTCAATGAAAAGTATGATAGGGACAAAAATATGTATGAAGAAAAGTAAATTTTTTCTAAATTCTTTCTTTATTCTGT